>JANEYF010003363.1:0-600000 GCA_029963845.1 Rhamnusium bicolor | reverse complement strand
AAATATTTCATTTTGAAAAATTAAAGATATTTTTTGTTTGTTCATGTTTAAAAATAAAGTTTCTTAAAATTTACCTTGTTTTTTGTTTTAGGAGAGGTATAAAGAAAAATATCGTTCATTATACGTCCATAAATTCTTTTTCCGTGCTTGCATGACTTGCATATCACGCGCGCACGGAAGAAGCCTATTTTCGGGACTCCTAATATACTATTGCGACCCTTTATGTCACTTTTCGGGCTAGACTAATAAAGATCTGTTTTCCCGCTCAAAAAAATTGACCAAAAAACAGTTAACTCTCTGGAGAGTTGCAAAAAAAATATTTTAAAACTACTAAGTAGCAAAAGCACAATTTAAGAATTTCTATCGTTTGAAATATTAATGTACAGAATATACCCTTACTGTTTAAAACCCTCTTTTTATTACATATATAATTGAACAGTATGAGCTATTTATTACAAATTAATTGTTATATTGCAGCAAGGAATTTTTTTTATAATCTGAAAGTCGTATTAAAAATTATGTTTTTAAAAGGTTTAACAGCCTTCAACGATTATTATACAAACCATATATCAATCCTTTATTAAATACGCTCCCGTTTTTCATATTCCCTTTCGGCTTTAGTTCAAAGTGTGTACAAAGTGAGAAGTTTGTTTTCCAAATTCAGATCACACGTTTTTCTTTGCGGTTCCTTTCCAGTTAATAACGTAAAGGCATTTTCATTCCACCCCCTTTTTCTTGCCACACCTTCTCATGGATTTTCCAAATCGTATTATAAGAATAAATAAATAAGTGATCGTTTGTTCAAATTACACGCGTCATTCTTTGAGTACTAGAATTATGTACTATTTGGCAGTAATTATTTATTTGAAACAAATTAGGTATCCTCTTCTTGGTGAAAGTTATTTTTAATTTCAATAGCCGGAAAAATAACTGTTTAAAGATATATATGTTAGACTTATATGTGATAAGTTTTGTAAAAGTTGGAAAGTAATAATTACCAAAAATTTTTAGCGTTATTACATATCATTTGATCCTATAATTTAAACTTTTATCAAGAAGAGGGTAAATAAATAAATAAATAAATAAATAAATAAATGTCTTTATTGTGTAAAATAGAAGGAATTTAACACAAAAGGTTAGTGGTACAGTATACACTGATATTAAAACTACTAACCTAGGATACTATTGGTATAGTATTAGTACAGTATATAATATCTAACTTATGATTTCATCCAGCATATGATAGTACAGTATATAATATCCAATATTACAATATGTGTATATCTAACGTATATCTAGTTAAGTACATATATCTACAGTATATGAACATATAATATATATCAAAAACAGTATTTATCTATATGATGTCTAGATTTTATCACTATTTTATCACCGTCTAAAACAATTTTAAATTTATATTTAATTCGCCCTTCAAAATCAGAGACTTTAGTTGACGTTTTGGTACATTTGTTGATTTATTGTGTAGCTGTGGAGGTAGATTGTTATAGACATAAGTCGAGAGGTAGGTAAAGGATGATCGAAAAGTTTCAGATTTCTCAAGTTTCGGTTATGCACAACATTTCTCGCAATTAGTTTATCATAGAGATAAATAGGTTTTTGCGTTAGGATGACATTATTTAATAGTGAGGTGAAATGTAGGAAGCGCCTCTCATTTATTTTTAGTAGTTGTAACTCCCTGATATGTGGTGTTATATGCTCGTAGATAGAACTATTTGTTACAAATCTAATACAGATATTCTGGATTTTTTGAAGTTTGTTTGCGTCTGATAAATTTAGGCAAGGCCCATAAACATAATCACAGTAGTTGACGTGTGATAAGACTAAGGACTCACATAACAGTAGTTTAGTGGCCCTATCAAGGATATTTCTAAAACTTGAAATCTGTTTAAAAGAGCAGAAACATTTTCTAAGGACTTCTGATATATGAGGAATAAAGTTTAAATTGTTATCAAAGGTTAGCCCCAAGTTCTTCACCTTGTCAACTTGTTCTATAATTATATTGTCAATTGATAATTGAAAGTGAGTAAGAACTCTTAATTTATTTGCAGTGCCAAAGATTATATTTTTACTTTTATTTGGATTTAATAGGAGTGAATTCTGAGGAGTCCAATTTTTTATTTCATTTAAACCATGATTTTGGTTTGGGCTTCTTCATGCTTCGTCACATCAAAAGCAAGGTAAAGTTGTATATCGTCAGCGTACATGTGCAGGGAACAGTACTTCGTGACTTGTGGCAAGTCTGCGGTGTAGATGTTAAAAAGCAAGGGCTCCAAGATCGAGCCTTGGGGCACTCCCGAGAGTAGCAAACGTTCTTTAGAGAGTCTTCTTCCACGTGTGGTGTTAAGACATGTATATTGAAAACGATTTAGTAGGGAAGACGTGAGCCACATTAGGATATTATCCTCTATCCCGTAGAATTTTATCTTTTTTATTAGCAGTTCAGTATTTAAGGAATCGAAAGCTTTTGACATATCTAATAAGGTCAAGGAAGTTACTTTATCAGAATTAATTAACGTCAAGATATCATCGAGATTAGCGATCAAGGCCGAGGATGTTCCGTGATTCTTTCAAAAGCCGGACTGTATTTTGGGAATAACATTATTGTCTAGCAAACAAGGTGTTAGTTGCCCGTGGATGACCGCCTCCGCTATTTTTGAGGGAACTGAAAGTAAGCTAATTGGTCTAAGGTCCAAGATGACGCTTATCTTGCTATTTTTGGGTATTGGTTTAACTAATACCTGTTTCCAGATTAGGGGGACTGTTCCGGTTTCAAATGAAAAATTTATAATATGTGTTAGAGGTTCTGCTATACAGGGTGATCTACCACGAGTGTGCCAAACTTCAGAGGCTGGTAATTTATCAAAAAATAAATGAACTTTCATTAATCAACATATGTCCTAAAACGCATAATAAGGGAGCTACAACCCCTTGAAGGGGGGTTGATGAATATCAATTTTTCGATTATAAGTCCAATATGGTGGTGATTAAAGAAATGAAATTTTCATGCATTACGGCTCCGATGTAGGCGCATAAAAGTACAAATTTCGTAATTAACAGCTTGCTTTATTGTGGTAGTTTTGAGGGGTAAGGGGTAGTTTTTTACCCTAAACTTTTTTTGACATCACTTCCGAAGCAAAACTTTTAAATAACATTATTTCCCATGCAATAACGCAGAAAAATGTATTTTTCAAAATTTCTGTCACACCAGCCGTTTTTGAATAATTTGCGTTGAACGGCAATAAGGTTTTTCACGTGAAATAAACAACATTTTTATTACAAAATTAAAAATCAATCTACAACACAGAAATAACGTACTTAATAGCTAAAAGAGTAACTGTTCAAAATGACCTCCTTGAGCACGAATACACGCCTCACAACGACGAATAACTGAATTATTAATTTCAGCCATGTCACCATTGTTTGTGATATAAGCTATACTATTATTGATCCTTTCCATCAAGTGCTGAATATTATTCATTTCCTCAAAATAAACTAACTGCTTCATATGCCCCTAGAAATAAAAATCTAGAAGTTTGAGATCGGGAGAGCGAAGAGGCCATAAAACAGGACCACAGTTACCAATCCAGTTATTTCCAAAATTCCGATTCAACCATTCATTCACATGTCTTATTGCCGTTCAACGCAAATTATTCAAAAACGGCTGGTGTGACAGAAATTTTGAAAAGTACTTTTTTCTGAGTCATTGCATGGGAAATAATGTTATTTAAAAGTCTTGCTTCGGAAGTGACGTCAAAAAAAGTTTGGGGTAAAAAACTACCCCTCACCCCTCAAAACTACCTCAATAAGGCAAGCTGTTAATTAGGAAATTTGTAATTTTATGCGCCTACATTGGGGCCGTAATGTATGAAAATTTCATTTTTTTTAATCACCATCATATCGGACTTATAATCGAAAAATTGGTATTCATCAACCCCGTTTAAGGGGTTGTAGCTCTCTTATTATGCGTTTTAGGACATATGTTTATTAATAAAAGTCCATTTATATTTTTGATAAATTACCAGCCTCTGAAGTTTGGCACACTCGTGGTAGATCACCCTGTATATGATAAGCTTAATTGTAGTATTTTGCCTGAGATACCGTCATATCCAACTGTGTAAGGTTTTTGTTCTAAGATTAAATTGTGAATAACTTCTACTGAGGCATATTGCAATTCGAAGTTACTATGTGAGTAGCGGTTATACTCGAATTGTGATAGATAATTTGTTTTAAATTATTCTAATCTACGGGGAAATTCCACTATATAATTTCAACTGTTCTGTTTTCTGAAGCCATTAATATTTATTACATTAGGATTTACTAAGATTCGTAGTTACTTTCGAGGTTTTCTAAAGGCTATCTTGATAACGCAAATATGCAGAAACTCATATATGTGGATGTTTTAAAGTTTTGAAGTGATTATTCAACTGGTGAGTACTTTTGTTTTATTTATTTTTAGTTTTACTGATCAGAATAGTTGGAATTAAGAATAACATTATTGAGTTAATCACGCTGAACATAATATGCATATTATCCTTTTGGTAATCCAAGTTTGAGCGTCTTGGCAAATAGCCGGGAAAATAATTGTGCAAAAAGATATATGTTATACTTATCCGTGATAAGTTTTGTAAAAGTTAGAATAATAACATATATTAGCAAAAATTTTTAGTGTAATTATTTATATTTTGGGGTAAATTATATGAAATTTTGCTATTTTTATCAGTTTTTTTAGAATTTATTTATAATATGTTTCCCAATATCAATAATCACTCTAGTTTTATTGATTCCTCGTTGACCAAAGCGCTATCGCAGTTTTTTAAGGTATGCTTGTGCCGTTTCTAGCTACCATAATATCTACATTTTAGGTTGTTGATATCTGATTTTAGATTGTTTTCTTCGATTGTAGTCTGTCGCTGTTCATATCAATCGCCAGCCGTGGTTAGGTAATTCCTCGAATGTCAACTTATCTGAATTGAATATAATTTGTCCCTGTGCATTGTAGCCCATCCAAGGACCTTATCTTGTAATGTTACTAATGTATTAAATATCTGTAGTGTTAAGAATGTATTAGATGACCATTTAAATTGGAATAGTCATGTTGACTATTTGGGGAAAACACTTACAAGTGTAATTTTCTTATTACGCAAATTGAAGTTGGTATTGGGTTTCAACACACTACTTTCTGCATATTTTGCCTTGTTTCATTAGCGTATTTCTTATGCAGTAACCTTATGGGGTAATTCAAGTCATGCCATAAGAATTTTTCATCTTCAAAAACGAGCTGTCAGAGTAATCAGTGGAATTAATAATAATAGGCAACACTGCCAACCACTATTCTTAAAATTCGGTATAATGCCTTTACCATCTTTACATATATACTTCTCTCTAATTGAAATACATAAAAACGTCAGTAGGTTTGATACCCACTCTGATTTACACAACTATAGTACAAGATCTGTAAATTTACTAAGGATACCTCGTTTTAGGCTGAAAAAGTTGAAAGTAATTCATTAAATTTTAATTTGTATAATAAACTACCCTCTGAAGTACAGTCACTAAATTTAAATAGTTTTAAAAACAATGTTAAAAGTATTATATTAAAACATTGTTTTTATTCAATTGAAGATTATTTACGGGCATCACTCAAATAAACAAGAAATTGATAAATAATAATAGATGATAAAAGATTACCCATTTAAAATCGCATTGTATTTATTATATCGATGTGGAGCAGAACTACCCGACGTTTAGTTTAAATTTGTTAATTAGTTTAATTTTGTTTTATGTGTGTTCATAGGTGTATGTATGTGTATATGTGTGTGTACATGTATACGTGTGTATATATGTGTGTATATGTATGTGTGTGTATGCATGTGTGTATGTATATGTGTGTATATGTTGCATGCATGTGTGTATATGTGTATGTATGTGCATATGTATATGTATGTGGATATGTGTATATATGTTTGTATATACACTGGTTTGTCATATATGTGTTTTTATTTATAGGGATATACTATGTACATTATAGCTTATGTATTTGTATTTGTGCTTTGTATATTTATATTTATATATATATATATATATATATATCAACCCTGATGATCTTTAAAAAAAAATTATTTTTAACTATAAGATTTTGTGCTCTGACTTGCTATAAATGTACAAACCTGTATATAATGTGGTTAAATAAACGATATCTATTAACAAGGCAATATAAATTCATAATATGTTATTATGCGTAGTAATAGTTTGCTAGAAATCTTATGTTGTACATGAAATTTTGTATACATATAGTTTTAGTTCCAAATAAAACCGGTGAAGAGTAACTATGGGTTTTACCATTGTCTTCGAAAATATGAAGCAACAGTCTTAGTAAATATAAGCGGGTAAATACTCTACAAAAAATATGCTGTACAAGGCCTTGGCAATGTTATTGAGCTTATTTCGAGCTATGATTGCCCCGTAGTGGCTTTAATAGCTTCTTTTCTGGACAGTATTCCAACATCTTCCAACTAGACTGGCTGTTGGCTGATGTCTTCTTCCTCAAACATCGGAAGATGTCTTGACTTCATTGAGCATTTATCTTCACTATCCACTCTAGGAAGTTGGTGGTGTGGTACTACTGGTTTATGGTGATGTGAGGGCACCCTATGTCAAGGTTGTGAGCTGAGTTAACAAGTAAAGATTTATTTCCACATATTTTCGGTAAATGGTTGATATACTCACTACACTTATTTTCAAAACGCAGTTTCTACAAAACACTTTTTTAGGAGTAATTGCATAATTTCATATAACAGAAAAATATGTCCCCTATATTTATCATGTATCTTAAATTACAGAAGCTGAATTTTAGTAAAAATAAATATACGGTTTTTAAAAGAGTTCATTAAAACTAGTTAAATGCCATCTTTATCCCAATTAATTGAATCTTTGGAGCGAAGGAAATCTATTACCTCTCAATATTAGTAAGTGCAATTGCATGAGTTTTACGAAAAAACTGCAGCCAATTGAATTCACATATTCAATTAACGAGGCTAATGTAACTAAATGTTATGAGTTTGAAGATTTGGGAGTAGTCTTTGACTGCAGATTAACTATTACTGACCACATCAATGATATTATCACGTGTTTGCTATCCACACAAACACCTATACTCGTAGATTGGTTGTCTGAATGTCCAGGCAACACTTACTCACTATATTATTTACTAATTAACAATTAACAACAATAGATTAATTATTGTCTTAACTATAATCACACTTGAACGCTTATAAGTCTCTTTCTTATTTCTTCTTTACTCGTTCACGTTCAACTTAAGTCTCGGCCCACCGTGCGTCTTATTTTATACATCCATTCACACGGTCTAGAGCATTCCAGAATATTCCCGGTCGTTCGCGTACAATTCCAGTCTCATCTAACCAGTCTCCACAGTCCAGTGGTGTAACAATATGGTAGCGAGTGCTTATAGAAGTCTTGGTTTTATAATAAGAAACAGCAAGCAGCTTGTGGAAACTGCTACACTGGAGTTACTCTTTAATTCTTTCGGTAGATCAAAATTGGAATATGCTTGCCTAGTCTGGAATCCGGGATGCGAAATTCATAAATTTCATATTGAGAAAATACAGACGAAATTTGTAAAGTTTCTATGCTATAAGTCGGATGGTGTTTATCCCCCCTCAAGACATTTTCAACAATATGTTGTTACAAAGGTTTCACATGAATGACTTGAATACTAGACGGAAATATTATTCAATAGTAACCTTATATAAAATTTTAAATAGCCAAATTGACTGTACAGAATTACTTAGTTGTTTCTCTCTCCATGTTCAACTTTTCAAACTCGTTTTAGTAATTTATTTTATTTGCCATTTCCCAGAAAAAATCTGTTAAAATTTTCACCTTTATACACCATGTGTTCAAAGTATACGTCGGTTCAAGAAATCATTGCTATTTTAAATTTTGTGGGAATAGGGTTATAAAAATCATGTCCTGTCTGTGGACTATGTTAATATTTAAGTTATTTTATTAAGTTAATTAGTATCGATTATATTTTGAAATTTCATGTCCTGTAATTGGATTCGTCTGTTGGGTAGTTGTAATTATAAATAAATAAACGATTTGTCAGAAATTGCGTTTTGAAAATAAGCTCCTCACTTACCTTTAAATTTGCATATTACCATTATAAGTGTATACAGGGTGATACGTAATTACAGAGCAACACTTTAGGGGACCTTCGGGGTTCGTAGCACCGTAGTATCGCACTATGATTTATGTAACAAATACTTCATTTTTTGTTTACTGTCAATCTATGAAGTAATGTGTGTATATATACATATGTATATATATAAATTGTTCCTATACTCCAGTGTCCATCATTATTCATCTTGAAAATTAGAAAATTACCATTCAAATTGATTGTGGAATTCGTTATTAAGTTAAATATTTATATATTTTGAACTTGAAAGCGAGGTTGTAAAAATATGTAATACAACTAGCAAGAAAAAAATTTACAAAGTGTTAAACACTTTGGTGCATATGTGAGGTGTAATTTTTTTGCTGATTTGCCGAATCGTATTAATACAAGGTCTCCGAAGACTGTACAATTACCATAATCAAAATAACATCACAAATCATATAGTTTAAACTCAAGTCAAATAGAAAACCACGAAAATGCTGCCTTTGATGAAAATTAAATTATACGTCTAGTAGTATTTGTAGATCTACTGGTATAAATTAAACTATAATTTTCACAAAGAGGCTGTGTGTAAGTGGGAAATATTAGAATCAAAAATGAGGATAAAATAATTACATTAAATAATACACGAGGGTAAAATAATAGGAATCAGCTTTAACAACGAATGTCTCAAGAACAGCAGAAAAAATTTAAATTTGGTGTCCTTTCTCTGGCACCTGTTAACTATTGATTAAAATTTGAATGACTTATGTTAGACAGTTTTCTAATTTGCTAATTTATATACAGATTGTCTCAAAATTTGCGCACCACCTTGTAGACACACTATAAGACATAGAGTGGAATGAAAAATAATAACTGAATTTTTTTTTTTTGCTAATTATTATTTACTAACTTTTTACAAATCTTATCACAGATAAGTATGACATATATCTTTTTAAACAATTATTTTTCCGGCTATTTGCCAAAACGCTGAAACTTGGATTATAAAAAAGATAATATGCACATTATGTTCAGTACGACTGACTCAATAATGTTGTTTTTAATTTCAACTATTCTGTCTAGTAAAACCAAAAATAAATAAAACAAAAGTTACTCACCAGTTGAACACTCACTTTAAAAAAATTTGAAATATCTACCTACTATTAAGAATAGCGAAAAAAATAAAAAAAAATAAAATCCTTTATTTTTTGAGATATTGGACTTCAAATGGGATACAATTGCAGTCATTTTAAGTATTATCAGGGTTATTTCATACCAGAGGATTACTTTGTATGCATAACTCATTGCAATGGAAAGTTTGAAAAAAAAAATGAAAGAATTATTGTTTTGAAGGTTTAAAATCATGAATAAAATTTTCATTTCTACAATTAGGCTACGACCGTGACTTCTGAAATGCTACATCATGATGCAGGAAAATTCAATATGACGGCCAGACGCCATATTGGAATTTCCTACAGCGGGACATAGCAGTGTATTGCATATCAAATTAAATGTCTTTATGTCGCCAATGTAGCTATAAAATTTCTTAATGATTCCTCAAATCGTATGGAATTGGCGGCCTAATCTTTTTTTTTATACGCAAAAATGATTATGCCGCCATCCATACGCTTCGAGGAATCATCATGAATGTTTAAAGCAACATTGACGACATAAAGATCTTTATTGTGATATGCAACAAACCTCTGTACCACGCTGTAGAAAAATCGACATTTATCGAATTTCGATATCTGAGTTTATGCTCAAAAAGCACCTAACCTGTCTGAGAATATTGCCTCCAAATTTCAATAAAAAGTTCGAAACTGCTCAAAAAATAGAAGGGGGGACTTTAGAACCTTACTGTATAACCGTTACTTGTTCATAAGGATAAAAAACCACGACCTACTCGACATATGACCCGAAAAACGCCAAAAATCTGACACTCGTTCATAACTCACTTGTTACGAAAGATCTCGAAAAATTTTAAAAAGTTCTAGAGATATTGTGCCAGGGAACATGGTCCTATTTGAAAAAGAAAAATGAAAAAAGTCCTGTTAAAATGGGAGTCACACACGGATTGGCGAATTTTGCAGGATTTTGTTATTCACTCTGTATAATCTGGATGGGGAACAATTACAAAAATTCACATTCACAACAGTCTTATAGAAAAAACGGTCCTTTCCGAATCCGCAAACAATTGAAAATCGAACATATATTTTTTGAGTTACACTGCTTCAAAATTTACAAAAATTGTTATTCCGGTTCACTTGCTGAGCACTTGTACAACTATCATTAAGGATCGCAGTTACCCCTTTTCCTTTTCTAGGGTTGGTGTTACTTCCAGGAGGTCTGTGGATACTACAGATTAATTTATTTTGACAACCCACAGATGCTTTTGAGTTACCCTGTATTATTAGACAACTCATTACAGTTAAAGTGGGTCATAAATTTTAACGAAGTTTTCTAATATGCAATCTGAGGTGGTTACATGAAAATTTCCTTGGCGAATTTCACCTGAATTGTCCTTGATTAATTGTACAAAATTATGCATGAAGTAGCTCGGCAGCGTTGACTAATGTTCTCACTTCGCTGCCTGATTATCTAACCAATCAGAGGCTTACTCTGTTTTCTCTACTGGGTCGTTACATCCGTATGGATTTTTAGATTTTAGAAAACTAAATGAAATTATTAGATTTAAATAAGTACTAAAAAAGTACTTGGTGCATAGAAAAAGATGTACAGGGTACTGCACTCCGCTCCGGTCTTTGACTGCTGGCGTCCTTTTATAATTAGGTATTTCATTCAAGGAGAAGGAAAAAAAGTGGCATTCGAGAATTTATTTCCGAATATACAAGATGCCCCAAAAATTTTGGGTGGTCAAGTGACATTTTCTTAAATGAAACACCTCGTATATTTTTTAATTAAAATATTTAAAAAAAAATACAAAAATATACCAAGTATTCCATTTAAGATAAAGTCACTTGACCACCCAGAATTTTTTGTGATATCCTGTATGTTCGTAATTAATTGTCAGAAATGCGCCTTCTTCCCTAGCTTAATTCTATTTTTCGATGTAGTTTTCTCTTATTTTCTATTGTTTTATATTCCAGGAACCCCTCATGTTAAGAAAAAATAATAGGTCTTTAGGTTTTTGTAATATTTATTTTATTTTTATTTTAACTTACACTGCTCTACAGACTAAAAAAATCCAATTAAAGAGCAAGGCCCATTTAAGCCAAGTATATCCAACAAACATAATGATTAGTACTCCATACTTAATAAAATACAATAATTACAATATAGAAAGATAAAAAGAACATAAGTTTATGAATTAACTTTTATTGTGTCCGTACATGTAAAACCCAGTTCTGCATGTAAAACCTAATGTTTTATACGATTGTTCGATTATATAATTCATGCGAGGAATAAAGAATACTTACTATCAAAAATCACGTCTAAATCTTTAAACGTATCAAGTCTATTGAGCGATATATTATCAATTTGATAACATAACAACCACAGAAATTAGATAACCCTGAATCCAAAGCCAAAACTGCACAGGCAAGGGTTACGCGTATGAAAAAATGTGGACACACAACCATTTCCACCGACATTGGTCGATGGCGAGATTCGAACCAGCAGGACGATGGAGAACTTATCTAACTTGCCATCGCTTGCTCTAGCGAACTGCCTCACCGAACTGGTGATAATCAAATACATTTTTATCAGAACGTTTGGTAAAAGAATATTACATTTTAGAGCAGTAAGTGGTAAGCCATTGTTTACAAACCAATTATTTAATCCATTAAAATTCCTTTGCAATTTTAAGTAAAGATTATTCTCTTCGATATTTGCAAATAATTTCAGGTTGTCTACATATAGTAGACTGTTATAATTAAGATTTTTATTAATATCATTTACAAATATATTGAGGAACAGGTGCCCTATTAGTAATCCTTGTGGTGCTCCATTTATTTCATGAGATTTAAAACCATTATTATTATTATTTTATTATTTTTTTACTTAAAATGAGGTAAAAACTAAGGTAGGTTATATAACAGTTATTTTTTTTGAGAAAAAAATATATTGAACTTATAGAAGGGCCCATTTTTTAGGTATAATGAAGTAAAATTAAGGTAAGTAGCATAACAATTTTTTTGGAAAAAAAATGGATTGAACTTAAAGAAGTATGAATTCAATATGATATATGGCTCCGTGGTCTAGATGTAACGTACTTGCCTCGAAACTTCGGGGTCCCGGGTTCGATTCCCGGTCGAGGAACTGGGATTTTTCTGTGAGAGAGATTAATCGTAGTATACTCAGATATTGGGTGTGTGTCCATTGTCTCTAAATGTGTAGCCCTCTCCCATACAAGGTCATTCCAGATCTTCAGGGATAAAGAGGGTAGTAATTTGATGTGGTGTTATTATTATTATTATTAAATAATCAAGGGTTATATCCCGAGTGCATCAAATTTAATCGGTTAAACTGTGTACGTCACATAATTTTAAAAAGTTTGCTTAGCAAATGACTTGAGTGTATAATAATTTGATAAAATTTTATCTAAAAAACCGCTGCCAATTACTTGGGAATCAGAATTTCCTCACCGTAAAACTCGACATGTGGTGGAGTTTATATAAAAGTGGTCTTTGACGTTTCAAAAAAAGTAACATTTTGACGTTTCAAAAAAAGTCACTTTGACGTTTCAAAAAAATTACATTTTTTGACGTTTCAAAACAGTCACATTTTGACGTTTCAAAAAAGTCACTTTGACGTTTCAAAATAGTCAAATTTTTTGACGTTTCAAAAAAAGTCACATTTTGACATTTCAAAAAATTCACTTTGACGTTTCAAAAAAGTCACATTTTTTGACGTTTCAAAAATTGGGACCGATTTTGCTCATCACCGAACTCAGATTCTTCCTTGACTTCTAGAATGTGTACCAAATTTGAAAGCTTTATCTCAAAAACTGTAACTGCTATTGCGAAGCAAACAGACAGACACGCAGTTTAAGTGATTAAAATTGATGCATGAGAGATACATGTAAAGATTATTTCCAGAATAGAAATCGTTATAGACAATAAAATGCACAGCTTTTATTTTATTATTTTTTATTTATCTCATAACAATCATTTTATATTTCATTTGGATTACATCTTTATTTATCACGTTTAAATGGTGTAGGACATCTATTTACAAATGCGGTTTTACGGAATTTCGACTTCCATGGCCGGTTATTTTCATAAGCTCTTGCTCCTGTGTTCCATTCTTTATTAAATTACTGACATCCGTGGCTCAATTGGAATGATCAGTCATTTTTACAGTTGTTGTATCTAAACCAATTTTTCGGGCTGATTTCTTTGTCCATTTGCACAGTTCATTTCTTCCAATCGGTGAATTTTTGTACCAATAGAAATTTTCGTATTTATTCCAGTACCTATTGCATGTCAGAAATAAACAATTTGTTGTAACATTGGAACCCCTACTGGATAATAGTTGTTTATATAGATCGGCATTAATTTCATGAGGCGTTAACCATTTAATATCGGCGCATTTCTTGCCACCACCTTGTGTCGTCTTACTGATCACAGTGTTATGTTCTAATCATCCTAAAATGGCAAAAAAGACATAATTAAACAGTCGCAAATAAAAAGTGAGCCATTTTTTACCTGTTGTCTGTCCTCTGTTATCAATTTCTTCTTTAAAGTGATTTGTGACGCAATTTGCGGCTTCTCCGCCTCTCCAAGCGAGCTCAACTGCGATAAATGGAAAAGCAATCCTTCAGGAGTGGTTTCATTCCAAAGTATTATCATTTTTTTATGATCTTCTAAAACTAACGCAACTGAAGAGGCTTTTCTTTTCGTGGTATTTTTCTGTAATTGTCTTCTTTTAGCAGTACGAGGATCCCTAGCGCATTTAAATTGAATATCCTTAAATGCATCGAAAATGACGTAGTATTTAAAAAAAATTTCCTGAAGCATTTTTGCAGTTATGGTTCACATGGTTTTTATCACATGTTCTTTATAATCTTTACCATCTCTCCGTCTCATATTGAAATCCCAGTCCTTAAGTACCAGCGTAATATTATCTATGGTTGTAGTGGGTTCAAGTTGGTATCCTGTTTCATTACAAAAATCAGTAAATTGGCCCCCATGCCGATTTGTCCGTTTTTGTTGTGTTAACAGGAACGCTTCTTAGGATTTCTTTGTCAACTTTGGAACGTGAAACATTTCCCAAACGAGTACTCTCTTTATTTACATCCATTTGACGGTGTTGAACAGCTAGGTGAAAAATAACCGATTAGTTTTGCAAAATAATCACTTATTTAAACAAGTCACCTGGTACAAATTTCATGTTTCTTATTGGTTAGATTTATGATGAAATAATCAGTAGAAATTACAAAAAAAAACAACAGTTTGACAGTAATTAAAAATTTGTAAATATTTTGTTCACATGACGTCATAACTTCCAGAAAAAGGACCTAACAAGCAAATAAAAAAAGTTGAAGTATTTCCAGTTAACCGGAAGTGAAAAATTGAACGTGATACTCATTTATAATCAGTGAGAATATTATATGTTCATTTTAGCATTAATATAAAGTGTGTTGATTTTTATATTTTTTGAATTTTCGGCCATAACTTTTTTATCTGATGTTCAATTGTTTTTTCTCATCTCAAAAAAACTTTACAGTTTTTGAATTTTTTTCCTAGGTGAAAAATAAAGCAATGAAATCGAGTAAGGCACTTAAAATTATCACACTGTACACTGTAACATATCGCAGTTGGTGGAAATAGTCTGTATTCTTGGTTCGCATAATTTCAAATGTCTGTCCTTAAGAGGGCTAATCGAACCAGTGTTTGTAAGGTAATTTTTCAAAATTTATTTCTTCCATACGGCTTGGTCAAATTACACCAAATTTGGAGGATCAGTAGTTGAAAGTGTACTAGAGGGTACATGTACATCTATTTTAATTAATTTTCACTTCATGTAGGGAAAATTTATACTATAAATATACGTGAAATTTGAACGTGATTAGCTCGTAAATTATGATATCAATCGGTAAAATTCGAGGTAAAATTCATACATGTCTCCTAGAATGAATCTTCATAATTATGCTCAGCAAGTTTCAAACTTTTATTCCGTACTATTTGGTTAAAATGAATTTTCTAAATAAGTATCCTTGTCACTACAATTGGAGCAAAGAAGTATTACCTCTATCGGGAATCGCACCAAAATAAAGTCGGTAAATAAAACGTCCAGTAAAGGTATAGTCAAGAGCAAAATTATTCAGCGGCGCATGTATAAAAATTTTCTAGAGAGTGACACAGCTATCCGAAGCTTTTTCCCGACTAGGCCCCTTAAGAAGTTCATTGACTATCTTTATATAATTTTTTTTTTTTTCGAAAAATAAGGACAACTTTTACGAACTCTCTCTTTTTTATACTCTGTGTATCGTATATAATTTAAATAATACTTTTCCTTTTCCATAATTAGATTTCAAATAAATGTAATAATAGCTTAACAGTTTTATTGGCAAATCTTTATGTGTACAGACCAGGTATTATGTTAAGTGAACTTGTGTATGAAAACTGAATTGCGAACAGAACTTGAGATATATCTGCAAGAGCAAATTTGAATTACTCGGTTGAGGCAATACTGAGTGCTGAAGTGGGAGAATAACTGGGATTCCTGTAGTAAACCGGACATGTTTTTCCGCTACTATCACGGAAATCTTTTGTCGGTGCTCTATTCATTCGATTCTTCAATTCGGAATCAGTAAACGTCAAGTCAATCATACTTTAGAGAAATGGAAACATTTCTGCTTAATCAACATTTCAGTGTAATTCGTTTTAATAATTATGTCGAATTACTACGTAAAACTATGGGTAAAAATGATATTTTTCATCACTTTTTATACTAAATGAACTAAAATACGTTATGACTGGGATAAAATTAATAAGAAAGTAAATGGATATTATCAGCATAAACTCTTGGAACACGATTGTTAAACACTACAGGTATTACAACCTGCAGTATCCCTAAAGGTATCTCGAGGAGGAATATACATTTAAAGACAATGAACACACACCCAATATCCGAATAATGGTAGGATTAATTTTTGGTTTAGAAAAAATCCCTAGAAACTTTGGTTTAGTACAAAAAGTATACTTTTGTCCCCGTCGTTAACGGTAACTATGACTCTTGTTATTAATTTTGTTCTGTTTAATACAAGGTATCCTAATATTTCGTATACATATATTTGACATAAGTTCTTGGGGGTCATAATAACTAGATTTATCTAAATTTACCTTTATCCCAAATTGACATGTTTAGCCGCTAGGTCCTCTAGCGTTATCAAAGTTGATCAAAACTTTTTGTTTTTTTTTTTTTAAATATGAATATTATGCTTCCACAATGATGCGATTTTATAACATTCTAATCGACATTAAATTCACAGAAGGCGAAAACTACACCCGTCTATAGGCAAATCTAATATATTTTTATGGGTGATATAACAGGGTATTTTCCCATTTTTTTTTTTAAATTGAAAATCGAAAACTAGAGATAAAAATAAGAAACAAGTGTTTTTTCTTTATTTTTGTTCCTTTCATTTAAACTAAACAAAAAAGTTCAAATGTAGTTATTTTTAGGGTATTTTATAATCTGTCGTTGTTTGGTATTTTACCAGATTTGACATTTGACGATAACCTCATTTTTCGTTTGTTTATTATTATAAAAAGATAGCAGATAAATTAACTGATTTACTTTCCACATAACTTTTTCCCATATTTGTGTGCTTGTTTAATATTTTAAAACAAATGCACAAAGTACCATCTTGCAGTGTTACAACAAACTTATGGTGATTTCCCTAGTTTACGTTTAATGACGTAATTTTGAAAAATTTTAATTTCCCAAACAACATTTTACCAACTACCGACTACTTTTTCACTAATTCCGACTTCAGAATTATTACAAATAGTAGTTGAGTAATAACTTAAATTTTGTAGTTGTAATACGACGTCGAACCAAATATTGCGTCGACCTCGCAAACCTACTGCTTAAGTCTGTATGATTTACCGACGCTGATTTGCCGTTGGAAAACGACTTAATAAGGTTTGATATGTTTTCAAGTCATTATCCAACGCTGATGAAACGTTGACAACTGACTAAAATAGGTAGGGTTATATTTTGAATAACTTACCAACGTTGGTTAGACGTTGACAGCTGACTAAAATAGGTATGGTTAAATTTTGAGTAACCTACCAACGTTGGGTAGACGTTGGTGACTAACTGAATAGGTCAAGTTTGTTATGGAACACTTGCCAACGTTGCTTAGGCGTTGGTTAGTGGCTTAATAGGTTTGGGTGATGTTGCTGACTGACGTAGTCGTCTAGCTACGTCGGCTGGACGTTGGTGTTAGGCTTTTGGGACTTGGTCTAACATAACCTTAAAATTAATGTCGATAATTCAGGTATTGGTAGATATTTAGTAAATATTTATACACCAACTGCAATAGACGGTCGATATTATCGCGATTGTTTGGAATGAACGTTAGTGTTAGGGCAGATTTCTGCACCAAAGACTACTAAAAGTTGGTGCAGGTAAAATTATTTAACCGTTGTGACGTCGCTGTTAGTAAAAATAGTTGCAGTTATTCCCGCCTTCGCAATATTTTCTAGTTCCACAGAAGGAAATAATAGGCGGCCATGTTGATTATGTGTACAATTATTTTAAATACAAAATTTGCCTCTTTTTTTTCAAATAAAGTAAGCAAAAAGATTTTTATTTACCTACTCATAAAATTAATTAAACAATATTTCAATTGCGCTTTCTTTGGAAAAGGAAAATATTTTTTTGAAAGTAAAAAAATAAAAATAGTACTTTCGTTCTTAAAATAAACATTATTCTTATGGGTTTACTATATTTTTCGACCTACTTTATATATATGTATCAATAAAATTTCTTTTGTTTTAGTTTTTGCCCCACCAGATTTATTAAAATTTTATTCGAAGTGTTTTGTATATAATACGTACTCAATGATAAACACGCCTTATTCATATTATATAAATAGATAGGTACGACAAATAGAATAATATACAAAATTGCTTAGTTTCACTACCTACACTCGACTTTTGTAGGTCAGATTAAGGGCAAATTTTAAATAAGGTTGGTAATAGCCTGACAACCAACTTAAGCCGACGTAAAATTTGGTGGACATTTGGTCGGTAATCACACTAAAGTCGGTCCTCTACGTTGAATCGACCCATATTTTATTGGCCAGATTAGTACAAATATGGGTCAGCCCGACGTTTTGTGTATGTTGCACATCGACTTTTAGTTGCGAACAGCAACGTCGGTTCGTCGTCAGAATGTTGCTTGGGATAATGACGCAATTTAATTTCCTGCGCAAGTTTAATCTGTACATCAAGGAGGATCATTTTGAACAAGATTCCAAAAAATAATTATTAGTTCACTGAATAAATGTTTCACTTTTTGCTAATCTCAAAATGTTAGAAAAATTTTAGGAAAAAGAACAAATAGTTCAGTTATTTTAATTAAATGACTGGGTAGATCTTCTTTCTGACAATAATTTGCTGTGTTGATAAGAAAATTACTGAAGAGTTTTCTCGGGCATTTACGTTATTTGTTTTTCCTCAACTGACTTAACATTTACTTGATTATCTTTATCCAATTGTAAGATTTAATTGTTTGTTCCGATCCATGTCCTGTGATTTTAATTAATTGTTAGCTAGGCGAAATGACTTAAGCAAACTACTTTGTAAAACGTATTATCATTAATTAGTTTCAGTAAACGATATGAAGTTTATTATGGTATAAAATTTACCAAATAATAAAATACCACAGAAATTAGACAAACGTTATTATTTCTTCTCACCTTCTTCGGGTATTAGGCCACTGTCTTCTAAAAAAAGGGGTTGGCTTGATTCCAACTTATCATGGAATAGCCATATTAATCACATATCCAAAACAATAGCTGCTAAAAATGTCTCCATGATTCAGTTACGAGATTCAGTATGAATCGATACTTTAATTACTTATTATTACAGATCTGTCTCTTCAGTTTTGTCAAATGGGCTATTCTGTTGCGGATATAGTACAGGTAATTGTAAAATATTTATTCTGCAAAAGAAATTATTGCGCAGTATGCTCAGATTGTGTGTATATATTTAATATAATACATTTTACACGTTGTGTTTGACAATGATACTTGTACAAGTCTGTGGAAATAAATATATTATTATTATTGTTATTATTATTATTTTTATTTTTTTCGGTTTCCCGACGCTGGACAGTCCACCCGTGGCCTCCGACACATCACAGGAGGGGTACCAGCACATTACCTATAGCTACTCTTGATATCCCGCAGGGTTAGTGACTGTAAATTCCAGAATTGTGTGCCCTAAGCAAACGAGAGAACCGAGAATGACCGCTTTCTGCATTTGGCCTGCCAGCCACTTCGCTGATTTTTGGCATGGTTCTCAGTTCCGAGACCAGCGTAGGCTTTATCCCTTCGAGTACACCGATTATTAAGGCAATCATTTTGACCGAGTACCCTGGGTACTTGGAGCTCGTACCGGAGATCGCAATATTTGGCTCGTCTCTCCTCCTCCTTCAAGGTGACGTTTTCCTCCGCAGGTGCCGAGAACTCGATGACATACATCACCTTGAGTTGATGGTCGAGGAGGACTATTTCAGGCTTGTTTGCTTGGATTAGCCGTTGGGAAAGAGTAGTTCCAGTAAATCCAGCATTTCTTGTTCTCGACAACGGAGTCAATATCTCCGGGACGTAAGGCAGCACTGGTGTTTGGTCTATCCCGTACGAGTGCCTTATATGATAGTATAGCACTCGTATGTCGTTATGCACGTTATGTCGGCGGATGTAGGCCGAAATCGCATATACGGAGTATGCAGAGAGTAAGTGTATGAGCGATTCTGGCGCCTGACGGTAGGTCCTGCAGTTGATGTCAGGAACCTCTACACGCCACACGCGGGTGCAGTAGACCAAGATGTTGATAACATCATCTTGGCAGGCCATAATGAATCCCTCGGTCTCCGACTTAAGCCCGGCTGACCTTAGAAAGGCGAATGTCCGCCTGGTCGATAAACCCAATGTTTCTATGTCCTTATAGAATACACCATGCTAGGATTTATCGACGTGCTGCCGAAACAGATTTTCCTGTTCGGCAGCTCTGATTCGGGCTTTCAGGCGATTTGGCTGTAGTTCAGTGACTAATTATTTTTGCTGCCTTGACCAATCCAGTTGTTAATACCGTCTGGGTCCGGGGCAGCGAAGTTCTTGGTACCAACAAGTGCTTGTTAGACTTCCTCCGTACTGATTGCCGGGCACACTTCTTCTGGCTCTTCAAGATTTCTGTGACACAGAGCCTCGAAGTGTGCAATTGCTGGAGTGTCGCTATTAAATGGACGCGTCGCGTCGTTTCGTAGATTCCCTTCCAGAAGGTTTCGAAATCTTCTACAGTCGGCTCCTATTCTGTGGCTTCTGAAAGAGGCGGGAAGGATTCGTACGTAACATGTTTTATTCCTTACTCCTCACCCGCCTCTTCAACTTTTTCTTTATTGCCGTGTGCTTCCGGTCTTATCTAGGCAGTGCTGCTTGATGGTAAGCGTCACTGCCAGATTTAGAGTTTGGCGTTGTCGTCTTAGTCCGGCTGCCATGCGCCGGATTTTGGAAGTAAAGACTCTACCATTTTTTTATTTATTCCACCACACTCTAGATCCTAGAAGCGTGTTGTCTAGCCGACTGTATCTTGCCTTCAATTTTTTGTACACGCCGCTTGGCTTTCTCGACCCCGTTAAAAGTGTTAGTTGACCTTTCACGGGGGACGAGGTGTGTCGCGGCGTTGTACATGGCACAGTTAATTTCTCAGATGTCCGCATCTTCTGGAAGTTCCTCATCGATGACCGCGTCCATTCTAGCCAAGTCTTGTGGCTTTAGGTTAGCCTTAGTGTTAAGGCTAACCTTTGTCCTTAAATCTATCTCGATGAACTCTATATGATGTTCCCCATGAGCTAATTGCCGCAGTGGAACTGCGGCCGGCAGTGCTTCCAGCTGACGGGGTGCCTTATGTAACCAGTCCTGCGCAAGAAGGATACTTGATCTCTCGGATGTTGTTGAGAGGAGGCGCGGTATTCTGGGTGCATGATACACTAGGTACCATGTAACCGCGCCATGTGTCCGCTGCGCAGAGATTCGCTGCTATCGTAGCAGGTCAGCAAGTCATCCCTTAATTTCCTCGTTCACTTAAAGCGTCCATGTTCATTGCTTGTTTCGTCTACATTGAGACTATCCGTTAGGGCTCCTCCAACCTGTCTCTGACCCCAATCCGACTGGGGTCGATCATGAGGAGTCCTTCCTCTACGTGTCTTTGGAACCAGAGTTGTTGAGATATCAGGGTGGATAGCCCTAATACCCCACGGCCGACATTAGTCAGATAGAGATTCCTTTGTCTAGATGACAAATTTGTGTATGTCTGTCCAGGATGAACCGCTAGGGGATTGCCGGTCCTTTGCACCCCTCATTATTATTATTATTTAGTTTTTTTCGGAATATCCGATGCCGGACAGTCCTCGCGTGGTCTCACGGGAGTCACGCCAGCGCATTAGCTATTATACAAGCATATATATCTTTTTTAATTATACAAATGTTTAAAACAATTTCTTTTCTTTGAAAAAACAAAGAAGTAATAATAAAATTTCATATACGCTGTTAATATCCTCGGTTAACTTAACTTATATAGTCATTTTTACAGCATACATTGGTATTCTTTTGGTGCTATAAACTTAAATTCGTAATAAAGTTAACTAAAATGAATATAACCTATTTTAAGTTTCATAAGTACAATGTATATTTTTAAAGGGAGGCTGTATGATTTTAATAGCTGTTTGAATTTTAAGTATAATTAAAATCAGTATCACGTATTACGAAGTTCAAGGATTTAGGTTAAGTTAAACATATCGTTACAAAATTTAATGGCTCACGATCTGTCCCTAAATTGTCCCTGCTGGAAATGTCAACTTATTATGAGTAACAGAATTTCGATATATTGCAGTGTTAAATGATGGGTTATATTTCTGTGTATAATCCGCGTAGCTGGCAGATCTCTAGAGAAGCCGTAATTGTTAAAACGACGACAGAGTCATATCTGCCATCTTGAGCTTCTCGTTCTTGCATATTTTATAATCAAAAAATGAAAACACAAATATCACTTTTTTTTAATCTTTAAAAAATCTACCAAGCCTAAGCATTTTTTAAGGTGTATCCGAATTTGACCATAAACTTTAGCACCTAATTTCAGTTTTCAAACGTTTATTGTTGCGCGGTAGATGGACAATTTGATAATGGTTTGCATATTTTTTTCAACGTTTTTCATTAATATCTCTGTTATTTGAAATGCAATGATGAAAGTTGTGTGGTCCACATGTATGGAATTAATTAGTTCTAAATATAATTATGAACTTTTAGAAAAAATTCTGAAACAGGTCGATTATTAATTTAAAATTGCCATTTTTTAGCATAAAAATAATACCTACCACATTCACCCCCCCCCTGAATTATGACTACCACCGAAAATTTTAAATTAAGAAGGGAGTCGTGCGGTACCTCGCTCGAAAGGGATTTTGATTCTCTATTCAGCAGTTTAAAGCTTTTTTTTTTAATTTGGGGCATTAATTAATGAGAAAATTAATTTTGAAAATGTACAATTTTGTGAATTTCTTGTAAATTTAGTTGAGATATTTTTTGCTAAATTATCGGTTTTGAAGAAAAATGAAAACTGACCTGTTGTTGTTTTTAAAGTTTTTAATACAGAATTGTACCTACCTCAAACCTTTACATAAAATGAAGCGCCGAAACTCATATAATATTAAGATTGTATTTCTAACTTATTTGAATGTATTTCCAATTTATTTTATATTTAATTTGAATGTTCAAAATGTCTACCAGTCGCCTCTTGACAATAGGCCAGGTGATCTTTGAATTCTCGGATTACATTTTGTATGACTTCAGAGCTTATTTTGTGAATGTCTTTGGTTATCTTATTTTTTTAAATATGCAATATTGTCTGGTCGATTAACATACACTTTTGATTTTAAATAAAAAATAATCAAGAGGGGTCAAATCGGGAGACCGAGGTGACCATTCAATAGTTTCACGTTTTTCAATTCACCTGTTAGGGAAAACTTCGTTTAAATAGAGTAGTGATGAGAAGTATGTGAAACTTTTCGTATGGTTCAAATGCTACTCTCCGGCCGACATCATAGATGTCTTTGTGGCGGATAGTTACTTGCGAAGCAAATACTGAGAGAGGTGACCTCTAGCACAGGTGGACTAAACTACTGTTACTAAATATGATTTGAACGAAACAACTACTCATCGGGCAAATACACTGCCTGCATTGGATTATACCTTCAAATCACGATAAATCGGTAGCCAATATCATTTGGCAATTCCTAACCAGACATAGACCGGTTTCGAACTTATTAGTTCTCCTCAGTATGCCATAGGTTATGGTATAGACAAATGACAGTGGCCAATCTGCTAGTCATATACTGACTAAGGTAAATTGAATAGTGGTGAGAGGTATGTGAACCTTCTCAATGGTTCAAATGCTACTATCCGACCGATCAGAAATAATTTTCAAATTTACAACTATTTAAACTGAATTTTCTCTTTTTTTTTCAAATGGAACACCCTATGTATTTTTGGATGATGTGATGCAGAATTGAAAAAAAGAATATTTTTTGTACACATCCCTATGGCTATTTGTAACCATTTTCCATTTATTGAACAATAACTGTAAAATTCAGCAATAATACTTACAATTTTTTTTTGTAATTCAAGAGAAGATATTATAAAAAAAGTGCTCCACATGTTGCCCATTTTGATTGACATACATTTCTATGCGTCTTTGGAATGAGGTTTCTACTGTTCATAAAATTGCCGGAGTGATACTTCTAAAAGCATTTATTATCCTTTCCTTCAAATTTTGGATTATTGTTGGTGTGATGTTTTTATGAGCATCATGTAACACATTCTAATACCTTCTCTTGAATTATTTGAAAAAAAAACTCATTTTTAATTTTTATTGCTGAATTTTGCAGTTATTGTTCAATAAATTGAAAATGGTCACAAATAGCCATAGAAATGTACGTACAAAAAATGTCCAGTTTTCAATTCTCACATCTTCCAAAAATATACAAGGTGTTCAATTTGAAAAAATTGAGAAAATTCAGTTCAAAAAGTTATAAATTTAAAAATCCTTTTTGGCCACCCTGTATATTTTTAGGATACAGGTTGAGTGTTATCACATAGATGTCTCATAATATCATGTATATTTCTTAAATCGATAGTAGTGATTGTAGTGATATTTTTAATATAACTGGTGATTATAAAGTAAGGGATATATTTCAACTTATTATATATCCTTAACAAATCAAATTACTAACAAAAAGTAAATGGAATCTAGTTGCTTACATAATGGGAATTCTGATGTCAAACTAGTTACCGCAAATGCTCGATATGACCTCCATTTTGTTGTTGTAAAATTACCAACCATACCTCCAAATTGTATACAATACTATTCAACATTTCTGGTAGAATTGCACGAATTTGCTCTCTAATACTGTCCTTTAATTCCTCCAGCGTTGTTGGCCGTGTTCTAAACACCAAATTTTTTAAATAACCCCACAGCCAGTAATCCGCTGGGTTAAAATCAGGCGATCTTGGTGGCCATGAATTTGCAAAATGTCTGCTTATAACACGATCTTGAAAGACCGCAGTTAACAATTCTTTAACTGGTCGGTAAATGTGCGGAGGTTCTCCATCCTGCATAAAAATCATAATTTAAATTCCTTCGTGCTCGTTTTGCAACTGTGGAATTGCACAATCCCTTAACATTTGCAGGTATCGTTCACCAGTAACAGTTACAGATACGACCTTCCCATTCTGTATTTCCTGGAAAAAGTATGGACCAATGATGAAATTAGCTGTGAAACTGCACCAAACGGTGACTTTTTTGTCATGAAGGCATTGCTGAACGATTTCATGTGGATTTTCTGTTGACCATATCGACAGTTTTGAGTAGTAATTCCACCATTAAGAGAGAAATGGGTCTCATCTGTCCATAAAATACAGGATAACCATTCGGGTTCAATTTCCATCTGAGCCAATACGTGTATAAACTCGTACCTGAGAGCAAAATCTGCGTCCTTTAATTCAAACAGCAGTTGCAGTTTATAGGGATACATTTTTAGGATTTTTCGTTAAATTTTCCAAACCGTGGTGTATGGCTTTTGTAATCGATTTGATATCGATTCACACTAGTGATTGCTAGCGGATTAGTATTGGCTACGCTTTGATTTTCCTGAAGAACTTCTGCAACTTGGACATCACTATTCCTAGGTCTTCCTGACCTCGGAAGGTCTTTTACAGACCCTGTTCTTTCAAATTTACTAATCAAATTAAGATACGCCTTCATTTTGCACGGCCCTGCTCTCAAACCCATTTTCGTACGAAATCCTCGTAATCCAGTAGTGTAATTTTTACCGCCTTCATAATAACATTGCACTAAACCAATTCTTGTGTGCAGATCCATATTGAAATTGTTACAATTTACGTTACGAGAGTTTTATTTTGAGAACAATTCTCTAAAATAGGATTATTTCGTTTGACACTTGTATCAATATCAATTCTTTTGTTTTCCATAGATACACTAAAATCAATTATTTACTTTATGATAACCCCATACATGTGTAAATGGTATAATTTCAATAAAAAATATCATTACATCCAAGTGGTTGGGAGAAGGTCAATAATAATACAGGAGTGAAAGGAGGCCACAAAGACATTTCAAAAATTGTTCTGATGTACAGTGCATTTCATTTAAAAAAATGTTACTTGACCCTGTAGAATCGTCTTGGCTCATCCTGTATATTAAAAAACAATTTCCGGTTATATACTTTCTTGTCTAGTTACTTATGTTTTTAAATCAACAAATTTCAGGCTATCATAGAACTCGAGATATCGAAGTCGGACGCCATATTGCCTCACCCTGTATAACACAGTATTTTAGTTTTCTTGAACTTCATAAATGAAGAAAATTATGGAGGGTTCCAATTAATACAAGTCACCTTGTACAATGAAGCAGATATTAAAATTCATGAATTCACGGGTGGCTTAATAGTTCTGACACATGGGTTTAAATTGCTATAATGTTTCAAGGACGCAATTCATTCCGAACATTCTTTTATCTTCCACTTTTATACCTATTTCATCTGTTTTTTATTATCAGGAATAAATTCTCACACAAAAACGGGTTGCGAATGTTCAGATAACTCTGTACGGCTTCAAAACTTCCAAGCGAGCATTTCCTTTTATTTTTTATTTTATCTCCTCGCTTCCCTTGCACCTGGTGTTTCTGCTAAGTACCTTCCGCCTATCTATTTACCTTGAATGATTTAGGCACACATATAAATTATTCAAAGACATTTTACCAATCAATATGTGACATCGATCTAACTCTGGAAATAGCTGGGAGCCATTCATCGTAAAATATGCAATCGATAACCGTAATTACAACCGGACAAGGTTAAAAGTATTCTGCTTAAATAGACCAGTAAAATTAAGGGTTTTTCAAAACGGTAATTTCCAACCATTCCCGACCAATACCATTCGATTCAGTATGTTTTTGAATTCTCATGGTCAATTTTGCCGTACGTTATATGAGCAAGAATTTAATTTATAAACAATTAAAGTTGTGAAAATGATGAAAATCGATGTTTCTGAATGTTCAACTTCAAACGCTGCGAAAACGGCAACAGATAGAGAAAAATTGCTCAGAACATTTTTTATAGAGCGTTCAATTCCCTTCAAAAAAGTCCGCGACGGCATATCTCTACGATGAATAGTTAAGGCGTTACAATGAGTTAAAAGTTTATTATTATAAATTTATTGGGGTCAAAATAAAATAAGAAGGTTTAGTGCCATAGCCCCAAAAAAACAACTATGCAGCTACGGACACGTGTTTCGGAGTTATTGCCCCTCATCAGCGTAGCGTAGCTAAATAATTGGATCTAGGATCTAAGTTGTTTTTTGGGGATATGGGACTAAACCTTCTTATTTTATTTTGACCCCAATAAATCTATATTATTTTGTTTGTATTTGCCAGGTGGAAACGGGCAGTACACATAGAGCTCTGTGTGTTGACTGCGATCATTGAGGCCCCAATTGTGGCACATGGGAACATGAATGCACTAATTGAGTACTGTGTACTGTACTTTCCAGCTTTATTTTAGTTCTTGTTCCTGATCTATCCCATCCTAGATCCAATTCTTTAGCTACGCTACGCTGATGAGGGGCAATAACTCCGAAACACGTGTTCGTAGCTTCATAGTTGTTTTTTGGGGGATATGGCACTAAACCTTCTTATTTTATTTTGACCCCAATAAATCTATAATAATAAACATTTAACTCATTGTAACGCCTTAACTATTCATCGTAGAGATATGCCGTCGCGGACTTTTTTCAAGGGAATTGAACGCTCTATAAAAAATGTTCTGCGCAATTTTTCTCTATCTGTTGCCGTTTTCGCAGCGTTTGAAGTTGAACATTCAGAAACATCGATTTTCATCATTTTCACAACTTTAATTGTTTATAAATTAAATTCTTGCTCATATAACGTACGGCAAAATTGACCGTGAGAATTCAGAAACATACTGAATCGAATGGTATTGGTCGGGAATGGTTGGAAATTATCGTGAAAGTGGGCCTGATTTTTGCTTAATTTGATTGGTCTAAAAATGATAATTAATATTTTTAATATTGGCGCATTCGCCATTTTTTCACATGTTCTACAAAATTGCTATGGCTATTTCATTTACCTTGTTGTACGTTATATTGTACTTAATAAATTTTTAAGTTAAGTAATGTCATTCACATTAGCGGTATGACATAACCCAGGATCGGATTTAAATAAATTTTTAGTATAAGTATAATTCAAAATAACACTAGTCGACACAATTTTTGTAACATAGTAGCCCATTCAGTAACAATGAAAGAGGATTATAACAGTATGAGCACAATTTTAAATAAAATTAATTACAACAAATATAAATGGCAAATATGTGGGGAATTAAAAGTAATAGCCATTTTAGTACGGCTTCAAGGAGGCTTTACAAAATATTGCTGTTTTTTTTTTGTGACAGTAAAAGAACATTATGTAAAAAGACCGGAAAGGGAGGAGTTTGAACCAGGAATTAATAATGTTAAATATGTGCCCCTTGTGGACCCTAAAATTGTTCTTTTACCATCTCTTCAAATTAAACTTGGGCAAATGAAAAATTTTGTGAAGGCTATGAATGAAGTTGGGAGTGAAGGATTTAAATACTTAAGAGAACTTTTTCCCCAATTAAATGACGCCAAATTTAAAGAAGACATTTTTATTGGTCCTCAAATTAGAAAATTGCTTGACGATGCAGATTTTAAAGAACACTCAATAGACAGGAACTTAAAGCTAGAGATTTTTAGGAAACAGGAAGGATGAAAACTACAAGAAACTAACATGCAAACTTTTAGATTCGTACCAAACGCTTCGTTACCATATGTCTTTGAAAATTCACTTTCTGCATTCTTATTGACATTATTTTCCTAAAAATTTGGGTGCAGTAAGCGACGAGCAAGAGGAGAGATTTCATCAAGATATCAGGACAATGGAAATTCGTTATCAAGGACAATGGGATCCAGCCATGATGGATGATTACTGTTGGTTCTTAAAACGAGACGATTTGACCCTCCCGTAAAAAAAAGAAATGAACAGAGCATATGTTTTTCAAAATTTATTCTCTATCTTTGTGGATATATCTATGTATGTACACTTAAGAGTGTAACAGCGTAATAATTCTTTTGTTTTTTGTCCCATTTAAACCAAACTAGTCTCAAAAGATACAGGTCACCAAGGTCTATTTAAGGCCACAAAATCACTTTCCACCTTTGAATGCAAGGCCATCTACGATGCTAAATTATATGAAAGAAATCAAAAAATCATAGTAGGCATTTTTTTAATAAAAAAAATTGTATTAACGAAACTTGTTTAAAATCATTCAAAAACCCTGAATCTGAAGTTTAGTTAAATTAAAAGAAAATGAGGTTTTGATGAAAAAAATGAGGTTTTGATGAAAAAAATTCCAGTCCCAAATTTCTCGTTTTAATAAGCATGCTTCGACTCTTTTGTTTCTACAAAAAGACAATGGGCCTTTTCACAGATTTTTTTTTATTGCTTTATGTGATAGTGTTTTATAAAAAAAAACTTGCCGTAATTTTTTTTGAGCACGATTTCTATCGAAAAAAAAAAACAAAGTGCGGAAATAAAGCGCGCGCTTTTACGTGACGTCACGCAACCCACCTTAGTGACGTCAAAGGGACTACGACCTTGAACATGACACATCGGTGTATTGTAAAGTTGGTTCTCTGCTATTTGACAGTTGACGTCGAAATTGACTTTGACAGTCGTTTCTTTTTAGTTTGGATTGATGTTTAAAAAGTACTTTGTACCAACATGTACAAATAACAACATGAATTGTCCAATCAAAATTTTCGTTTACGTTCCACCAGATGAAAATAGACGAAAAGCATGGTTTAAAATAGCCAAAGTTGAGAAGCAGTTGACGAAAACCAGAAACATTTACTGTTGTGAAGATCATTTTGATTTAAGAAAAGTAGTTGTATTTAGAAATTGATGCTAAATTATTGAAGTTTTACAGTTTGTCTAACATTCTTCATGTTATATTCTGTGTCAATGTAGTTTACTAAGTGACTTATTCTATCCAATATTTTGTAAGTTGGCATAAAGAATGAATAAAGAATCAATCAATCAATCAATCAAAAGAAGATTCAGATTCACATAAGCAACTGCGTTGTCACCGTATGATGCTCTTGTTGACCTGGAAATTATTAGACATTAGTAAGTATAATTGAAATAGGAAAAAATATTGTAACAACAATTGCATGTTAAAATAATGGCAGTTCCATTATATTTATAAATAAATTACACGAAAATAAGATTACTAATGACTTACCGTTTGTTTTTAATATTCCTGACTTCTGCTGATAAATAATCCAAATTTGACATGTAAAACTCGTCTACCATAATAAAGTCAACTTTCAGCAGATTTTCTTCATTTCCTTTAGAAAATCCTGGCTCCATTTTCTTCCAATAATGTGCAGAAACAAAGCAAAATACGATTCGTAAATGAACACACAGAACATAACCACAAAACTAACTGTAAAATGTGTCAGATGTGGTATGACGTTAGTAGTATTAGGCGTTTTGGCAAATGCTACCAACATGATTCCAGTTTGTGTGACGTCACTCAGCTTCAAGGTCAAATGAGTGTTCAAATTGCCATAATAAATGTTTATTTTTTTATTAAACAATGGGAGACTTATATTTCAAACAGAGTTGCACAAGGTGAATATCTATCAGTTGGCTTTCAAATAAACATATTTGTTTTGAGATTTCAGAAGTAGTGAAAAGGCCCATTTTGTAAATGTCAGATTAGTTGTCGAGTAAATCTGTTGGCATTCTGTCTGATTTTTTGTATTCTAACATATTTTATTTCAATTAAAATGCTTACAACTGCGGAAAAAGTGAAAATTGTTAAATTTGTTGGTGATAATTCTCGTACAGCGAGGGAAGCTGCTACAGAATTTAATAATCGGCATACAGATCGACTTTTTTCACTCTTCCTATTATTTTTTTGTTTACTTGAAATTTTTTTTACTTAAAAAAGGTGTTTTGTAATACTTAATTTGAAAACGGATTTTTGCAAAGTAACGAAATCCTCCTTAAACTTTGCAGTAAAAAAATACAGTTGTCTAACTACTAAGCAGATTTATTGTATGAAGAATTTGTTATTCATTTAAACAACGTATATGAGCTCCTTTATAAATGATCGTTTATTATACATAATTTATGTAACATAAATGTATCTAGTACAAATTCACCAACAATTTTTCACAAAGCAAGGCCAGTTCTAGAAATAACAATTCAAAGAAGTATTATAAAATGATTGATTTGATTTATTTGTGTCTGAAAATATACGATTTCTGCGAACTACAAATCTGATATAATGTTATCATATTTTTAGAGTATAATAAGAATAAGATATTATTATGATACTTTTTTTATCAAGAGATTTGTATGAATTTTGGGATGTCGCAATTATGCTAAAACGGTTGTAAAATATTACATTTCTTCTTAGTTCCATAAAAATAGAATTTTAATAATCCTGAAATAAAACACCAAAAAAATACAGTTAGTTATATACCCAGTATGTTAGTTGAAAAATAAACCTTTGAGCTTGTGACTTTACGTCAAAAGATCAATCAGAAGGTGTTTTTTTGACAGCTATGATGAGACAAATAAATAATAACATATTTTCCTAACGTTTTGGAATCGAATTTGTTTCCTCTTTCAAAGTTATGTGCAGAGTTATTAATTATAAATTACCCACCCCTTATCATCGTTATTATTGCCTATAGAGAAAAAAGTTTTAAATAAAAGTTGTGTGCTTGTGACTGAATTTTGTTAAAATGCTATCAAAAGTACAGTAACGTGCAGATTTCAGGGGATACAAAAAAATAATATATTTTTTTAAATGGGATACCTTATATATTATTAAATTTTTGGATTGATCCTTTGTTCCTGATTTAAAAAATATACCATATGTTACCCCTACCATATACCGTTTTTGAGTTATTAAACGTCGAATATCTTAGTTAAACTAGTAACTGTAAATATGGAAAAGTTAACATTATTAAAGTGAGCTATGAAAATGACAACTATTATGTTTGATAAGTGACAATTCTTTAATGGAATAGACAAAATGGTTTACAATTAGGAAGAAAAAATTCAAATATTTATTTGTTATATACAAAATCACTAAACGTGCAGCAAAAAAAGCATATAGGGTGCTGTATCCAAATCGTCAATCAGAAAATACGTTCAAAAATATTTACCGAAAGTAAAATGAATAATACCTCCAGTTTTAGTAGAAATAAATATAGTTTAAAAAAACTAAAAAACACGCTTTTAAAGCACATCAAACTAAAAAGTGAAAAATAATTATTAATATAAACTGAAAACAATAATGAACGAAGAATACTAGTATTATTGTGAAAAAAGCGTGGGTTGCTCGATATACGAAAAATATGGCACAAAGCGCCCCACGCTTTTTTCACAATAATACTAGTACTTTTCGTTCATTATTGTTTTCAGTTTATATTAATAATTATTTTTCACTTTTTTAGTTTGATGTGCTTTAAAAGCGGGTTTTTTATTTTTTTAAACTATATTTATTTTTCACTTTTTAGTTTGATGTGCTATGAAAGCGTGTTTTGTAGTTTATTAAACTATATTTATATTGCTTATTGATGCTGATATTATAACATATTACGATCCAACAGATATTTCTGAAAAAAAAAATATCTTTTTATTTCAACCATGGGATTTGAACTCACGCCCGAGGAGTCCGTCGTTTCGCGTCGACTAAGACTTGCCCGCTCGGCCAACGACCGAACTGAAAATCACGGAATATACGTACAATATTAAGCCTCTTGCTCTCACGCAGAGGATACGTGAGGAAAGGACTGGCGATCCTGATCAGGATAATGATATAAAATTATCAAATTATTGTATTGTTACCGGTTCTTCGTAAGTGTACAAAGTTTCAATTAAATCTGTCCGTTTAAAGTGGGTTAAAATCGAGTCCAAAGAGTCGGTTACAAACAAACAAACAAACAAACAAACATACAAGTGAAGCTAATAAAAGCGTGTTAAAAAGCGTGTAGTTCAAGCAAACCAGGAAGAACAGCTAGATATACAGTTTCATTTCGACAGTAAGCCCATCCATATTTATTCGCGAACAGACTTTTTGGAAACATTGTACTATTTTTAGAAAATTTTGAATGTAGTATAAATAATGCAGACGATCAATTAGGTAAAAGTTACTCCAAAATCCAACGTACGTTAAAAAATAATAGCTACGGACCATATAAAATTTTACCCGTACCAGTTTTAATAAAGGCTCATAAAAGGAAAAGGCTGAACTTTTGCCACCAGGTGATTCAAAAGTTGGATGAAGATCCCGAGTTTTTTTACTAAAATATTATACAAAGTGGTTTAAGAATGCCGACCAACCAGTTCGAAAATGTTATAATTTAATTTCTGGCATGTTCCAGTTCATTAATTATAATTTCCGATAAAACGGAGATTTTCACATGTTATAGCTAATATACATAGGGTGATCCTTAAGTGCATGCATTGAGAAAATTCAGGAAAGTCCAAACCTATATTAAGACGAAAAGCTCCAATGATGTTTTGTCAATAAATTTATTTCGGAGCTATAGTGAGTTGATTTAAAAAAAATGCTCTAAATGTTTACAACAAAGAAGTCTCTAAAAGTACTCTTTATGCACAGCAAGTTTGATAAAAAAATCCTCAAGCGTTTCAGAGATCTTCAGGAGTTTTTTTTTTAATCAACACTCCGAAATGAAGCAGTTATGGGCAAAATTTCATTTAGCTTTTCATCTCAAAATAGGACAGTGGCTTAATAGTCACAGAAGCTGAGAAAAAAACGTTATAGGATGCCACAAATAAATAACTATAGACAATATCTCAAAATGTATAGGTTCATCATTTCCTGAATTTGAGGATCACCTTGTTCTGTAACCAAGCACTGATTTCAGTTTTATAAATAACCCATAGTCGTTTATAAATATTATGTAAAAAAAGAGACCTTTTAAAGTCCCCATGGTCTGCCAAATTCCGGTGAAGAACTGCAAATATTCGACGCCCAGGTACTCTACGATTGGAAAATCTTTGTCGGTATTCCCTTACTGCGGCTAATGCACTACCATTGCAAAAACCATACACAAAATGCATATCAGTCATTTCCCTATCTGTAAATCTTGGCATTTTAAATCGACTTAATGAAAATCGTGATTAAAGGCGCACAAATGAAATAACTGATAGAAACGGGGACAAAATGTTTTTTTTTTCCGATACGCGTTCTTAGGATTTTATATCATACAACAAATTTATTAATTTTGTTGACAGCTCTAACATCAAATTATATCATAGCGGCACGAAGCATTATTTTTTTATTCATGGCCTATTATTAATAAAAAATTAGTTTAGATTCCCAATACCTATCTCATACCATGTTATAAAATTTTCAAGTCGATATTATTCAAAAACGGTGCATTTTATCGATGTTCATCAAGAGTACCTTTTTTACGTATAAAACTCTAAAATTTCATATCCTATCATCAAAAATAGAAAAAAAGTTACATAGAAAAAAGTTGGGGTTATTTTAACCCCACAACCCCAGTTTGGGACAGCCCTGGATAAAATTTTCGAATTATTTCCATTTCATCTTATTACACATAAGAACAGTAGCGGCTGCGTAAATTTTCAATATTTGACTTTGAGTGATTTTCGAGATACTCGATGAAAACCTTTCTCAGGGGCCCACCTTTAGGGGCCTGTAGCTCCCTTAGGAAGCATTCTTCGACAATGTTTATATAAACTTTTTTCCTATTTCTGGCTGTAGAAGCAGCTGGTAAAATATTGCACACTAATTTCGGGACACCCTGTATAAAGAATTCAATCTCTTTAATACACTGACTGCCATAACTCGGTCTATCAGACCGAGTGTCATATTTGTACAGTACCACCATCTCGGTCTTCTATTACACCGAGCCACGTATTCGAGATCCAGCTACGCGGTCTGGCATACTTTTACCTTTCTTTTACTTTGGAATTTGATTGTCCTTCATATTGTTTAACAAGTTTTTGCAACTCGAATTTTCCTCATTTACAAAAGCTGTTTTTCATTTTCTTTGATTTTTTTCTTAAATTCTTCATTCTCTAGCAAGAGGACATTATAATTACGTAGTAATTCTTCATATATTATGCTCTTTTTGGAGATTTACTTTACTTGTGCATGAAATAGTTTCCACATTTTCTATAGACAATAATGGACTTAAAATTTGTTTACGATCTCCTTGCGTTCTCTAATTTTAACACGTTGACCTCTTACAGTTGGGTTGGACATTTTTGTCGAAGTTTTAGGCAACAAATTAAGTGATGGAATAGATAAAATATAATAAAATTAGCCACAAATTATTTTTCAGCAGATAAATTTTATATTGTCTACCAGTTTCTTTTTAATTTTTTTTGGCAATACATTCATCAATTTTGATTTCATTCCATCTTCAGAATCATCAATTGTAACATGTTCATTGTCTTTTATTATCGGAGTTAAATTTTCCATTTCTTTAACATTTTCTAATCCACTCTTTCCTAATTAAAATGTCAGTAAGAAACGTGAAGAATGATATTTTTTCCCCATTCTTCTTTGCCCTCTCAGCATACTCTTACAAATAGCAACACTACATATAGTACCAGTCAACTTAAAATAATTATGTATTATTAACTGGATATTTCTTCTCCTCAAAATAAATAGACTTCATCTTATTGTACATAGCTTCTCAAAATAAATGTAATTTAATCAAAATATTGTACTTTATATAAAATTCCAGATGTCACTTAAAAAATCAAAAAAAGCACGTAACAACTATAAAAAGAGGTCCATAACAATATAATATAACATAACTAATAATAACTACAAGCAAAATATCAAAATAACAGCAAATAACCACACAAAATGATTATAAAATGAACACAACAAATGTATGATTCACAACACCACATACACTATGACGCGTTACATTCCCCTTCCGCCTCTTCTCACCCAAGTTAAGAGGTAACCTACTCAGGGGCGGTCGGTCCATGGAAGCAAGGGAAGCAGTGCTTCAGTGCTTCCCTTGGGATTATTAAAAAAAACATAATTAGAACCTAATTATTATTTATCACATATTAATCATTAAAATTTACTTTTACCCAATTTCAATAGACACGGCCCTGCATTTCAACAACTGAGATAATGTTGCACGATAAAATCGTAACGATGACGCATTCGATTAATCGAGCCAACACGAACTCGGGGGACTTCGATATAAGTAACTTCTTGAAATGCATCCGATCCCCACTTCATAATCTTGATATCTGAGCCGTATAGCATAGTAATGCGTCTTGTTTTATAGATTTTAATCTTGATTTTAATATCTTTCTAGACATCATCACTTTGCGCCTTTCGACATTTGCTTTAAAATGAGTATACGGAAGCCACGCCCCTTTTCTTAAAAAAATTTTTGCCTCGCCTCGCTCGGGGCTTCACACTACCCATCACCCTATATCACAAACTGCTTCCCCTGTATCAGAACTCACCGCACGCCCCTGAACCTACCCCGTTACGGACCTCGTTCTGAGGTGTCCTCGGCACCAGTTTAATGTCAAACAGTGTCCACTGTTCAACACCTTTTCGTTTTGGGTTCGTAAATAGGGACAAAGAGGATCAGTTCAAAATAGAAAATCGAGTGGCAGACAGAGCTTCATTTGTACTGCTGCCAACGAAAAATGAAAACAAATGCGATTACTGGAAGAAGATTGGTAATTTAACATGCCGCGGCTCTAAATTTGTTAGATCGCATCACCCGAAGAATGTTCGGAAAAATCAAGTTCCATCTGTTTAAAATAGTTCAGGAGTTGAACTTTCAAGAGAAGTTTTCGAATAAGCTGATTTCTAGGAACGGTGCTACCAAGATATCCCTATATTTCAGTTCCATTTTTTTTCTCTAAGGTAAAGTGTATGCCTAATAAACCTAGAAATCTAGAAGAGCTGAAAAGAAACATGAGATGACGTCATACCCTCCATGCTGTTATACAAAAATTTTTCAAGTATTTAGAAGTTTATATCATTTACGACCCACCATTTTCAGAGCATAAAACTTCCATTCTTAGTGTTTATAAATATGTATATGCCTGTCCTTTAAGTCGATAAATATTTATAAATTGTTTAAAATAATCAATACATTTTATAGGACCCTATATAGTAATTTAAATTTAATTTCCAACTTAGAAACAATAATTTGTTTCACTAAATATTACAAATGCAATTCGTTTCGTTAAAAAAAAAAAGTTGGCGTCTTAATTCTCTACCGCGAGCCGAAATTCAAATTATGTGAAGTTTTATTTATGTGCTAAACAAACTGACAAAATGTTAACCAAGAGTTACACAATTAACCGTCTTGTATAGTGATTTACTTCGTTTTCCACTAAAAGGAATGTTTTTCGCGTGCGCTTTATATTTACATGACCTCATTGTCATTTCTTAATGATATAATTGAGATTTACTACACTGACAGGTAGCTAGTCTAATTTTAATGAACAATCTTGAAACTTACCGCTTAACAGTTGGTTTTTCTTATATTACTTTATTGTGGTAAATTTTTACAACTGAAAATATAAACTAAGTTACGTCTCAAGAAAAGCACGAATAATTGATTAAATAAAAACCGAAAACGTATTGGGGGTCTATCTCACAGACACATGTAGAAGAAAGAAAATTAAGGAACCCATGTTTTTTATTCAGACTTTCCGTTCTATAACAGTTCATTTAGATCTTAACAGATACGTTTACATTTTTATTTAAAGCGTTAAACTTTTTAACTGTACAGTTTGTCCCAAATTACAAGTAATTTGAAAGGTCACATTTCTATATATCTTCTAGTTTTCGTGCTGTCAAAAGTAGTGTTGTAAAATTTCGGAAATTTATTGGTTGTTGCGAATATTCGGGAAATTTCGAGAATTTTTGAGAATATTCGAGAATATTAAATTTTTTTAGGAAAATACAGATATTTCATGGAGAATATATAAACTGGATTATATAATACATTAGGTACATCGATTAATTTAATTATGGCTTCAGTGGTGTCAAAATAATAATTTTAGTAAAATTAACGTAGGGGAATTACTAGAAAACTAAATATTATCTGAGTGTTATTTGTGGTATTCTCTAATTTTGTCTTTTTATTTCCTGGGGCTTGCTACCACATAAATATTGTTTGGATATTTTTCCAGTATCCAAAAATTATCATTTATTATCTATGTGGTAGTAAGTCCCAAGAAATAAAAAGAAAAATTTAGTAGAATTCTGTTAATAAAAAAATAAAACTTTGACTGAATAATATTTACAGGAAACAACTACTCAGCGGACAAGAGCCCCGACCTGCGTTGAATTAAACCTGCAAGTCTTATTTGGTAGCTAATATCATTTGTCAATTCCTCACTATACATAGACCGGTTTCGAACATGTTTCATATTATTTAATGTAACAAACCTTAAATATTTTAAATTGACAATAAGTAAATACATTTTTACATTAAAAAATAAAACAAAATAAAACAGTTGTCTTATTCAGCCTCCCAGTGTCTGAAAAGGTTTCTATGCTCACACTTGCATTAGTATCGTGGAATGATATATTTTCATCTTCTGATGAAGTTGAATCATCGTCACCATCAGATATGTTCCTAGATACTACTCATCGATTAAATATACATAGACAGTTCCATCCCATGTTAAAATTTAACGCTCTAAAATCTGGATCCCAAAATTATGTCGTTGTGAACAGTGCCTTTTTAGAATTGCATTAGTTTAGAAACTATTAAGTAATATGTTAATTAGGCTTTCCAATTTTCGTGATCGGGATCCCGATTTCGGGATTTCGGGACTCATGGAAAAAGTTTAGGGATTTCGGGACTAATCCCGATATCCCGAAATTTAAGTAAAACACCCTCCAGTCCATGCTCCACAATATAATCATCAATTAATAAATAAAAAGGAACAATAACTACATAAACATTAATTATTTTGTAGTAAAAAGCTTTAAAAAAGTAAAGTTTACTTCTGATTTCAATAATAAGAACAAATATCTAATAACTAATGAGTAAATATTTTAAAATAGTTTAAACTTTATTAAAATTAAAGTGTGTCCTTAAAAGCACCAGTGCATTTAACGTCGAGTCTCGTAGGCGGGATCGAATTTTAGTAGCAAATGCTGACGCTGACGAGAAAGCCCTCTCCGATTCTGTCCTTGTCGGCGAAACAGTTAGTAATTTGTCAAAACATTTCTGCAAGTGTAATCCTCGCAACCCCCAGCTTATTCCTCTGTTGAGTTTTCAGTAGGTTTATCTGAGAGATTATTTCTACATTTGCAGATTTACTGCTAAAACAGTAGATCTGGCAATACTAATAATACCGATCGTTCGTTGGTTAGTTATTCCTCGAGTCTCCGATCCGATCGACCTGCCAAACAACGACGAATTACTTCATTTCCCCCTCAGTCAATGCTGTTACTGCCATTCTCAGCTATTTTTTGGTTACACGATATGTAAATAGATTTATCTGTTATTTTGATACGTTTCGGGATTTTCGGGATTCTACTTCGGGAATTCGGGATTATCCCGAACAAATATTAGTCGGGATCCCGAATTATCGGGATTGGAAACCCTAATGTTATACCATTTGTACGCATTTGCTACGTCAAAATTGACAATATCGTAAATATGCGTTATTTGAGTCGATATAAAGATTTCGTGGGCCAAGATTTGGAGCGATGAAGAATAGAACTTGATGTATATTCAATCTATGTAGTGCTTCTCTTTTGGTCTCTTTGGTTTTAGTCTCAGGAAAAGATTAATAGAAATTAGAATAATTTACCTCCTCTCCCTGTACTCAATCAATTTTTTTCTTACAGTGCACGAAGGAGTAAGTACTAAATGATCTCTCAGTACTGCTATTGAAGCAAGTAAACCTAGAATAGCGGTGCTGAATCTTTTAATTTTGTCTTAATACACATACCTTTCCACCAATTCATATTATCTGACCCCTTAAAATCATTATATAATTATATAACCTTTGAACAAAATTTTGAGAAACATTCTTGAGAACATTCCCTGGAATATTCCCGAGAACATTCCTGAAAAATGTTTTGAAAGTTTCAGAAATATTTCATTGTTCCTTCTCGGGGGTGCGAATCATACCGTAACTTACGCAATATTCGGGAATATTCGGCCCTCAGAGCACTAGTCAAAAGTGATTCTTTTTCACTTTTTTTCTTCGACTGGCACCGAAAGGTTTTCTAATGCGGTAAAAACTTTTTTGAAATAAAATTTAACGTAGAATTGAATTTTAAAGAGAAAAATATTTCCGACCCCCATGATTTTTCTCTACAAGAGACACTTGCATTTGTTTTTAAAAGCATAACATATAAGCCATATCCCACTAATGGGAAATAGTTTTTGCTTTTCTATGATATACATGTCATGGGTTTTCATTATTTTGACAATTAAATAAGAGATTTTTATAAAAAACTAAGGTGACGTGGAGAAACAAAAATGATAATCGGGAAGAGATATTGAAATGGGACGCTCATTCTCTCAAAAACGAGATTTCGCTCTATCAATTTTAGAAATAGGCAGAATCCCCTGATTACATGCAATTTGGGACACACCGTACAGGGTGATTTTGTGAGAATTCCCACTCTCCCATGATTTCATTAATTGTATTGTTGCAAAAGAATGGTAAATACAAAAGTTATAGGATTTTTTGTGTAAATTTTGAACATCATATAAGAAAAACAATGGAAGCGTATACAAGATGGCTACAATTATTAATTTTGTTTTTTTTTTTTAATTGAACACTGTATATTTCTACATATTTGAATAAAAAACTTTCTCACGAACACAATGATATAGGGGTTGATGGGTCAATCTCTAATACTAAGGGAGATAAAAGGGAAACTTTGCGTGAATCCCACTCCCGTTAACTTTGTTATTCTGGCTATTCAATAGCAGTTTATAAAAAAGTTACAAGATTTTCTAATTTTCTATTTTTAATAAAACATATTTTCCATTTTTCATATTCCGTGTGTAACAGGATCATGGTATACCCCGTTTTTCCTTTAGTTTTGTAGATAAACGATTGAAATTTGGAAGGTCCTATAGACTTAATAAACGTCACTTTTTGACATATAAATGATTTTTTTCTCACTTCTGGTTTCACCGGAAGTGACACTAATTTTTGATTTTCAAATGGGACACATGAAGAATTTTTTATCGGATTCATTCTTCATGCTGCCTTTTAATTCTTCAATATTATTGGGTTTGTGCAGATAGACCTTGGATTTGAGGTAACCCTACAAGAAAAATCCAGAGAAGTTAGATCAGGGTATCATGCTGGCTACTTTATTAGTCCCCGTCTATCAATTTATCTTTTAGGGAAAATGTAATTTAAATAAGCTCGCATGATTCGTGAATAATATGGTTGTGCACCATCCACTTCATACATAGAGAAATTTCAGTATGACGTGAACTTCATTATTTAGACATATGTTGCAAGCGTGAGAATTATACGGTTTCATGCAATTTTATTTATTTTTTATTTTAATATGCATCTACCCTACGGTAAAAACCAGTTCCAGTTGAACCGGAAGTGACATCAACTTTTTTTTTTAAATATAATGACTATATTTTTTTGATGGTTTCTCACTAAGAATAAATTTCTAAGTGCAACAGTTTTTACGGATTTTAAAAATTCCAAAAAATAAGTGAGATACGAACAATTTTTAATTTTTCAAAATGGCCGCGTCAGATGAATGCTATGTAAGAAAATTACCAAGTAGGCTATGGAAATTATTAGTAAGGTTGTAGACTTGTCTATAAAGAAGAAAATAGTTGTTGAATTACTGATAGGTACCAGTATTTTTAGGTTTTTTTCAAAAAACGGAATTTAATTTTCTTTTCATTTCCGTAGTGGTCCTATGGAATTTTTTTTAATGGAACTGTGCTATTTTGTTTATTAATCAGAAATAATGATTCACAAACTATAATTTTTTTCGCCATTAATCAGTTCTTAACGATATCCTTCGTAATAATAAAAGTATTTTTAAAATGTAAGCGCCAACAAATCATTTATCTACATTTAAATCAAAAATTGCAGATAGCCATGAAAATGACAGACATTCGCAACAATTGAATTATTCTTGACTTACTCACTAATTTTCTGAAGCAAGTGTATTAAATTTGTTATAAACAAAAAAATTAATACAAAATGGCTGAAAAATATTCAAGAGATGAAAAAGTTGACGTGTTGATTATTTATGGAGATACTCAACGTAATGCAACTAGAGCACAAACTCTGTATGGAGAGAGATATCCAAAAAGAAGACAACCTCAGAGAAACTATTTCGCCCGGTTGGAGCATCAATTTAGAACTGAACCTGATATAGAAATTGAAGAAAGATTTATTGTGGATGAATAAACGGAAATTAATGTATTAGCTTTAGTGCATGTTGACCCAACCATTTCGGTAAGACAAATTGAACATGAATTACCAGTTTCCAAAGAATCAGCCAGGAAAATTTTAAAGAAACACGGCTATCGTTCTTATAAATATCAATTGCATCAATTTTTGTATGAGAATGATTTATCAATGAAGAATAACCTTTTGTAACTGGTTACAGTTACGCCAATTAAGAAATGAGAATTTTATCAAAAAACATTTTGTTCACTGATGAATCGAGATTTACAAACATTGGGTTATTTAATTGAAACAACACTCGATATTGGGCAATTAAAAAATCCTCACATTATGAGACAGGGGCGGTTTCAGGAGCGGTTTGGCTTCAATGTTTGGTTAAGCGTACTGGGCGACCATATCATAGGTCCAATAATTTTTAACGGAACTCTAACTGGACCAAGATATCTAGAATTTCTCCAAAATATAATAGTTCCACAGATTAATCAAATTCCCAATACCAATATTGACGAGGTTTACTTCCAACAAGACGGGGTTGGACCACACACTGCTATTATCGTTAGGGATTACTTAAATCAATTGTTTCCAGATCGTTGGATTGGGACCCATGATCCAGTCAGATGGCCTGCAAGGTCGCCTGACTTAACCCAACTCGATTTTTTTATTTGAGCGCATTTGAAAAATAGAGTCTACATGACTGCTCCAATCACAAGGCAAGATTTGGAAGAAAGAGTTCGACACGAAATTATACAAATAATACCTCGACAATTACAGAATGTTAGATGTGCAACAATAAGTCGCGCTACTCTGTGTATTAATCAAAACGGTGAACAGTGTGAACAATTTTTATAATGGTTTATTGTAATTTAGGTTTTAAATAGTTTTGTTATTCTATTTATTCATGGTTGTAACGTTTTATTAAAATTATTTCTTGTTTAATTTGTGTTTACCTTTTAAAAATACTTTTATTATTACGAAGCATATCGTTAAGAAATGATTAATGGCGAAAAAATTGTAGTTTATGAATCATTATTTCTGATTAATAAAAAAAATAGCACAGTTCCATTAAAAAAATTTCCATAGGACCCCTACGGAAATGAAAATGAAAATTAAATTCCGTTTTTTGAAAATAAACCTAAAAATACTGGTACCTATCAGTAATTCAAGCAACTATTTTCTTCTTTACAGACAAGTCTACAACCTTATTAATAATTTCCACAGCCTACTTAGTAATTTTCTTACATCGCATTCATCTGACGCGGCCATTTTGAAAAAATTTAAAAATTTTTCGTATCTCATTTTTTGAAATTTTTAAAATCTGAAAAAACTGTTGCACTTAGAAATGTATGCTTAATGAGAAACCATCAAAAAAATATAGTCATTCCATTTAAGAAAAAAAGTTAATGTCACTTCCGATTCAACCGGAAATGATATTTTCATTCCTGTTATTCTAAAAGTAGCCTATTATTGTCTAATTTATATGTACCAAATACCAAATTTTTAAATTTAAAAACAAACAAAATATTGGGGGCGTACATTGACTCGTGGCCACCCGGTATAGTGGGACACACTCTATAAATGAAACTGTTGCAGTAATTTATTCACTTTATAAAATTGCTTCTTTTCTCTCATAAGAAACAGATTTTTTTTTAAATATCTGTGCATGTTGAATGCTTTCAAATGATGAAAATGTAAAAACCACTCTTCTGAAAAGTTGAAAAACATGAGTTATGTCATTACGTAAGAGGGGCGACGTTATGTTGTATGAGATTACTTTGAGATCATTGAGAGTGTCTTAGAATAACAGATAACATCTCGTCTTTTCATTGACAAATTACACCCTGCGTCTTCTTTGCCCGGTCAACGTCAAAAAACTTCTTTGAAGTCGTCATTATAGGTGTTTGATAAGGAGATCAAACACTGAGATTGTTGTGTCAAACACGAGGGTGGCTAATTTCATGGAAAAATATATCGTTGATTTTAAATTTTAGTAGCAGGAATCTTGCTTTTATTCAGAGAGTGTGAATCCATATGAAAGTTACTGAATATACAAATATTAAATAAACACAGTTAACCAACTTTAATTGTCACGTGTAATATAAAGCTGGCAGAAATATGCGGCGAGACATAGGCGTACTCATCATAATAAGCGTAATAAATGCAATTAACTAATAACAAAAGCAATAAACTGTTACAATTTATAACAACTTATAGTTTGGTTAATACAAACTGGAGCAGATCTGATAAAACTTTGCGGCATCAAGTATGTTTTTATGGTTGTATCCGTGAGTGACGTTAGCTGTAGTGAAAAAATATGTTTATATTTTGAGAACGACCGTTTAACATCCATTGATGTAATACAAGCATACTTAAAATAGTCGTTGAACGCACTTAATCTGGTAAAGGCGGTGCACAGTGGACGGTAACGCCGAAAAGCTGGCCAAAATATAAAGGCATTGAGCTATTTTACTGAAATTGTGCATACAGGGGTTTTTTTGTGTCGCTGATCAAGAATCCGAAGTTGAATTTTGAAGAAACAAAATGACGGCCATGAAATCCCCCCCAAAACATACCAAAAATCGCCAATTATCGCTGCATTTTTACAAAACTTTGTATACGGTTTTTTTGGGTCGCTGATGAAGAATCCCATATAGAATTTCAAAAACATTACGGTCAAAAATATATACATAGTTCAAAAATTATTATTGAATTGAAGCGAATTCATGTGTTTCATTTGTTTCGGGAAAATTATGATCTGGGGAATGGAATAAAAATGTGTAATGACTTTGAAAATTAATTTTATTCAATTACTATCTGAATTACATTCATCGTCCTCATGAGAACGCATTCAAAAGGAGCCCACTTTATGGTGCACGGATGTGCATGCATCCGTGCATTCACGCACAATTTGGTCAATATCAAAGATGCAAAAAGATGCAGCTAATTTTTTATACACTTTCGAAAAAAATGTTCATTGAACACATTCCAATAAGTTTCAAGACCAACCATCACCAACCGCGTAACTTATGGCTTTTTTTTGTGGAGTTTATGAATCGTTGCAGGTACAAAAATGCACTCCACTTCGATAATTATTTACTAATTACCATATAAATAAACTGATCTGATACTGAGATATTTTAATTGTACTTACTTTCTGATGCAGAATCCATTTTTATGACACAGAAAACTGCACTTTGAGAATTTTTACGCTGCAGACAAAATTTATCGATTTTTGAAGTGTTGCGAGCTGCACGGTCGCACAATAAGTAATTTCCTCGCTCAGGTAGTGAACCCGGACCGGTATTAATGGTCGTTTCTAATGCTAGGGTACCACTACAACGATTTAAAACGTTTCCATTTCAAAAAAAAATCTTAATTTTTTTAATTTTAGCCAGCTTTTTGGCGTTTCCGTCCACTGTGCGGTGTCTTGATTTAACACACGTGCGAACTTTTGTCTAACACGCTCATTTTTTCCGTCATACCTATATCGTGCTGAAGTCGATTTACTTCGTCCACTATTTACAGTGACCCCGCTAACGACAACGCACTGTTTTGTAAGTTTTTATTGCGTCTTTTACAGTTCTTGTGAATAGTTTTATAAGCTGTTTCAACAGAAATATCTTCGAATTTTGTCTGGCTTTCCTTAATAGCTGCAGCCTCGGCAGGATTGATTTGTAGTATCACAACTATTGTTTAGCATTATAAAAAGCTGCTTTTAACCATGTTCCCCATTTGATCTTATTTACAATGTCTTCGCGTAGAGTTGGTACATAATTACGCAACTTTGCGCAACTTGGTAACGTCACCTGGGGATTGTATTTATTCAAGAACTCCAGAAATGATTGTTTATCGAGTATGTGCAACGGAACATCACAAGGAATCAGCATTAACAGTAAATCGAACATAAAATGTGTTGTCGAAGGTACGCCCTTTTTTTTTCAGGTTTATGGTGCACATTATTTACGTGACGTCTACAATCATATTTGTCCCAGCAATTCAGGTCTATCTCGCACACCTTACAAACTATTGCAGCACCATTATAGAATAAAACCTGAAATTCACCGATAAATTTATTCACTTTGTCACCGTATGATTGTTGTTTACCCTTGCGCACATTCGACATAATTTATTATTAAATTATTAATATCAACAATAAAATACGACAAATAAAATTATCAACAACACAACAACATACAATACAACGCAGAGGAATAAATTAACACGCAAACACCACGACACATAACAATGGACTAAAATGGGTAGCAATAGAGTCTCGCGGCTCGCTTCGGTATTTGGTATTTGTCGGCCGGTCGTTGCTCCTAAACACCTGGTGTTGCACCACTGAACAGCCGCAGGACTTGCCAAATACTCAACCGTAATTGTCGTACTTCACAGATCTATAATTAGATTTGATCCAGCTGATTCGATATTTAAAAAACATATGTTTCGGTGATCATATGCAAATATGAGTTTTACAGTACACCAGATGGGCCTCAAAAAACTAGAATTGCTTATAACTTTTTTATTTTTTTAAGAAAATAAATAAAATAACGATCAACTGGTTAGTTGGTCAACTTCCAAAAAATTTACAACTGAGAGCATCTCACGTAGAGCAAGGGCACAGCAGAGGCACGTCGCGTAAGCGCTTTCTCCTGGGCCACCACAAAATATGCTGGCATGGAGGCATCAACCGTGCTGACTGGTAGAGTTTAGAATCAACGTCACTCCAATAGCGTTGAGAATACTATTATATATTGGTGAAAAGTTGACTAAATCAAAAAGTGGCGGCTCGTGGGGTGAAGCAGCGTTTTATCTTTAAAAATAAAGGAAAATATGAAAATTATTATTAACAATATATTAAACATTCATTTGAAATAATACTAGCAAGCTTTTATTATCTCCTGTTTGTAGCATTACACAAAAAAATAGCAACCATGTGATATTATTATTCAATTGCTGTTTTTATTTGTGTCTAACCTCACTGTATGAGTCATAGAAAAAATGGTACGAACGGATATTATACTTGTCATATTTTTATTTTTTTCTATGCTTGTTTCTAAGCACAGAACACTTATATTTTAATAAATCTGTTCTATGAATCTTGTATTCTATGATCAATATGATAGATCATTAATTGTTACTCAGGAACCCTGTAATTTGCTCTATCAAGGTTTACAATTATATCAGTAGATGGCGCTAGCAGTGTTAGAATCAATATAATTTAAAATTAGAATAAAGGATGCCTGAAAGGTTTTTATATAAAATTCTTATGTTTTTTTCTGATAAGAAATGGGTTGTTTGAGACCTTGGCTTGTGAGCAACGAACTTGACCAATCCCATCTTTAAACTTTAGCAGCTTGTAGAACCTTCCTATATTGAATAGTGTTCTTTTTTGGCCTAATCCCATTAGCCGTGACCTTATCTTTTAACAGATACTGACAAATAGTAATACCAAAAGTAATACCTAAATAAAAAGTAGAAAACATCGCAATCCTCTCAGTATATTTAATTGAAAATTAAAGAACGTAATACAAACACACCTTCTGGATGATTTATATCATACAAAAATTAAGTTTTTCTTCAATCGTCACAAAAAGTCATCATTTTTAATGGTAAAATCTGACATAAAAATTGATGTTTTTGTTACTCATATAAAAATGTCAACACTTTTAATCCTAGGATTAAAAACAATTTCAGTCCTAGTATTAAAAGTATATTTAGGTAAAAATTAAGCATTTTCATATTAATTCAGTTTATTTAAATTAAAATATGAAATTCTTACAATCCAAAATTATTAATCAATGAAATGAAATACAAAACTTATTGATTAGGCTAGATATATAAATTCATTCAATTATTATTATTTATTGATAGTAATATTGAAAGTGCAGTTTGAGCAAGTTGAATAAAAATTAAACAAACCAGAAGAATCGGCACTGTTAACATTTTTAACGGTGGTGGCAGCAATATCTGAAACTGTTACACTCTTAGTGGTATCGTGGGAACACATTTCTTGATTAATTTCTCCTTGATTTTCTACATTAATGCAAGCAGCTGTATTATCGAGATTTAAGGAATTGATACTATTACACGTACTAGGCCCATTGGTGCTAGTACTAGGTTCATCGAGTCGAAATATTTTTCTTGCTGTACTTTTGTCATTTTCTATAGATTCTCCTATATATCCCTCTGCAACAGTGTTTGACCTCCAACCCCCATGTCTTTTAAGACAAGTGACATCACCACCAGAATCTACAAGAAAAGTGGCAGAAATTCGACGTAAGCAGTGTCCAGTATATTCATTTGCATTTGGTAAATTTAAATATTTTGCCACTTCTTTTGCAACACTACTAATTTTATGAATACCGACTACTGTGTTGACATCTTCCATTTTGATACTTTATAAAAAAACGACTTTCTTCAAAACCTTTTGGCCGAAGAGCAGCGTATTTTCTGTAAATAGTCAGATATTTTTCTCCAAGAACCGTAAATGACCGACCCTTACCGGTCTTAGCATGAGGAACTTTTATCAGTAAAGCAGACTTAACATCTTCAATGTCATCAGTTTTTAAATGAATTAATTCATCATAATGACATGCGCCCGCAATTCCCATTATTAAGGCTACCTATAAATCACAAAATTAGCCTACTTCATTCTTTAATTTTAAACATACCTTCATCATTAAATAATGTATGTTAGGAGCAGCATCCAAAAACTGTTCAACTTGGTCCTTCGTTAAAACCCTAGCTTTTTTAGGAGTATAACCATTACTTTGCCTTTTTAAAAATGCATTCAACTTGGAAAATTTACTTATATCTACGCCATTCTTGAGAGTCAGTGTCGATTTCACCATTAAATACTGTGACCACAAAGTGGAACATTTCATTTTTGAGGACAGACTGGCAAAATATGCCAATAAAACACTATTTGAATACATTTTATATTCTTTTCAGAGCACCATTGCATAAAACGATTATATGAGCACTCGTATACTTCACGTGACTTTAGTGGTAGAAGATTTAAAGTCACTTCGTTAGCAATTTCAACCACCTCTGCTGGTATACTCGAAAAATCTTCACAATCAGACATTTTTTTCTAATAAAGGACTATAATAAATCACAATTTATTTGCTTAAATAGAATGTTTGTTTATATTTATTGGCATTCCTAGCGACCATACAATATTCATAGTAATCACATAGTGTTTGTCACAAGCAACACGATGAAACTGTTATAAGTCGTATCATCGAAAATAATTATGTATGTACTTAATGTTTAAATATTTCGACTTTTTTTGGCGTTTGAAAAAAAATAACATGTTTCATTCGGATTTAAAGTGTCTTTGTTTGACTCGCAATTTTTGCGTTCGCTCGGCTACGCTTCGCCTCGCAAAAACAAACATAATTGCTCGTCAAACAAAGTGTCACTTTTAATCCTAATAAAACAATATACTATTAAATTGCCTGCCCATTAGTAAAGGACATTTACCAAGTAAATGGAAAACTTTTTTGAGGTTGTCGCCTATACCATTCACAGACCGATTTCTGGTTGTTGCCTTCTTCAGTGAGAAGTACGTATACGCAACGTCAACAACGAGGATTTCAGATCATAAATCTCTATGTGATAGTACAGTACTAACGATTTAATGGTAACACCATCTACCAGTGTCAATCGCAATGTAATAAATTGGAAAGATGCTCCGATATAGCGATCCTTATAAATAAAGGTATAATAAAAACTAAAATAGCAAAAAAAATTTAATTGCGACTTTTTGTACCTTTTATTTATGTACTGTTTTTGGTATTTATTACCATTTGTCAGTATTTGTAAATTCTTACTTTTTCTATCGGAATTTTTTTGGTGTATTAATTTTTATTATACCTTTATTTCTTTATTTTTAAAGTTTTAGTATGTCCCCAATTACTTATCAGAATTCACAAATACTGGGCTTTAATTTTAGCTTAGAATGCTACTATATATATACTTTTTTTGCAGAAGAACCGGCAATGAGGGTGCGCTAGCTGGGAGTATGGGACCGCCGGAATGGGCATGCGCACAGACCCACGGGGCAAGTCTCGTCCGCTGACCAACACCATAGGAACGGTGCCTCATCAGTGTCTCTCCATATACACAATTCTTATTGCCTTCTTAACATTCATCTTCTTGCAAACAGGTAATTATATCACAGTAATATCAGTCTAATATTATGGTAGTCTATAGATTGGTATTTGAAAAATATTGCTTCAAAAATAAGTCGCACACGTATTTAACCTTCAAACCACCATTGCTAAAATATTGTAGCCAGGCTAGGCCTGCTTTGTGGGTAATGGAATATTTTTTTTAATTATTTTATTTTATACATATAATTATTTTGTGAGCCACCCTGTATAAATGAGTTTAGCAAGAAATGTTTTGGCTTCACTATCGAAAATAACCGCATTCCCCAGTCGAAGCAATTTCTTATCGCACTTGAGAAAATTTTCTGAGATACTTTCTCACACCCAAGTTTTGACTTATCAGCAAAAATTGGGACAAAGAGTCAAAGCGCATTTGGAGTGAATTCGGTACTTACAGTGGCCTCTGTGAGCTTTTGAGGAGCTAAACTGGCTGCGAAAATTAGAATGAGCCAATAGGAAGCTACCGACTAACCGACTGGCAGAGAATAGAAATGTTAGGTTGAAATAATGCACAGCGCTAGGAGAGAAAATAGGAAGGTTTAATTCGATGCGTGAGGAGGTCACTGCGTGTACGATCGCCTAGCATAATTCGTTAATATGGATTGTAATGAGGGACTTCTAGAAAACGAAAATTTTGATTAAGTCAGCAAAAAGGGAAGGAGACAAAATTTTTAGAGGGGAGTTGGCTCAACGGTTCGGTAGAGGCCAGACGTGTAAAAGCGGTACATTAAGGGTTTTTAGTTAGGGGTGATTTTTTTTTGTTGGTGATTATTTAAGAGGAGTTGGCCTGACGGTACGAGAGTGGCCAGATGTGTTGTACGTGGTTTTTGCGTTTTGTGAGGGTAGTTCTGTTACAAGGGTTGTTAAGTGCTTTTTGTTTTGAAGTAGAGAATTAATTAATTAAAAAAGAGTTGGCCCGACTGTACGAGAGTGGCCAGAAGTATTGTACGTGGTTTTTGCGTTTTGTGAGGGTAGTTCGGTTACAAGGGTTGTTAAGTGTTTTTCGTTTTGAAGTAGAGAATTAATTAATTAAAAAAAGAGTTGGCCGACGGTACGAGCGTGGCCAGAAGTGTTGTACGTGGTTTTTTCGTTTTGTGAGGGTAGTTCGGTTACAAGGGTTGTTAAGGGTTTTTTGTTTTCAAGTAGAGAACAGTGGGTGAAATTTGTTTTAAACAAAAAGTGAAGTCGCACGTCGTTTATTTAGTGGAGTGAGAGAGGTTCTTCTTTTCCCTTTGTCCGAGCGCTGATCAGGAGGAAGGGTGAGTTTTATGTTTGCATTTGTCAAAAATAAGTATACATACTAACCAGTAGGGTTCGTACTTAAGTATAAATTTAAATTAAATTTTCAAGAAAAAAAAAGGGGTTAAGCTTATTTGGCTTACAGGGCGGAAGTATACCTTGATTCACCATTTACATTTTTTTGTGTGTGTGTACTGGTTTTTGTTTTAATAGTCCTCTGGAAGCAATATACAGAGCGGCTCACGATTAATAGTAAGTCTTATTTTAGGGGAAGGATATTAAATGGGGTACGGTTCCGAATTAGTTTAATAAAGGAGTGTTATCTTGCCTAGTTAATTAGCTGAAAATTTTGTAAAAAGCTCTCATCGTTGACGTACGTGAACTATTTCTCTTAATGATTCTTATTTTATTTTCTTTTGTTGGGTTTGTTTTTCATCCCTAGAATTAAATGTGCTATGAAACCGGTTATGTTCACATAAATCTAGTGGCAGTTTTGTTTTTTTTTTATTTTGTGTGTTCACGTTACGGACGCCGCGCCGGTAGCTATTTATCTTAAATTTAATTGTGTTGTCTGGTTGGGTGCCTAATTGGCTTTAGGAAAACTAAATTGATTTGGTTATTTGAGTCCAGCTACTGAAAACCAAGTTGTTGATTTGCTGATTTAGGCCTGTAATAAACATTATTTTTGCATATGTCAGTATAGTTATTTTAAATTTTCCTAGGTTACCATTTTCATGCAGGTAACCACATTATTTCGCCTAGGTAAATATATTTATATTATTCATTTTTTTTCTTCTCACAAAAGTAATAAACTCATTGATTCACTGTTTGCTAACCTGTAACTATATTATTTTGTGTCAATATATCTATCTTTCTTACGAAGTCAATTCTTTTTTTTCTCTCCTATCTCAACTTCACCATAAAAGCCCACGCATATAAGCCGTGGCCAGGCTCTTGCCCTCCGAAGGCGCGTCTTCTTAATTAACATCTTAATTTTTTTTTTATTTGTTTTGTTGAATTCATTATTTCCGATGTCAGGCGGAAATTTAAACTTACCTGACTTGGTAGCAGCTACGATACCCTTACATCTACGTCCCGCCCCCCAAATTAAGTGGAGGAGCTATCTTTAGTGGAGGCGGTGCCGGGGGGGGGTAACAATATTGGGTGTTAATTAAGTACGTGGACAAACTTTAGGCAGTAATTCCTTGTATAATATTAAGAAAAAAATTCATATAGCCATATGTCCTAACCGTATAGATTTTCGAGTTAGTTTTTTGTCATTTTAAATTTTTCTTATACAGTTTTAAGGATAATTAATTCAAATTCAGCACATATAATATCTATAACAGTACCCGTGAGATAACGTTATTAACTTTTAAAACAATTTACAGAGTCCTAATTCCTTTGGGGTTATCCCAGTTTTTAGTAAATTTTTAAGTTGAAATTGTTGGGGATTTTTTTATTGGGCCTATTTTCTGTCCCCTCAGGCTTAATAGTAACCAATACCAACCATTTATAGAGTATGTCCTACCCGATCTCCTAGAAGATGTCCTAAGAATGACTTGCCAGACTACAACCTTGGCCACAGAGGTGGCCTGATATTATTCCTCTATATTTCTTTCTTTGGGGCACCTAAAATCATTAGTCTACAGAACTCCGGAAGATCTAAGAAACCGAATACAAGAGTCATGCTGCGAAATTATCAGAAATACTCCTAGAATTTTCAATCGGGTCCGCCATTCGATGATAAGTAAGCCTGGCCAAGCGATGATAGATTCAGGGTCGGGCGCATTGCCAATGCCATCGCGCGCTTGTTTACGATGACGATGACACGACACACTTCAGTTGTTATCTGTCGGTCGATGCATAGATTACTAATAAATAATAAATAATGTTGAGCGTAAAGAGTAGAAAACGACCGTACGTTAATAAAGTGAATATATTTATCGGTGAATTTCCGGATTCATTCTATGATGGATGTACAATAATTTGTAAAGTTTGTGATCAAGACTTAATGTGCTGGAATAAATACGGCTGCAAAATTCATGTCAATAATAATCGGCATAAAAATTTAAAAAATGGCGTGTCTTCTTTAGAACCTCAGTTTATGTTTGATTTACTGTTAATGCTGATTGCCTCTGATGTTCCCCTGCGCATATTGGATAAACCAGCATTTCAGGAGTTCTGGGATAAATACAATCCCCAAGTGAATTTACCAAGTCGTTCATCGTTACGTAGATATGTACCAAGTGTTCGTGAAGACATTGTAAATAGAATTAAATGTGCATTAAAAAATACACGGCTGTGGTTACGTGTTGACGAGACGACAGATTGTAAAAAAATTCTGTTTTAAATGTTATAGTACGTGTACTCGACCCTGTTAAACCAACATTTCCACTTTTACTAGCTAGCAAAAGACTAACTGCGTGTACTGGCGAAACAATTACGCTGGTGGTGTTGGAGACTTTCGAAAAATTTGAACTGTCAACAAGTCAAGTGTTGATGTTTGTGACCGACGGTGCTGTGACAAAGCGTTTGGTGGACCGTTTTCTTCAAAGAGACGATTGTAGGTTTTTACATGCTACGTGTAAAGTGCATGCGTTCCATCTTGTAGCAGAAACGATTCGAAAATATTTTTATGCATTAATAGCAAATACAAAGAAAGTATTTCTCAAATCTCTTAAACGGCTTCGAGCATTTCACACACTGTGTCCTGGTATTCTGGAACCACCAGAGCCGATTCTTACACGTTGGGGAACCTGGTTGAAGGCAGCTTTTTATTATGCTGAATATTTTCAACAAATAAAAAGCTGTGATACTACAGTTCAACCCTAACGAGGCTGCAGCTATTAAGGAAAGCCAGGCAAGCTTTCAAGATGTTTCCCTTGAAACAGATTTAAAAACTATTTATAACAATTATAGAGGACTACACGACGCAATAGAAAAATTGCAAAATACTTCGTTGTCGTTAGTGGAATCGCTACAAATAGTGGACGACGTAAATACACAGCTACAGACTATAAGTGACGCAAAAAATAAGCCCGTTATTGAAAAATTCGATAGTGTATTACGGAAAGATCCTGATTTTACCAAATTAAGACAAATTTCTGATGGTGCATCTACAGCTGCGTTAAGTGAGTTGACAGAGTGTTTTACTTATGCCTGTATTACTTCCGTAGATGTCGAACGGTCTTTTTCAAAATACAAACATATTTTTTCACCACGGCGAACATCGCTTACTGAGACAACTGTAGAAACATATCTGATGCTACACAGTTATTATAGACGTGCTTCAATTTGTGATAACGACAACCAAGCTACTTCATAAATCTGCTTAAGAAGGTGAGTTTTGTACATATTTTTATAAAGTGTACCAGTATTAATAAAATTTATTTCCATTTATTTTATTTATTTATTTATTTATTATTAGTTATCACTTAGATATACAATGTACATGTGTGAACGTCATTTAACAGTTTAATAATAAGGTGCAGCACTAAGCTTACAAAATATAAGGAAATACATAAAAAAGAATTTAAAGGAACGAAATAGTACAAAAACATACATCACAATATATAAAATATTTTTGTTTTTATTACTGTACTTATTCAAGTATTATGATATGATGCATACCCAGTACGTCTCTGTAGGATTAATGACCTTGGCCAGGCTTAATGATAAGGCGCATTAACGAAGGCATTGAAATTGAGGGTGGCCATTTCCAGCAGTCACTCTTAGATAAGTGTTGTTTGTACCTGTTAATTTCTTCTTTAGATTACGGTAATTTTAGTTTTAATTAGCGCTCGATTGTTTCAAAATTGATAATGTTGAATCACGGGTACTGTGAAAAGTAATATGCGTACTGAATTTGAACAAATTATCTTTAAAACAAAGAATAATTTTAATGTTTGCTAAATAACCGTACAAGTTGATGAAAACATCAAGAGAGCGAAAAGCTTAAGAACAAAATAGTAAATAAGATTTTTTTTCAAACTTAGTGTCGTCGTAAAAATATTCGGGGGGCTTAAAGTGGGGATGTACCCCTATAGATTGTTTCAAAAGTTAATAAAGTTGTTCCATGGGTACTAATAAAATTATTATACGCATTAAATATGAATTAATTATCCTTAAAATTACATAAGAATAATTTTAAAAATCTAAAAAATAAAAAATGTCACCCTGTTTCTCGAAAACCTAGACGTTTAGGACATATGTTTATATGAACTTTTTGTTAAAATCATACGAGGAATTACGTCCACGTACTTAATTAACACTCTGTATATAAAATTACATAATAAAATAACTTCTGATGGTCTCGATGTAATATAGCAAAATTTGCATAGAAATTTTGTGTCGTTATGTGACAGAAATACGTAAATTAATATCAGACAAAAGCATGGATCCAATTATTCCACATCTAATGAGAAGCTAAAAATAAACACCAATAACTACAATTGAAGCTAAAAAACTGTCGAGTCTAATTGTTTAATTAAAACTGTTGATACCGTATTTTCAGTATTGTCTGTTTGTTTAATGCACATTTCCAATTAAGTGAACACATGAACTCATGAATAAATCATTCAATTCAATATCAAAAACTAGAATAACTCTTTATTGTTTTTTTTAAAGCCATGTGTTGTCGCAAGGAAATATTTACAATATGAAAAAGATAACAGGTTGGGGAAGAATCATTATTAGTACTTTTTTGAACAGTTTGTGATTTCTTATTATCCCATACTTATCTTTGTAAATAGCACAACCAGCTAAATCAAACAAGCTTTGGAATAGCAAGCTTAGTGGACTTAGCCGACTGGTAAATTTAAATAGGATTTTTTATACAAAATATCACCGACTACGTTTACAGTAGCCACTAAATCGTTTTAGTAACTACCGTAATTATAAAAACTAGTGTTAAAATTCCTGTAAACACCTCATTACACCAGTTTTAGTAAATTGTGTTTACTAACTCTATTCCTCTTGGCACTGGCGGTTCTTCTATAGGGTCATTTGGTCAATGACCTCCCACATACAACTAAAAAAATAGAGCTATTCAATTTCTGAAGTTTAAAAATATATAATATATATATTTTTAATATTCTTAAAAAATATATTAAAGTTTCTAGTTCATTCAATGCACAATACTATTTCAATATCTAGATCGTTACATTATTCATTTATAGAACTTAAAAATCTTGTGTCAATCCACAACGTGTCCTCAAAGCTAACTACGGACCGAATTTATAACGAATTATAGTGAAATAGACTTATGCGCGAATCGTCAGAAAACAAAAGAGACAGAAAACACTGGAGGGGACAATGCCCCTGACACGGTAACGCACGAAATTTAGTACAGCAGTCGCTAGTCACCAGTCTTAATGTTAACTAGATACGCGTTGGTCGATAAATTCTAATCTCGTTGTTTTTTATGTTTTTATTTGTGAACATTTTATTAGTAAATCTCTACTTGTCGTAAAATTAAGTAAAACAGTGTTTTTGGTGTTTACTATTAAATATGAGTGTTGTACAAAATATATTAAAACTGAAAGATGGACATAAGTTGGGTTATGAAGACCGAGTGAAATTCAAAGGTGGTGGCCGTCCAAAACCTAATATGACGATAAAGCAAACATCTCTTGATAAGAAAAAAGAAGTTAATAGGTATGTTTAATTAAAAGAAGTTATCCTTCAGCAAATTTTATTCATTGTTACGCTCATCAACTAAATTTAATTTTACAAAAAGCATCAAGTCAGGATAAAAGCATAAACATTTTTTTTGCTAATAATTTACATAGCTTTTCTTCATTCTTTGGAAAATCGCCAAAAAGAACAGCCGTGTTAGATAATGTTGTTAAGGTGAGATTACCTAACGCGGCTCCAACACGATGGAATTTTAATACAAAGTGCATAGAGACTGTTTATACCTATCGAACAGAATTATTAGATTGTTTAGAAAAAATCATTGATAATGAATCAGAAAACAACACTCTAAACCAAGCTATTGGTTTAAAAAACTACTTACAAAATGAACATTTTCTTTACTGGTTAAATTTTTTTCATTTAGTTATGCCTAATTGTGATATATTGTTCAATCAATTACAAAAATGTAATATCGATGTCATAACAATAAATAAGTGTATTGGCGCTTTTAATAGTAAAATTGAAGACATCAGAAATAAAATTTTGAATAACTATTTGGAGGAGAGATCCATGCAGTCTGCCCAGAGATGTAAAACGGAAGAATCAAAAAGAAGAATTTCATTAGAAGTTTGTGATCTAATTACATCTGAGATCAAGAACAGGTTTGGCTTCAGTAATCATTTAGCAGGGTTTCAGTTATTTCACGCAGATCGATTTAAGGATTATAAAAAAAGCTTTCCTCAAGATATGTTTAAATTAGTTAAAACGGAGTATCCAGTCATAAATCATTTGAAACTTAAAACTGAATTAGAAGTATTATATAGCCGAGAAGATTTTTCCAATAGTGAAGGTGCAGTTGCTTTGTTACAGCTTTTTATTAACAACAATTTGTGCAATACTTTTTCTGAAAGTGTCAAAACTGTTAAAAATATTGTGTGCTCTCCCTATGACTACCGTCGAAAATAAACGTTGTTTCTCCACCTTAAAAAGATTAAAGACATTTTTGAGAAATACCATGGGTCCTGGAAAGGTTATCTTCTTTAGCTATGCTTACCATAGAAAGGGCATTAATAAAGAAGAGAAAAGACTTTAAAGAAAAAGTAGTTGACCACTTTGCTTCTCAAAAAGACCGGAGGATCGACTTGGAATTTAAATCACTTTAAAAGGTAGGTAATACAGTAAACTTTTCTAATTGACCTCCCTATCTCTTGACCCACAAACCGCCGTTGCCTTTTGGTTGGCGGGTGAAGACTTATAAAACACAATTCAATTCAATTCAAATAAATTCAATTCAAAACAATTTTATTGACATTAAAACATAAACGGATTGTATATTGCCCTCGCTGGACACCCGATCCGTTACCTATCTAGCATCCCCGAGTATGGTGGCGACGGGGAAATTGTTAGGTGGGGCGCAGCGGGGCCGATCCGAGCTTAAAACTAAAAATATTAAACAGTAACACAACACCTAAAATATAAACATTTTAAATTGTTTATTAACGCTTGAAACATAAAATCAACGACGCATGCAAAAGTATGCACCGTTGATATAAAAACAACAATGCAAAAACAAAAAACGCAAATTTAAAAAAAAAATTGTTTATATAAATTTTGATAATGCTATGACGAGCCAAGCTGCACAGGAAAAAGCTCGCCTCTAAACAATACAGAACTGGGAAGTGAAACGACCTGCTTTTTCGCCCTGTCATTTTTAAAATAGTAAAACCAAGATACTGAAAAAAACGAAATTTAGTATACAAATACATTTATTAAAACAATACAAATTCGGACTCTTTACCTCCGGGCGTTGAAGCGAGTGATTAACTAGAATAGTGTTTTAATGACACTTAAAACTAAACAAAATCAAAACAGCTGGTAATTGCCAATTTACCTATTTATTTATTGTCCAATATACTTTAGAATTTTTGTTATGCGCCACCCTCATTTTAAATGTGTTTTCATCAAAGTTCTCTTACCGTTAAAAAAAGGAACAAAAACGTGTAACTACTTAAAACCGTCGCTCATGACGTTGATCAGTACGTTCGAAAAAGTCAAATATGTTCTATACTTAAAGTTCGGAAAGCAGGCTGATTTGCAAATCATTAACAACAAATTATTTATTGCATACTAGTTAGCATTTCCAGCGGATACCGGTGGACGGCTTATCGTTGCTAGGTACCTAGTTTTATAATTTATATAAAGTGACCTTACCAGTGGTTGGGCACAGCTCCACTATATCTTAAGTTCTTACTTACAAACTGTTACTACACTTTGGGCGTCATATCTGGTGCGTCAAGCAATACTTTTCTTCTGTTCAATTAATCGCACTCCATACTCGTACGCACAAACTGTAAAAACCAAGGCAACGTGTCCTCTCTAGTCGGTGGCTCGGCATTGTCTCTCGAAACGTAAAAAAAGGCAAGGTAAGGTAACACACAGAATTGAGACAACTCACACAGGTCTGCCATGGACCGAGGATCCAACATCCAACTCATTTCCCCGCATTGTCTGTCTGTCGTACTCAAAAACACTACCGAAAACTTCATCCTACCCGCGCGTGCACTCGTCGTAGCGTCTTAGGCACGATACAATTGTCACAGTAGCGCCGCGCTACAGGGGCAATACAGTATTATATAACGAAATTATTTTAATCGAATCTGGAATTTAATGTAGAACTCGAACCATTCTATCTGATTTATAACGAATGTGATCCAAATTACTTATTTCCAAAAACGAACCGTTACAGGAGCGGGCATGTCTAACTCCGCTTATTTTTGAGTATATTGATATTTCTTGCAATCTCATTATTTTGCATTAAACAAATTGCATACCTCTTACTGAGTTCTAGTCTTAAATATGTCATATTTAAATTTTAAAAGTTTTGTAAAATTAATACGTTGAATAAATAGTATTTGGTATGAAGCTGACCACAACATTTCATAGCAGAAAGCACGTCATCCTTTATTCAAGCAGATCAGTGGCCACCGAATTTTTCCTCATTGTAATCCATTCGACTATTCAGTATGGAATGCATTACAAGAAGAATGGTATGCCCAAAAACAAGAACCGTTTGTCAACCTGGAAGATCTGCGTCGTCGAATAGAGGAAGTCTGACTAGAACTGTCCCTATGTAACGGTCGTTTTTTTGAATTACTAATTTGTGGTACATTCGTTGTAAGTTAAATAGGATGGTTGACGTTATACGTTAAATTCCAGTTCCGCTTAAAATAATTTCCAACAAAACTCTTGTATTCCCCTGTGTAGTGGCGCTACTGGACTACTGGATTATGCCCGATGTTTTTATAGCACTGCGCGCTTTTAGGAGACTATGTTTTCGGGCAATACTTCTGGCGGACAATGCGGGAGACGCTCGTTACGTTACCTTGCCTTTGCCATTTTACGTGGGTATATCCATAGACTAACCATATATCTGGTTTCTCTATGGGTATATCTAAGACTAGGTTGAGTGACGAGCTAGAGAAAGGTTGTGTTGGCTGGATATTGCTACCTGATGTGCACACTAAGTTGTTGTGTTGGCCCAAGCCGAAGAGATATATAATAAGTTGCACCCACATTGAAGGGTCGCTCCAGTAAAATTGAGTTGTGAGTACTGAGAACTATGTTGAAAATGTGCTGATCTTTGGTAAGACCATCTTAAACTCATATACTAGGTATCTAGTCAATTCTGCCGTTGGCAGTTTTGGATGCCAGCCAGAGTGAAAAATTAAGTTAAGGTCATTGATTTGCAAATCGTCCTATGTGTATGAATTTTATGCACATAAAGAATAGTTAAATTTCCTTCTAGTAACATTAGAGTTTTTGTGTATTGAGAGACTGATGCACTGCACATAGTTACCCGTTTTCCTTTTTTTTTTTTCGGTAACAAATATATGTAGATTAGCCGGACATTGATAAACTAAAAAAAAGGTGGCGCCTAACGAAGCTGATTAACTGAGTTATAATTTTTTTTTAGATTGGTTTTATTTTAGCGAACGATTTATGCTTTATTTATTTAAAATAATAGGGCAGAAAATGCTGCGTTCTACCTAAATTTAGTCAGAAAGATTATTTTACAATTTAAACATAACTGAGAGAAGTAAATTTGCAAAATTTAGAGGGCTAATCGAACCAGTGTTTGTAAGGTAATTTTTTCAAAATTTATTTCTTCCATATGGTTTGGTCAAATTACACCAAATTTGGAGGATCAGTAGTTGAAAGTGTACTAGAGGGTACATGTATATCTATTTTAATTAATTTTCACTTTATGTAGGGAAAATTTATACTGTAAATATAAGTGAAATTTGAACGTGATTAGCTCCCGAATTATGATATCAATCGGTAAAATTCGAGGTAAAATTCATACATGTCTTCTAGAATGAATCTTCATAATTATGCTCAGCAAGTTTCAAACTTTTATTCCGTACTATTTGGTTAAAATGAATTTTCTAAATAAGTATCTTTGTCACTACAAATGGAGTAAGGAACTGTTACGTCCATCGGGAATCGCACCTCAATGAAGTCAGTGAATAAAACGTCCAGTGAAGGTATAGTCAAGAGCAAAATTATTCAGCGGTGCATGTATAAAAACTTTCTAGAAAGTGACACAGCTATCCGAAGCTTTTTCCCGACTAGGCCCCTTAAGTTCCAATACAACATATTTTTAAGTAGTAGTAGTATTAAAACATCCACTTTAATATTGAGATTATTTATAAATGATTTTTTTTAACTAAAAATAAAAAAATCGTTATTCGCTTCTAAATAAATATTTGAAATTTGCTAGGAATATCTTTCAACCTTTTGTCTGTAAGAGGTAAATATTTCAAATCGTGACCTCAATGTACTCCGGAGTTGTGGAGTTTTAAACAGAATTCGTTTTTTTAATAGCCACCCGGTATAAAAACATAAGGCACTTCAAAAAACTAAATCTGATAAATTCATTTGCTTTGCAACATAGTTTGTACTTGATATGTAAGAATGTATAAGGCAGTTCGAACACTTAATTTAATAATTTTATTTGCCTAGCGACGGAGTTTTTGATTTATTTTTTGTTCATAATAAAATTTTAGGTTTCTAATTAAAGAAAGTCTCGTAGTTTAAGGTTAATGACAATAATATTTAAAAGGCAAAGGGGGTATGATAATCGTACCAGTTATAAAATATTATTAGCAAAAATGACGCTTGTCCGCTTTAAGTAAGCGAGTTACACAATAAATTATGAGAACACTATATTCATAGAATCTTTGCAAGGGCGACTAGTTGCTAAAGCCTAACCCAAGGGAAAACTAGGTATTCTGGAAGAATCCAAGTATACAAAAGAGGTCTGTATTCGAATAGAATCTGGGTAAAATCCGGATAGAATCCGGTAGAATCCGGATAGAACCTTCCACGAGAGTGTTCTGTGTCGACTTTGATGACTCGTCGAATACGGCACTGTCGTCCGGTGGTTAGAATAGTAGGTATTTTAGTTTGACGGCAAATTTTCTTCCAAGGACACGCTAATGCACCAAACTACTTGAAAACCTTCCAAACCCAAAATATATTAATGCTCCACAAACCCATGAAAGATACACCAACAACAACGAGCACTAAAATGATCATACTGGTAAAATTCACTATAACCCCGCAAAGGAAATTTGTAATATTTTACTTAAACTCTACCAGAATATAGTCGCCATTCTTCTGAACCATCGCCCTCTGTAGGAATGCGCGCGACACTTATCCGTATCGTATTTTTTAGGTCTGAATGGTATGTGACCCACAGTACGACTTAAGCCAGTTTTACAACGTAACACTTCGAAAACAAATGATGGTCGGAAATTGCATTTGTTATAAAATTGTGTAGTTTTATAAAATAAAAACGACCTGTTCTTCCTAAAAAAGTTATTTCAATTTTTACGAATTTGTTCCACACTTTAGCAGCTCTTTGTACAAATTTAGTTATTTCTCGGTCTAAATTTTAAATTGGATCTTAAAATTTAGTCTTTTTGCAACAACTTGTTGCGACTGGCAACATTATCAAATCACGTAAAACTTACAAACATACAGATAGTACTAATCATTTCAAATCAAATGTGTAACCAACATACAATCAAGGCCGGAAAAGGAGAAGCGATGAGAAAACTAGGCAAGTTGCAAAGACTTGCATGTCTAGGGATCACGGGAGCAATGACAACAACGCCGACCGCAGCCTTGGAAATACTGCTAGGCCTACCTCCACTACACCTAGTGGTGGAGAATGAGGCACTAATGGCAGCATACAGGCTGAAAACAACTGGGTATGGGACCATCTCAAGGAGAGGATACCATACTGAAGTATTCCAATATGTAGGAAAAAATCGGCTACTCGATATGCAGTCAGACAGAATCAGCACAACCTACAACTTCACAAAAACTTTCAGGGTAAAAATACCTGAAAGGGATGGAGAAGGAGGCAGGATGCAAAGACAACAAAATGACACCATCTGATATACTGACGGATCAAAAACGTCAAGCAGTACCGGAGCAGGAGTTGCGGGAGAACAACCAGGGACAGACATCAGCCTGAACCTTGGAAGTATCGCAACAGTGTTCCAAGCCAAAATTACAGCAATAGACGTCTGTGCACAAGAAATGATACGGAGGGCATACAAAAATAAGAGAATCCGCATCATCACTGACAGCCAAGCAGCCCTCAGAGCTCTGGAAGCAGGAGAAATACGATCTAAAACGGTAAAAGATTGCCTGGAGTCCCTGGAGAAACTTACAGAACACAACAGTGTACAACTGGAGTGGACACGAGGACACCAGGGAAATACGGGAAACGAAAAAGCAGACATGCTAGCCAGAAAAGGCGCTGAATCAATTCTAACAGGTCCCGAACCGACCTGCGGGGTATCTTACAGCACCGCGAAAGGATCGGTAAAGGAACTATTAAGACAGAAACACTACTCGCACTGGATAGAGATACCGGGAATGAGGCAGTCACGCTTGTTCATCGGATAAATATCTGGAGCAAGGACCAACGAAATGCTAAAGCTGAGCAGAAAACAGCTGAGGTGTGCAGTGGGAATATTAACAGGACACTGCACACTAAACAAACACCTAACCAATATAAGGGTGAAAGACAATCCAGATAGCAGGATGTGTGGTGAAGAGGAAGAAACTCCCCACCACATCTTATGCGAATGCCCAGCCCTAACGGCAATGAGACTAACACACTTCGAGGGACCACTTTTAACCCCGGAAGAGATAGCTAGTGCTCCCATAAACTGTATACTCGCCTTCTGGAATAGAACGGGTCTTATGGAGTAATGAGACTATGGGGTACAATAAGCTTAAGCTTCAGTACAGCGGGTAGTCAAAACCGCAACCCGTAAGGAAAAAAAAACATGCAATCAACCTAATAAAAGCATATATCCAATCCCTAATGTACACAAATCGTGAATGGACTATCCATGTACTTATTTTTGATATCGAATTCGGTGCGTTCTTTCTTAATTAGTAATTCACTCTTGTATGTTTTATAGTAAAATTAAAATATTAAGTGGCTCCTGAAAATCAATAAATTTGACATCACAGTTCGATTTAATTGGCCATAAACCCACTCGCGTAACCACTCCATTTATTTAACTCGGACATTAATAATTTTAGTAGAGATTTGATATCAAACACAAACGACTAACTGCACATAAAATATACATATATTTAGTTGATTAACATTGATACAGCGTTGAATGCGAACCCTTGTCTTGTCAGATAGTCAGATACATATGTGGCCCCTGCAGCGGAAGCTTTAACAAATAATTCGTTTAGATGATTTGCTACACACCGCACTGCATAAAACCGTTTTATTTCAGCATTTCAACGTTCGTAAATTTTCGTTTTAATTTAAAAATATCTTTCAATTTATTTTCAATTTAAATTTATGGAGAATATTGATTTTTACCGGTTTTCCCATTTTCGTCACGCGTGTCTCTGTTCCCAGTTAGCATGTTACTTCTATAAGTATTGTTAAAGAAGTTCTTTTCAGAGTTAAAATTCTTTTGTGACTTCTTGTGTGAGGATTATTAACTTCTGTCTTTATGAGCCACAAAATGACTCTTAGATATGACCTTCAGAAGTAACTGTTCACTTTTAAAATAATGGTGTAATATCATAACATTACACTTAACCACTTTTAGACGTTTAATATTACTTCTTATAGATTTCACAATGAATACTTTTTTATGTTTACATTCTTTATGGCGATGTACAGTATATACAATGTATTTCTTGCTAATCTGTTGCAGGCGGTATGGATAACACATCTTGCTCCTTAAATGGGCCTTTTCACAGATTTTTTTTATTGCTTTATGTGATAGTGTTTTATAAAAAAAACAAACTTGCAGTATTTTTTTTCTTTTTTTGAACACGATTTCTATCGGAAAAAAAATAACAACAGTGCGGAAATAAAGCGCGCTTTTACGTGACGTCACGCAACCCACCTTAGTGAAGTCACATGACACATCAGTGTATTGCAAAGTTGGTTCTCTGCTTTTTGACAGTTGACGTCGAAATTGACTTTGACAGTCGTTTCTTTTTTAGTTTGGATTGTTGTGTGTGGAACCGTGGAACATGTTTAAAAAGTGCTTTGTACCAACATGTACAAATAACAACATGAATTGTGCAATCAAAATTTTCGCTTAGGTTCTACCAGATGAAAATAGACGAAAAGCATGGTTTAAAATAGCCAAAGTTGAGAAACATTTACTGTTGTGAAGATCATTTTGATGTAAGAAAAGTAGTTGTATTTAGAAATTGATGCTAAATTATTGAAATTTTACAGTTAAAAGAAGATTCAGAAAACTGGTGTTACTATAAAACCATTGGTTCCAAACTTATTGCAACAATTGCATATTAAAATAATAGTAGTTCCATTATATTTATAAATAAATTACACGAAAATAAGATTACTAATGACTTACCGTTTTGTTTTAATATTCCTGACTTCTGCTGATAAATAATCCAAATTTGACATGTAAAACTCGTCCACCATAATAAAGTCAACTTTCGGCAGATTTCCTGCATTTCCTTTAGAAAATCTTGGCTCCATTTTTTTTCCAATAATATGCAGAAACAAAGCAAAACACAATTCGTAAATGAACACACAGAACATAACCACAAAACTAACCGTAAATAATGTAAAATGTCAGTTGTGGTGTGATGTTAGTAGTATTAGGCGTTCTGGTAAATGCTACCAACATGATTCCGGTTTGTGTGACGTCACTCAGCTTCAAGGTCAAATGAGTGTTCAAATTGCCATTATAAATGTTTATTTTTTTATTAAACAATGGGAGACTTATATTTCAAACTGGTGAATATCTATCAGTTAGCTTTCAAATAAACATATTTGTTTTGAGATTTAAGAAGTAGTGAAAAGGCCCATTGTCCTGATAATAGCGCGGAGAGTTTTGGTGCCTGGAGCTGCCGACAGCATGGTGTTTAATTCTCATGCACTTTGCAACGTGATATAATTTGTATACAAAATGTAGGGGGTCAGGCTTTCACACTATACTCCTTTTAATATTGTGATATTTCAATAGGTTTTAAGAGCATTGTGGCACCAAAATTTGTCACCGCAGACCAGTTCATGGTAAAATATGGACATTTTAGACCGAAAAAACAAGCGCGCCCCCAAAAAGATGACACAAAAGAAATATAACTTTTATTTGAGTGATATAACTTGTCAATACGCAAGTGATTGATTACTTTATAAGTGGTTTTAAATTAAAAGTAGCATAATTAAATTGACTAAAATCTCCCAAATTCACATTTTTATTCACTTTATTTTTGTCAGCATCACAATGGCGACGACAGTAAGTATGTCCGTCTTCCAGCTGGTCTTAAAAAATGGCTGAATTATGTAAAGCAACTTCGGTCGTTCTGGGAAGAATTCTGATATAGATAGGCATAAGAACTATTTATGGATAAATTGTCTTCAAGGCGCTTTTTCCTGATATCTTATTCATAGAGTAATAAAAACAATTTACACTTTTTTTGCACCGCTAATTATACGATTTTTGTGATACTTATAAATATCACATCAATTATTTAATTTTTTTGAAACAATAATTTATTATTATTACGTTTACATAAATAGTTCTTATGTCGATTTATTTTAGAATTCTCCAGAACGTTTGTAACCTCGCATGCTTGCTGGGTTTTATCTAGAATAAATTCCCAAAGCCACTTTCTTCATTTATTTACGTGTCATTTAAAAAAAAAGCTGCAGTTTTGCTGTCGCGTAAAAGTAAAAATTAAGTTTAGAAAAGTAACCATGTACAGGGTGTAACAAAAAAACATGTCATAAACTCAATGGCAGATTCTAGGCAACAGTGACGATATGACTTAACTTACCTCTATGCGAAAATGCATACAACAATTTTTATGGCCTTTAAAGTCGAAAATAAAAAATGAAAAATTTGCTCTAACTCTGGAGGCCTTGTAAGATATCATCTTTAAATTTGGTACAATATAGCACTAGTAGTAGTTCAATATTTTAAGTAATTATGATCAGTTTAACTCGATTCAAAAGACGAGAAGTGGGGTCATGTGACCCATTTACCCCCCCCCATTTTTTAAAGGGCACACCAATGGCAAAAAATAGTTTTTTTTTTTAAATAAAATTTGATTTTAAAAGTTTTTTTTACTCTTACCTTTTTTTTCTACGTGCTTTAGTTTTCAAGCATTTAGCTTATTGGAATTGTGAATTAAAAGACTCTAAAGCAGAATTGAATAAATTTTTTGCGATAAGACTTTTAAATCGAATGAAATCGTGTCCTCTGAATAAACAGGCAATTTAATTTTAACAAAATAACTTTTTTGGAACTTATTGTAAACAATTTATTTTAAATAATTACTTTATAAATAAATAAACAACACAATTACCTAATTAAATAATTTAAAATTTCATAAATTGAATAGAAATTTATTTAGGCTTTATTTTATTACTTTAGCAACTGCTCAGTGACCTCCGCCTTCATGAATACATTTAACACATTTTTTCAAAAATGAAAATCTGATTTTATTAAAAATTTGCTGCTTCTGGCGAAAACTATCTGCAGTGTTTATAATTCTCTCTCTGAGATGTTCGGCACTATCAACTTGCACAGAGTAGACCTTTTCTTTCATATAACCCCAAAAAGAAAAGTCTAGGGGGTTTAAGTCTGGCGAGCGGGCAGGCCACTTTATGGGTGCTTCTGCTTCTCGCCCAATCCAACGTTCTGGAAATTGTTCCCCCAAAAAGTTTCTGACCTCACGACTGTAATGAGGGGGTGCCCCATCTTGAAGGAACTACTTGTTTTCTTGTATCGGTAATGGTACTTCTTGAAGGAAATTGGGGAGATCATTTCGGAGAAAATTTTAATATTCTGTCCCGACAGACGGTGTGGTAGAAAAAATGGTCCAATTAAAAATTGTCCACAATTCCTGCCCATACGTTAACTGAAAAATTGTTCTGATAATGCGTCTCTTTTTTTGCTCTCGGATTTTCGTCGGCCCATAAATGTGAATTGTGATGATTTGTCACGCCATTTCTAGTAAAAGTAGTTTCATCCGTTGACAAAATATTCTTAACGAAGTTATCATTTTCTAAATTCTTCTGTCGCAACCATCTACAAAATACAAGCCTAGGGGCATAATCTCCTGGTTGTAATGCTTGAACAGTTTGAACATGGTAGGGGTACAGCTGTTGTTCATGTAACACTCTCCAGACTGCCATATGGGATATTCCTACCTCAGCCGCTAAATGCCTAGCGCTTCTATCAGGATTTTCGTCAATGAGGTCTAATACCCTTTCCTCGACGTCGGGTTCGCGTATTCAAGGTCGCCCACAGTTTCCTACTCTGAATTCTTTAAAGCTACCACTTTCCCTTAATCTACGGTCTATTGCGGTACGTCGATCTGGTGTGTGCCTATTCGGGTACTTTGCAGCGTAACGTCTAGCTGCAAGAGCTCCATTGTTATGGCACTCACCTTAAAATCGGATGCTTTAATGATACATAATTAAATTATTTAATATCCCAACTTACCTAATACTAAATGCATATCACTCATCTCTGCAAAAGTGTAATTTGCCATTTAATTTTTTTAGAAAATTGAGCACTAACTAAGAAGCAGTATTAATAAGAAATGAGTAAACAATTTGACAAACAAAACAATGGTACATTGTTTACTATCAACGACTGTCAGTTGTTTTCTGACGCACCTACTCTAGTTAATGTACATTTTCTCTTATTTCCTTTTACTAATCAGTAAAATAAACATACAAAATCTGAGATTTTGCAAAAGAAATGTCTGTGATTAAGACATTATTAACTATTATGAAAATATTGGTATACCATGAAGTATTTTCATCACATAATATGGTTGAAGTTATTAAGTTATCGAAAGTTAAACGATTTTATTACATGCAAAATTGCAGGTTTACATTTTTAATCTTAATTTTCCTTGAAAATTAAAGCACATAGGAAGAGTAAAAAAACTTTTAAAATTGAATTTTATTTTCAAAACAATTAATTTGTTTGCCATAGGTGTGCCCATAAAAATAATGGGGGGTAAATGGGTCACATGACCCCCACTTCTCGTCTTTTGAATCGAGATAAACTGATCATAATTACTTAAAATATTGAACTACTATTAGTGCTATATTGTACCGAATTTAAAGAAGATATCTTGCAAGGACTCCAGAGTTAGACCAAATTTTTCATTTTTTATTTTCGACTTTAAAGGCCCATAAAAATTTTTGGAAGCATTTTCGCATAGAGGTAAGTTAAGTCACATCGTCACTATTTGTTGCCTAGAATCTGCCATTGAGTTTGTGACATGCTTCTTTGTTACACCCCTCGATTTTCGGAAAGATAAAAAAAATGATAAAATAGTTATGGTTTTGACCCAACAGAGGCTATTGTTTTAGGTGTTTATTTTATTTAAACAAATGCTTAGTTATTTTAATATCGTTAATAATAGTGCCGAGTAAATAGATTTTTGGTTCTTTATTATATTTTCTAATGAAGACGATAAGTATTTTAGTATATTCTTAAACAAAGATACGTATATCAATGTTACAATTTTTAGATTATTTTGCATACTGAGGTCATTATAAAGTAAAGATTTAAATAGCTAAAAATTATTATATTAATGTATTCTAATTAACTTATTACAAGTTGGAAATTTATTATCTAAGTTAAACCACCGTTACCCATGTCACGAATAGCCTAGATATCCTTAAAAATGAACCTAAACGGCGTGTAGAGGAACCAGGAAACATGAAGTAACTAGTGGATGTTATCTAGCATGGGGGAGCGAGAAACAGACCTCAGATGTAATCTTCACGTTAGTCTTGACGAATGGCATCCTAACGCAAGCCATAACATGAGTCTTGCTCAAACTTACGGCACAGGAATAAATTGATCGTCCTGAAGGAATCCAACCAAAGTTCTTATCGTCAAAAATCTTTCCTTTGTCATTAGTTTCATCGTCCTCTGCTTACTTTCTGTTCATCGTACAAGGTTCAAAATCAGAGGTGATTAATGAAGTTGCGTTACCTATGAAATAAAAAACCAGAATAATAATCGATTATTTTAAATTGTACTTAATAAGATTTTTAAACATGAAATTGATTTGGATAATTTATTTAATTTCATTGTTGCCTCGTAATGTGTACTGAATTTTAAATAAAATAGAAATTATTCATTCATTCTTTTACCGTACAAACTAATTTACAATAATAATAATAATAATAGTAAATGGTCTTTATTTTCCCAAGTATAAAGTTGACAGATATGTAAGAAAAACAAAAAGTATACAATGATACAGAAAAAACGCCGAAGATCAGATCGTTACACAAGCAACCCCTGTATTTAATCTTAAGCATTCATAAAAGAAATAAGAGATTGAAATGAGAAATCCATAAAGTTAAACAATATAAAATATATATCATTTTATATAAGTTGCTTGTTGGCAAACTGTATTAAAAAATAGAACATAGGAAAAAATGGATAATTTTTCACAGAAGAATCACAAAATTAATGAGCTATAGACTGTTATTTTGCTTACTTATAAGTTATTTTTTGAGGCAGTATTTAAACCGCATTAAAGATTTAATTTTTATTGAAGATGGAATAGAGTTATAAATTTATATGATTTGGTACGTAAATGAGTGTTTAAATAATTCTGTCCGATGAGAAGGGGGAGTAAGTGTGCCCTTGAAACGGATATTCAATCATGGCGCTGCCAGGGAGGGGCAAGAGGAGGTAGTCCCGACTGGAAAATGATGAAAGGTGTCAAGTATCAAGATAATTACTGAAAATACAATAATTTACTTTCAGTTCAACCAACAAATATTTTTATTTCTTTCAGAACGTTTGAACAGTAAATAAGGTAAATCTGAGAACATTTGGTAACCATGTTTTTCATATTTTCGCCATGGACTTGAACAAATAGACTGGCGGTTTAATTGGCCGGTTGAAGCTAGAATTGAAGGACAGTGATATGTATGTTCCGTTTTTATTTCAATCTGTATTTTTTGTAATGAAGGATCTCAGTGTATATTTATATGCGTTTTAGAATAAGATTATTTGATATTTTGTGTTACCAAAGTTGCTGTTTTTTTTTATTTTAATACTAAAGATTTGGTGTAACATCGAGGATAGCCTTTTTAAATTTTTAGTGTTTATTTTCGATTTTTATCCCACAAATAGTGTAAATATTATTTTTTGTTTTTGATGTTTATTTTTTTATTGTTTAGCAACGTTCACATTTATTTTTTTAGAATCTACTTTTTTTTTATGTTCTTCATTAAAAGATTTCATGAAAACTGTTATTTTTGCCCCCCTTCTTGAAAAATTTTCTAGCAACGCTCGTGTTCACAATAATATTTAAGTTTATCATTATTTATTTTCTCTAGATGCGCCAATTCTGTATTATGTATTTTCCTATTTTTTAAGCTAATAATTTAAAATTTTCTTATAAATGTCATCATATCAGCATGGCTTTATAAGTTAAAGATCTACCACAACTAATCTGTTTTGTCTTACTCAATACATAACTACTGCCACACAGGTCGATAATATTTACAACGACATTTTGAGGGCCTTCGATAAGCTGGACTATAACAAATTACTAACGAAAATCGCAAAATTCGGTTTTTCGGGAAATGCATAATAATCCAGTTATCACCGTTTGTAGAATATTATGGTCATCAATCAGCTGGATTCACAACAACATAAAGAGTGCCTCAAGGCTCTGTATTAGATCTACTATTTTTCAACCTATTTATTAATGATGTTGATATTGACGTTCCCTGCCTTATATACGCAGATAACCTAAAATTATACAAAACGATTAACACCATAAATGACAGATTAATTCCACAAGCTCCGATTAGTTATATTTGACACAAAACTTAGTTTTAATAGTCACATATATAATATTATAAATGATTGTTTCAAAATGTTAGATTTCGTAATAAGATATTCTTATGATTTTAATAACACTAACACAATTTAGCTGTTCTATGAATCTTATATCAGATCTAGACTTGAATATGTTTCTGTTATTTGGTGTCCATATTATATTACTCGTATTAATAACCTAGAGAGAATGCAAAGAAATTTCCTTAAATATCAGTTTTAAAAAAGTAAAAAGATCGAGTATATCCAGCTATAGATTACCCACATGACAATCTCCTTAACAGATTTTCAGTATCTTCTCTTGAAGCTCGCAGAAATATATCTTAACTTGTATTTCTTTATAAATTAATACATGGTTTAATTGATTGTAATGAAATTTTACATATGCTTAGTTTTCATGTTTCCGTATAGACATTTAGACAGAAACTTATATTTTATCTACCCATGCATAAAACAAATATTCAGAAATACTCGCCTCTATTTAGAATATGCAGCAATTGTAAAAAATATAGCACCCTTATTGATATTTTTATCTGCAGTATAGTTTCAATAAAGAAATTAAATTTATGTTTTACAATTATGGTTTTATTATTGAAATTGTATTTTCTTTTTATTCATGCAATTTTTTTTATATGATATCAATTAGATATTTCTCTTTATGTTAAATGTGTTTTGTAAATTCCTATCCTTTAAATGGAATTTGTATCTGCTAGATAGTGTATAATAATAAACAAATAAATAAATATATTTAATTTTATTTTAAGTTTACAAATTCAAATGTAAACATTTGAAGTAGCCAAAACATTAATTACTTATAAGAATAGCATAATTTCTGTACTAAAAAGAAAGTGGGTGTGAAACGACTGCAAAAAAAAATTTTTGGCGATTTACGATGTCGTTTAATACTCAGCCATTTTGCAACACCACGAATCAACACCATGTAGAATGAACACTAAAAAAAATATTTGAAAACTTTTCAACGACATTCTTAAGTTATTTTATATTCAAGGTATTATAACAATTATCTTACTAACAGTAAGCGTGCTCCCAATTTCATTTTATGTATATTTAATTTTGTGTGTATTAAAAGCACAAAGGAACAGTTAAATGCCTTTACGAAGAGGGAGCAAAGAAAAATGACTATGGAGTTTATTGATCGTTCGTAGAAAATTGGAAAATGATGGTTTTTAAATTGCTTCTACCTCGGTTATGTATGTGGGGGGACTAAATACTCGTAGTATTTTTACACTGTGGGAAACAGTTCTATATCAGTACTTACTTCTCCTACTTTTAGTTGGATCACGTGAATATGTACATGTTTATAATTCTTAATATAAAATTTTCCATATTAAGAATTATAACCATGCGCATATTTACATGATCCATGTTAACAATCAACAAAAATCTTGATAAATTTTATTCAATTTAAAATGAAAACAACCAACAAGATATTTGGAGCAAACAGAATATTTCTAATACATAAAAATTAGTCAATTAGTACTCAGCCGTTATTTGATTGCGTACTGTCACTCTTTAACCTCTAGCAAACCTTGGTTACTTTTTCAAATACCGCTCTGTCTTGTGGGGGCTCGTTGAAAAGTTTATTATCAGCTAAACTGATATAAATTAACTTAATAAATGTTGAAATTGCGCACGTCGTGTATACTGTTCCTTGTTTTAATGTTTGCAAACTATTATAGCCATAATTTCTGTACTTTGGTGTTGGAAAGTTATGTGCAAAATCTCATTAAAATCGTTTACACGTTGTCAGAGCTCAGGTGAAGTTAAAAATTACCAACAAGGAAAATATGCGGCTAGCACTAAAAATTATCTCTGAGAGCCTCTAACATATTAAATTATTGTTTCAGTGAATTGTTTTCAAGATGCAGTCCACATCACAGCTATACTTGGTGAGTCGGTGGTGTTCAACTGCCACGTGGAGTTCCCTGAGGGACACCCCGTGCCGTATGTGTTACAATGGGAGAAGAAGGTAGGCGACACGGTAGGATTTTACACCCTCTGCTCTCTTACTGTGACGGTGGCCCCGGATACATGTAGGGCATAGGCCCTAGGTTTGCTCCTTGCGGTACCACATGTTTTTATGTTGATTTGATGGCTTGGAGTCGTATTTGTAAAATGAAACTTTTAAAAATAGTGCCATATTTCTATGAGTCTGTGAAGCAACTTTTTAATTTAGCATGGAAAAACGGTCTGAGATATTTATATCTAAATTAACAGTTAAACACTGATCGAACACTTTTCGAAATAGACAATACGTTATAATGCGATACCTACTGCAAAAACAATCAAATTTAATGATATTATAACTAAGGTCATAGCCAAAATCTCTTATCCGTCTCGATCATGAGGAAGTTAGTCTTCTGCTATTTCTCACAAATTTTTACTTTGCACTTTAATTTTCAAAAGCAGCATTTCAATTTAAAAATTCAGCTAAGGTGTTAATCTAGGAACTACACTATATTGGGACTGGGTAATAGAGGATTAGTGTAGAGCCTTATCGACAGGATTAGCACTTTTCATGTTTCTTCAATTATAATACCATACGAAAATATATGGTAAGAAAAATGTATTGCTCTTTAAATCCTTATCGATTATTTGAATGTTTCAATTATTAATCAATACAACACATTTATAAATTCTTTAAAATTGACTGTTAATCTTGATTTTCTAAAGACGAAAAAACTTGATTAAAAAAAAGCATAACGCCACAATAACGTAACAGATCGTAGGGAAAAACGCCATTCTTACAAATGCAAATATGGCATTGTAAATAAAAAGGTTTACTTTAGTGTTGGCAGTCATTCAGTCACGGTCACCATGGACGGTCAGTGACCGGTCATTATGTCACAATTAAGTTGTCTGGTCAAAAACCAACGTCTTCAAATTGGTCACGGACACAGTCAACTTGTCCATGTTGTCCAAAATTTTAAATATCCCGCCATTTCTCTTGAAATTGTAAACATGACACTTGACAATTGATGTATAAATATCAATCACCTGTTTTCGACCAAAGAAATGGAAATAAATTCTCACTAATAAGTAACAATGTGCCATGAGAAATATTCCCCGGCAGTAATATTCCCGGGCCGGGAATATTTTCGGGAAATTCCTGAAGTACGTATAAATTCCCGCGGAATATTCTATTTCGTCTTTGTAGTGACCCAATCCAGTCCCATTTCCGGCGCCGGCGCCATCAGCTTATCAGCATATCATCACGCGTGGCATAAATAAGGCGTAACAATAACAAACACCAATGTTCTTCTGGTATCTGGACAATATCGTCTGTCGTCGTGAACTCGAGAACTCGTACGACCGTAAAAGGTGTTTCTTGGAGATTATTGATATTTCAAGTACTTGTCTGAACATCTCTATACCCGTAAAGTACATGAAACCGGAACTTGTGTTAAATGCATTAATGCACATAATAATTAAATTCCTGATGAGGAGAACATTTCCGGGAATACTCCCCAAAATTTAAACTCCAAGGAACGGCACATTGCTAGTAATAAGAGAGACCGGTAGACTTTTCAATTTTTTTTTTGTTTAAAAAATGCCAAAAGTTGGGATTTAAAAAAAAATTGGTGCTAAAAACATGCACAATGCCGGTTCTGTGGAATGAAGTATCAAATCCATGCTACCAATGGCGGCTGGTGAAGATTGTCATATCTTAGTATTGGAGCATGGAACCCAGGTGATACTTTAAAGCATAAAAAAAATCTATATTTTTTTACGAAATTTGAAATCTGTTGATATATGGGATTTTCATAAAGTAAGGGGTCTATTTTAAATTCTTATATAGTTTTAAGAAATTATGCTAGTAGCAGAAAGTAAACAGAATCTAGTTGCCTCAATAATTGGATTCTAGTGTATCTATGGAAAACAAAAGAATTGTCGTGACAACTATTGATACAAGTGTCAAACGAAATAATCGTAATTTAGAGAATTGTTCTCTAAATAAATCTCGCGTAACGTAAATTGTAACAATTTCAATATGGATCTGCAAACAAGAATTGGTTGAGTGCAATGTTATTATAAAGGCGGTAAAAATTACACTACTGGATTACGAAGATTTCGTACGAAAATGGGTTTGAGAGCAGGGCTGTGCAAAATGAAGGCGTATCGTAATTTGATTAGCAAATTTGAAAGAACAGGGTCTGTAAAAGACCTTCCGAGGTCAGGAAGACCTAGGATTAGTAATGTCCAAGTTGCAGAAGTTCTTCAGGAAAATCAAAACGTAGCTAATACTAATCCGCTAGCAATCAGTAGTGTGAATGCGATATCAAAACGATTACAAATGCCATACACCACGGTTTGAAAAATTTTATGGAAAATCCTAAAAATGTATCCCTATAAACTGCAACTGCTGTTTGAATTAAAGGACGCAGATTTTGCTCTCAGGTACGATTTTTCATTAAGTACACGTATTGGTTCAGATGGAAATTGAACCCGAATGGTTATCCCGTATTTTATGGACAGAAGTGGTTCATTTCTCTCTTAATGGTGGAATTAATACTCAAAACTGTCGAATATGGTCAACAGAAAATCCACATGAAATCGTTCAGCAAGGCCTTCATGACAAAAAAGTCACCGTTTGGTGCGATTTCACAGCTAATTTGATCATTGGTCAATACTTTTTCGAGGAAATACAAAATGAGGAGGCCGTATCTGTAACTGTTACTGGTGAACGATACCTGCAAATGTTAAGGGATTATGCAATTCCACAGTTGCAAAACGAGCACGAAGGAATTGAAAACATGATTTTTATGCAGGATGGAGCACCTCCGCACATTTACCGACCAGTTAAAGAATTGTTAACTGCGGTTTTTCAAGATCGTGTTATAAGCAGACATTTTGCAAATTCATGGCCACCAAGATCGCCTGATATTAACCCAGCGGATTACTGGCTGTGGGGTTATTTAAAAAATTTGGTGTTTAGAACACGGCCAACAACGCTGGAGGAATTAATGGACAGTATTAGAGAGCAAATTCGTGCAATTCAACCAGAAATGTTGAAAAGTGCTGTATACAATTTGGAGGAACGGTTGGTAATTTTACAACAACAAAATGGAGGTCATATCGAGCATTTGCGGTAACTAGTGTTTGACATCAGAAATCCCATTAAGTAAGCAACTAGATTCCATTTACTTTTTGTTATTAATTTGATTTGTTGAGAATATATAATAAGTTGAAATATATCCCTTACTTTATAATCACCCGTTATATTCCTCCTGGTTCTAAGAAAAAAAAAATGTTTTCAAATATTTTACAAATTGTTTAAAAAATAACCCGGTGAGGCAGACAATTTTTTTCAATTTTTCCGCAAATTTCAATCGATTTTTTTTTTATTTAGTTTTGATAGTTATGCTTTAAAGTATCGCCTGGGTCCCATGCTCCAATTGCAAGATATTACATAACCTAAATTTCACTAGCTGCCACTTCATGCTATTAGCCTGATAAAACATGTGTTACATTGGATAAATTCGTAACAAAACCAACGCGCAATGAGAACAGCGAAATATTTAGGTATGTTCAGATTAGACGGTGGGTATGAAAAAATAAAATGCCAGAAAAACCTAATTTGCATAATTTCTCTTAACATAAAACCCACTTATATAAGTATTACACACCATCTGGATGAGAAAATTATGACATCCAATGGCATCGATTTTTTTCACTTTTGAAAATGATCGGATTCGTGACCAATCTTGAGTAGTCACGATGATCCGGTCAGTCACGGAAACATCGGGACTGGTCAACTATCCATCACTAGTTCACTTACATCAATAAAGTATAGATAATGTATTTGGCACGTACGATTAGAAAGAAGGATGAATGTAAACAAACCAAGTAAGCGAAAACTGCCGACACTTAGTAAAACCATTTCTACTACGCATATTGCAGTTTTCTGCGAGAATGGCAAACTTAAAGGAAACTTAAAAACTCAACCATAGAATAAATTCATTGAGGTCTGTGTAAAAATGCATAAAGACTTATTTGACGACTATAATTTTGGCTTAGTTTCATTTGGCAGGGGAAGTTTGTATTATGGACATAATAGATATTACATTTAAATTTAAATAAATTACTTACTGTGTTCGTCTTTCAAAATAAGATTTTAAGTTTTGTAAATATACACATATGTGGTATCCTCTTTACGTTATTATAATAGTGCTGTCAACAATTATAGCCAATCAGAAATAAGGACTTTTCAAAAAAAACGGTTTCTGATTGGATAAGAGTTTTAACAGCCATGCTATAATAACACAAGAGGATACATTAGGCCTGATTACTAGAAAACCGAAAAATACTAGTTCTAGTAGTAAAAGACAACGATGTGAGACTGGTGTTATACATTTTTTTATTAACAACTGAATTACAATTCAAAATTATCCCCTTCAAAGTAGTTCCCTTGGTAACTCGCACACCATTAGCGACATCATTTCCACACCGGGTAGCAGTGCTGGAAGTCGTCACCTGAAAGTACCTTTAACTGACTGTCACAACCTTTTGGATGTTTCCACAATTCCAAAATATATTTGGATTCTCTTTAACGCATCGAAAATGACGAAATTTGTTTCAAATATGTCATCGATGAATCGTGGATTTTCGAGTACCTACAATAATTATAAAACAAAACAACAAAGTTTGGAGTGGCACAGGAGAAACTTGCCGCGATCGAATAAATTAATCAAGAATAATCAAATTCATACTATACTCTGTTTCTTTGACCGACAAGGTGTGTTCATAAGGAATTCCTGCTTCAAGGACAAACAGTTAATCAACAGTATGTTCCTGAGGTTCTTGAGCGACTCGGAAAGGGGTTAATCATGTAGATTGGAGATTGCGGACTTTGGAATGCTGCATCACAACGCTCCTTGTTCACACTACTATTTTCGTGACGCCATTTTTACCAAAAAGTGCATTTCAGTGGTTCCGCAGCTTGCATACTCGCATGATTTGAATCCGTGCGACTACTTTCTTTTCCGAAGCTCAAATTCCACCTCAAAGGTCGTTATTTTGGAACCGGGAGCAACATTCAAAAGGTCGTTACAGACCAGCTGAAGGTACTTCTAGTTGAAGACTTCCAGCACTGCTACCGAGATTGTGAGCAACGTCTCCAGTGGTATGTGGCTTACCAAGACAACTAGTTTGAAGGGGATAATGTTGATTAATAGTTCAGGTGTTAATAAATAATTGTATAGCACCAGTCTCATTTACTTTTTAGGTACACTTTGTACATGATGTAATTCGCTGCATCTTAACATAAAAATTTTAATTAACTATTCAATAGCCGCACGAAAATGACTTTTCTTTATAATAATCTCTTCCATTGTACTTGTACTTTAAATTAAAACCAGGTTATGAGTCATAATATAATTATTAGCTTTAAGTGCAACGATGTGCTGCGCCATATGGAAATTTCTACTTCATAAAAATCTCTTAAATAAATCAACTTGTTACTCTGTTATTAATTACTAATCAGCTTCAACTAATAATTTATTTGAATTTATATTAGGCCGATTGCGATTGGACAATTTATTAAAATTACAAAATATCTTATATGAAAAAACAAAGATAACTACGATTTTCTTAGTTTTATTAATGTCAGTTACATTTTCACAGATTAATTGTAGTTCACATTTAAAAAATAAACTAAAATAAACTTACGACTCCAGCTTTGAAATCAACTACATGTTGGTGGTGCTGCAAGGTTTTTTGCAACAGACACATTGCATATGATAAAATATCGAAATAGAAATTGCAGCTTGTAGGCAAGTGAAAAAATAATTTCTCGATGCAAAATGTACTTTACTGAGTTGAAAATGAACAATACTGACTTTTGCGGTATTGAGGGACTTCGTTAAATATTACTATCAATATTGCTTTGCAGTATGATATCGACGTACACTTAGAACTGCTTTTATTAAATTGATTGATTTAAAAAATAATGCCAGTTTTATCTCAGTAAAAGATAACCGAATTCGCGCCACTTTATTAAGTGAAAAATAATATCCATGATTATTTAAATTCGTGAAATTTAGTCAATAAAATATAAAAATGAAGAAATTGTAATTTTTTACATTTTTAATGGAACAAATATCAAATTTTTCGTCGCTATCATTCTACAAATCTCATCAAATGTGACATTTTGTCAGATAAGAATTAAGCAGACAGTAAGGGATACAATCTAGAAACGATGCATTATAACAAAATATACTAGTATACTGTGTGCATGGTATACTATTTTGAACTTACATACTTGCACAGGAAAAAATGTAGATATATAATTTTTCATTATTGAAAAAGTTTACTGCTATTTTAATAGCATTTTTATTAGCAAACAACAACTGAAGTGGGTTGGAACCTTTGATGTGAAGATAATACAGACGTAGTTTCCCACGAAACACCGAAACACCATATACTGCACCCGACGTGCGTTTCGTCAACCAAGTTAGCATCATCTGGAGATGATTAAAACTAACCTTCTTCCAACAATGTATCCTATTTATACCTAATCAATAATGTCGGCTATTTGTGACTATGTGACTTTGTGATTTCCTAGCTTTCAAATGAATCCAGCTGTCCAGTATTTGTTACATTCCTAATTCATCATAAATTGCTAATATCTATTTTATGGTTGTTCCACCATATTTGAGATGAGCCATATGCTCTTTGAATCCAGTTTGTATTGATGGTCTAGTTTGTCCAACTATCATACCTATATCTTTAAAAATCGATAGAAATTTCAGATTTTCTCTTTCATTTGAAAGGCCGAGGAATTTCGAAGTGTCTTTTTAAATTTTTTTTCCTAATTATTTTATCAATTAAACTTACAGAATAACCATTACTCGCAAACATATTCATAATCAATGCCTTTTCGTTTTCAAACATCTCCTTATTGAGGAGAAAGCTTAATAGACGATGGACCAGAAAACTAAAATTCACCATTTAGTGTTGAGCACAATGGTGAGAATCCTTAGGGATATATCTTAAGTACTGGTATCTGACATATACAGAAAATATACCAGTACTCTAAGATATGTTCCTAAAGACTCTCACCATTGTGATAGAGGCAGAATTAAAAATCGTAGAGAAAATTCTGCTGCTAAAATTATAGATAGTTTGAGAAAAAAAAAACAATAAAACTTTAATTCATTTTCAAAGATTTTTGTGTGTAACAAAACTAACACACTTTTAAATATGATTGTGTCAAGGATTCAAAGATTATGTGTTATGTGGTAGTGTATATTCTATTGTTTTTTATCATATACGGGAATATAAAATGTAATTGTGCAAGAGTCAACTTAAAACTAAAAACTACAAATGAATAGCAATGGTCATCCAAAAGGTCCAAAGTCAGTCCCAAGAACTGGTGCTGAGCCAGTTCTCAGAAGTAATAAGTTTTTTATTCCAAATAATTCAATAGGTAAATCAGAACTACTATCTATTGTTATTGGAAAATTATTATTAGATATTATAAAAAAATGTACGAGACAAAAAGCAATTCTGGATAAGAAATAAAAAATTTAAAGAAACCTACTTTTCTAATAAATTTCAAGTTCTGGGAAATGCATGACTTTGAATATCTAAAAAAAATACGCCCCCTCTCCTCTGGACTATATTTCTGCGGGTGCCCATGATTTTTAGAACTATTTGATATCTAAACTTCATTTTTTTTATTGAAAGCAAATGAGACATATTTACCATATTATATTAATTTCGTGAAATGCATTTTTTTTTTCTTAAATAAATCCTGAATGTGGTAGGCCCTGTTTGATATAGTAAAATTTTCACTCAGCGACAAATTTTGTCTGTTAATGTAATCAATTTCTATTTTTAATTTTAACCTAGGCGGTCAGTTTTGTCACAATAATCTTTAGGTTAAATATCTGTAGTGCAATTTATTATAGTATTTGCATTATGTTCGGGGCTATGATTTTGGCAATCACTAAATTCAAGTAAGAATTAATTTTTACTGAGGTAATTTAAAACAAAATGAATATTGCAAAATTCTGTCTCATAGCCTTGCAATAATTTAATAATATAATATAAATAGATGAGACCATATCACATATTAATTCCACGGTTACCATCTGACCTATCTGGGAATCTTGTTTAGAGATTTCTGTAATGAACTGCTCTTTGATAAAATGAAGGTCACACACATTGCTGCACTTCGACGTTGTAAATCTTTTTCTTGGAATACCTGGTATATATTTTTTTACGCGAACTTTCACCCTTCGGAAAGAAAACACACGCACTTTCGGTACTCACGTAAAAACGAACTGCGACTATTGCGAGGTCGATTGTCGAAAGTTAGGCCTATGATATATGACGTACGCAGGTTCGCTTGGAGCAGCATTGAGCCTTGTTTATATATGATGTAGAAAAACGACACATTCAAATATGGAAAATATTTGTAAACTTCTAATAAAAAAAAATTGCAAACATTTTCTTTATTTGATGTTCAGCTGCTTTCCTATTAATGTAGATTTTTTTTTTAAGAAACTCGTAAAAAAGCATTCTATTTTCTTTCATACGCCCCAAATAATCGAGAAAGTGGGGATGGGAGAGTTATTTAGATTACGGTATATTTAATATTGTTAACATCAATATAATTATAATTAATAATGCACTGTAAAGTCAATAATGTACATGATAAACAGTATGTACAACCATTTTAATTCTAAAAACTTACTTAAATAGGTAAATATTTCTTCACCTATTTCTATAAGCTGCAATGTAAATATTTAAAAAACTATCGTAATGAACGTTTGCAATTGTCTGTACGTATTTATAAATATTTAAATTAGAATTTATTTTTGTTTTGAGGTGTTAAAAGTGCAAACCACCAAACACCTCATGTAAAACTAATTGGTTTTATTTTATTGTGATTGGCCACAGTGATGTAATTCACAATAAACTGGGATACGGAGAGCAGATCGATAGTTTTCATCATTGTCATTTATTGTATACTTCACATTTGTGTGTTTTATCTCACTGAAATTAGTTCTGTAAAAGCAAATATATAAATGTTTGTATTCGCTGAGCAAAATTTTAAGTCATAAATATTTTTTAATCATTTAAAATCGAACTTATGGTCCTCTTTATCATTATTTAGAACTTTATTATCTATATTACTTGTATCAATGTGCCAAAATATACAAATATTTTGTCACTTTTGCTTTAGAATATATAAAGTCACGGAAACTGTTGTTGAGGGAGGATAATCTTTAGACGAAATTTCAATTAAAACGTAAGAAAATGAAATCGATAAAAGTATTTTATGTAATGTCGATAAACAACTTATTTCCATTTACAAAAATTGCGAGATTGACTATATAATTGTATTTTCGTGTTCAAAATACACAAATGTATTCATGTTCATTCAAATTGTTTTATTAATAAATGTTGTACAGCAAGAAAATAATACAGAGACCTATATTTTGCACAATAATTACTATTTCTAAAGAAAAACATCACTTCAACGTGCTCTACTTCACTGTACTAACAATCACAAAAATCAAAGTAGTGCTGTCCTGTATTATAAAACTATTGTAGTGGTGTATAAACTAGTTTAGATCTATATCTGTCTCTCTCTATCTCTTTGTGGCATTTTCTTTTCTTAGATGTAGTTTTGCTTTCTATTTACGCTAGCACGTCTATAATTTTCAAATAACTAAAGCAACGTTACGTTTCCTATATCTATATTTTATGTAACCATTTAATAGGAATTGCACCAAGATAAGTTCCTGTGGAACACCATATGCAATAGGTAATTTATTGACGAATCCGAAAAGTTAATATTATTAAAGTGAGCTATGAAAATGACAACCATTATGTTTGATGAAATAATCAAAATGGTTTACAGTGAGGAAGAAAAAACAAAATATTTATACAAAATAGATAACAAAGATTTATTTAGGAAATTTAAATATAAATAAATGATCCCATAAAAGATGTTCGATATGTCCACCATTATTGTGAATGTATAGTTGAAAACGTCTTCTTATATTTATAATTGGACCGGAAATGGCTTCATTATTTATATTCAGATTCAGAAGTCGAATCCTGTCTTTAATGACTTGAATACTATTATTATTATTATTGACAACGTCTTTTAGAAATTCCCCAAAAAATGAATCGATAATGGTCTAATCCCGACTGTTAGGTGGCCATTTAATAGGTCCATTATTCCCTATCCATATTGGGAATACATTATACAAATGATCTCGAATGGGTAGGACACTATGCGTATGCATATAATCAAGTATGCATATAATCAAGTTCGGCTTCCGGAAAATTCGGCAATAGAATATTTTCTGCTTCTGGGATAATTATTTCCAGATAGGTAACTCCAGTTAAAGTATAATCATAAAATATAGGTCCAACAATTTTGTTTCTGAAAATTCCACACCAAACGCTAACTATTGTTTTTCCTGATTTTTTTATTTTACCAATAATTTTCTGTTGTGTTTGTTTTCCCATAACCTTCGATTTTTCCTATTAAAAACTCCTGCCGTAGAAAAGGATGATTCATCAGTTCATAATATTTTATGATAAGAAAAACAGAAAAATTCTCATAAAATTCCTTTATTGGTGTGACCGGTTTCGTGAACAAGTAAATTTACTTCACATCATCAGACACAGGACTACAATAATTAAAGAAAATGAGTATGGTGGTTACATACATAAATATAAATGTTAATAAGTTAATAAAACTTAAAAACAAGAATACAGAAGACAATTATTTCCATTTTTTATGTACTTGTAAAAACTTATTGGTAAAAAATTTTTTTTGATAAAATTTGTTAACAAGAAAGATTGAAATTATTTAAAATAATAAGGATTACGTTAGTTTGAATTATAATATAGAATTATGTAAAATTTAATTAATTGAATTGTGTAAAAAAATAGAGGGTCATTTTTATATAATACTTACATTTTTATAAATAAAACCAGGGTAGTCAAAATTAAAATAGTTTTGCAACATAGTCAAAAGTAAATGTAAGATATATAAATTTTTGTATCTAAACTAACTTTCTAATAAAAATTATAAAACTAACGTGCTTTTTTTAACACATACATACACTACAACATTTTAAAATCTAATAGGGAATAAATATTTTAATAATGAAAATTGATTAAAATAGTGCCCTCTATCGAACTATCTAAGAACTAACGTTAAATAAAAAGTAAGGTTGAAAACTATATGTGAATCAGGTTTTTTTACAATAGTGGAGTTTATTATCTTCAACTGCAGCTGGTGATAGCAGCGAAAATGCATTTAAACATGGTAGTAATATTCACTTCTAAGAAAATGAGGTTATATTGTTATAATATCGAGCACATGGAAACAGATTTCAGTACAAAAAAAACAAAATTAGACAACCACAGAGAAAGTCAGTGAAGATTGAAATTGGATTTGTGAATTCAGAGATAATGTATTGGGATTTCTTGAATCTTTCAGGATTTCTAAACTTTCAAGGTTATTAATTAAACTGCCTTTGCCAACAAGATGTAATATTTTAAGAGTATTGTCAAATGTGTGGTTGTTATCTACTAGATGTTTGGCGAAATGGGAAAAACCTGAAGATGAGTTAATGCACCAGACGTGTTCTTTTAACCGTGTTTTAAAATTTCTATATGTGCAACCAATATATGTGCCGATGCATGTATTGCAAGAAAGTTTATAAACCCCACATCTATCTAGTGGATCTATTTGGTCTTTACCATTGACAAACAACTTTTCTATAGAGTTAATTGATTTAAAGGAGATATGGAAAATATTTTTAAAGCAATTGGAAATTCTATATGAAACATGACCTATGAACGTAAGAGAACGGTATGGAATTTCGGAGGGAACTTCTCTGTATGTATTTATGTAGACCGTATTTTGGACATATTTACTTAATCTTTTTGTTAATAAGGTATCAATTAAAGTAGTATTGTAGTTATGAGTGACTGCTATTTGTTTAATAACCGAAAGTTTACTTTTGACTATGTTGCAAAACTATTTTAATTTTGACTACCCTGGTTTTATTTATAAAAATGTAAGTATTATATAAAAATGACCCTCTATTTTTTACACAATTCAATTAATTAAATTTTACATAATTCTATATTATAATTCAAACTAATGTAATCCTTATTATTTTAAATCAATCTTTCTTGTAAACAAATTTTATCAAAAAAAATTTTTTACCAATAAGTTTTTACAAGTACATAAAAAATGGAAATAATTGTCTTCTGTATTCTTGTTTTTAAGTTTTATTAACTTATTAACATTTATATTTATGTATGTAACCACCATACTCATTTTCTTTAATTATTGTAGTCCTGTGTCTGATGATGTGAAGTAAATTTACTTTTTCATGAAACCGGTCACACCAATAAAGGAATTTTATGAGAATTTTTCTGTTTTTCTTATCATGAATAATTACTCATATGGGATTAACCTTCCTACGTTAATAATATTTTAGTAAAAAAATCTAGATTTTCATCCAACTTTTGAATCATCTGACGGAAAAAGTCCAGCGTTTTCCTTTTATGAGCCTCTGTTAAAACTTGTATGGATAATATTTTATATGGTCTGTAGCTGTTATTTTTTAACGTACGTTGGATTTTGGAATAACTTTTACCTAATCGATCGACTGCATTATTTATACTACATTCAGAATTTTCTAAAATTGCCGACCCATCATAAAATATATTATCTGACAATTTGTGTTCACACAAAAATTGTACGTATTAGGACTTGTTGGATATTTTTTTAGTTATAGGGAGATATCAACAATATAAAAACAGTAGTGTGAACCATGTTACAAGAATTGTGTTGGCCAGTGTATTTATACATAAAATAATCCATTCTCTCTCATTGCAGTCTGATGATACAAGCACCTTGTCTTACTCCTTTCTTTTTTTGTATATACCATTTCTTTCTATCGAAGTGGGAAATCTCAATTTATTTAGACTGTATCAACAAGTAGTAGTAACAAGTTAAATATTCCCTAGGATCTCGTAAATCAGTTGTATCCCTAGAAACTGTACGTTTACCTAATACAATCCCTCCTCCCACATGTAAATCCATCCAACCCTTCCTGCTTCATCTATAGAGCAATAAAACACTAACTAAAACTATTTACCTAAACCTGTGTAATCCTGCGAGTCCTCTCCACCTCTTTTCCTCAATATAGTTGACACAACAATAGATACTTCGACCTACTTATTGTCCGGGTAGCTATCCAAGGATTATTGCTAAGCTGTGCAGATGAGGTCCGGTTACAGTTACAATTGTAATACCAAATCAAAAAGTTTTTAGATTAAGTGTATAAATTTTAACAAATTTTAAGCAAGTGGTGTACAAAACTAGACATAAGTATATTATGTGACAGAAAATCAAATATCTAGTAATTGTTAAAATATTATTTCTGTGCCCTTCCGGAGTCCAGAAAATGCCACCTTACTTGTACCGTCCGATAAAGTGACACGACGACATAAGCATTTTTAATGTAAGAAACTCGCCATGAAAAACAGTTTTATTTTTTATTTTTAACACGCTTTATGTTAGCTTCACCTGTATGTATCTATCTATGTAACGGAATCTTTCAACGTAATTTTCACCAACTTCAAGACGTCTGATTAAATTGAACAGTTGCACACGTATTAAGTACCGATGAGAATACAATAATTTGAATGCGTATCAACGCATTTCTCTTAAAAAGAAAAATTTCTAAGCGGATGCCAAAGTTGTGTGATCGGCGCATTCGCCAAAATATCGCATCCATGATAAGTTGGCTGAAATATAACCACTAATTGAATACCGTAACTCATACTATACTTGAAGTACAAGATGAACTAGTTACCAATTTACGATAAGAATGTTTTTTTTAAAAGCATTTAATTCTTTCGTTTTGTCAAAATATACAGCAATTCAACAATAGCAATTTGAAAAAGAAAATAAAACAAAAAATCCGAAATAAATTCAAATCAATAAATTTTGAAAAAAAAATTAATTAAAAAATTTCGACAAAAAAAATAAAAAAACAAATTGTAGTTTAAAAAACTAAAAAAACACGCTTTAATAGCCGAACTAAAAAGTGAAAAATAAGAATGATTGAAAATTGAAATTGAAAGTGAAATGATTGAATGATTGATAAGAAAATTCATTTTATTGTAAAAAAGCGTGGGGTGCTTTTTGCTATATTTTTATGATAACTCTACTTTTATTAATAGCTACCAATAAAATATTTATGACAATTGATAACAAGCACCCCACGCTTTTTACAATAAAATGAATTTTTTTGTCAATCACTTCATTTTCATTTTTTACTTTTTAGTTCAGTTTTCTATTAAAGCATGTTTTTTTTTGTTTTTTAAACTATAATTTATTCTAGTGCGTTTTTAAAGCGTGTAAATCTTGATTAAAATAACTCATGTTTATTATTATCTACATTCATTTAGATTTATTGTTTTTTTTTGTTTAAAACATAAATTACTTTAGAATCAAAATATAGTTTTAAATGTCAAATTAACTTTAAATTAGTTGGGCAATCAAATAGAGTAGTCATTTAAATAAATCTGAAAAATTTAGACAATCTTTAAGTATAGTGATAAGTATGATAAGATTTCTTCTTTTATTTAGTGCAATAGAAATTCAAGACAAGCAGAAGAGTTATATTTAAACAAATATCTCGAAAAACGTCCACCAAATAGAAAAATATTTCTAAAACTAGAACAAAATTTACAGAACTTTGGTTCCTTTTTTTAAGCCAAGCTCAAAAAGATTGAAAAAGAAAACCAGGAAATTAGTATCATTGGTTACGTCAAGACGTATCCAAGATGTTTTGTAAGAAAAGTAGAAACATCGGTAGGAACTAATAAATCTCAAGGTGGGAAAATTGTTAAGATATATAAATAGGTCGCGTGCGTTGACGTCACAACTTTTGAGACCGAAGGGAAACAGTGTGATAAGCTAACTGAACGTGTTGCTTTAGGTGTACTTTGAAGTTTTAAAAACTAATATTGCTTATTTAATATCTAAAACAATTCTTATTGTTTTGTTTCGTTAATTTTGTGTGCTCAAGATATAGATGTTTGTATTTTACGGAATTGTCTCGTGATGTGCAGGTTAGGTACATGGAAAAAGTACCATTGGTTTAGATGCTTATATATTGAAAAATATCACACTAAAATTATTGATGTATTTCCAAATATTACACATGGAATTATTGTCAATTATTTAGTTTTTTAGGCATAATGACTACATAAAGGAAGAGTCCAAGGCATTCAAAAGTCTTTGCGTTTGGGTGAAGGAAGTCCTTTGTAACGAATTTCCCACAAAAAAAGCTTGTTGCAAAAGTAAGAATAAGTTATATTTATTATCAGTCTCAGTATCATAGACTTTTACTGTTACGCTGTAATTTATTATAATAAATTGGTTATATTTCCCTTTTTAAATTATACAAGCTCACAAAGATGTAAATATATTGACCCCCCCCCCATTTTGTACAAGTCCACAAAAATACAGATATGAAGTATAACAAATTTAATGATTCTGTGGAAAAATGTAAATCAACCACCATAAAACCTGACAAGATATCGTTTTGTTTTCCTACAGTCTGGGCAACTCTGACGTTACGTGCACGAGAAATAAACTGTTCCGTTTTCGAAAAATTCATAGGCTTCATCCTGGTGTTGCAATAAGAGGGTTTGACTTTTGACACTGCTTTATTTAAAACTGTAAAAGAGGTGCAAACTTTTATTTAAAAATCATTTGGAGTGACAAGACAAGAATTACAAATTGTGGCATTTTAATTGTTTTTGTAACGATCGGTATTGGACCATTAAAAATCTACATCTTAAGTTTAAAGACAAAATCAAGGTAAATTTGGAATAAATCTGTGTTGTATAAGTCATTGACCCTGTCTTATTTTCAAACATTATGGCTACATAGCCTTATTTCGTGACGACGTCCTTTGAATGATTTAAATAAAAAAATATTTTCAATAAGAAGACGCCCCTGTGTATAATACATTAGCAACTCGAAACTTCCTAAGTAATGAGTTTGCAAATAGGTGGTTAAGTAAGCACGAATCACTCTCTAGGCCGCCCAAGTCTTCGGATTTGAATCCTCTGGACTTTTTTCTGTAATTTTTTTTATATAAAACAGGAGTACAATAGTCTTAAGTATTTAAAATATTTAATATAATGTAAACAATGCATTCCAACAGGTTACCAAAATTCATTTACTTGATCGTTAGAAGTGTTAAGAAGAGATACCTTAGAGTCGCAATTCTGAAGAAACATTCTTCTTGTTCAGCCCTGGCACCTCTACAACGTATATGCCTTTTTTCCTAATTCCATGCATTCCAACATTGCAACACTGTTGGCGGATGTCAACAAACTCTAAAAGCCACTTCGCGAAAGAAATCCCGTCTTCTAACCCGACGATTATTTTTTCAGAGACTTATTGTTTACTAAATTTTCACCGAAATTCTTCATGTGTCACTAGGTGTTGCAAATTCAGTGTCACACAGTATATTTGACTAACTTGATCAAAAAAAGTTAAAGATATAATGATTTTTCAGGGAAAAGTGATTCCACAAAAAAATTTAGTACGGCTATTTTCTATTATTATAAATCAAACACACTCATTCAGCCAGAAAATATTTAAAATCAAAAATAAAATGAGATCTCCAATTAAAACGTCAAAATAACTAATAAAAGATAAAGTACAAACATCAGTTAATAACGGGTGATTCCACACCTGTTTGCTATCACTGTTTCAGATCGTCTAGGCATGCTTGAAATCAAGTGATAGCCAAAATCAAGATCTCTTAGTCCAAGGTATCCCATAAATCCAGAAGAACTCGCCTTATAGCCTTAACGGCATTAACAAGCAGTTGCCGATTCGTTAGAAATCTTCCAAGCATGTCCCAGGCATGTCAATGCAATCAAATCTGGAGAGAGTGGAGGTAAAGACAAGTGATCAAATTCGTCCAATTCTAGCTGTTCTAATACTATCCTAGCTCTATGTGAACGAACATTATCATCCAGGAATTTGAAATTAGGTTCCAAATTGCAACGGTAATCCTTCATTATGCATAAATTTCATTTGTTATTGTACGTTTACAAACACATAACTACGTACGACCTTCAAGGATAATTCCATCCCAAACCATAATGGATCGACCTCCGAAAGTATGCAACTCTTGACGGTACCAATAATTAACCCTTGAATTTGGCAGTCTTCAGACACAAACTGTGGGTTTGTCACTATGGAGACAAAAACGGCTCTCATCTGAAAACATCACGGTATTACACTACTCGCCAGTTTATCCGTTCTTTACATCAAAGTAAACGTTGAGCTTAGTGATTCACTGTCAAAGAGGTGGATGTCTTATAGTTCTCCTATAGTGCAGAACCTCATTTACACAATTTAAGATAGTTCGCGGGGAATACAAACTCTAGTTGCCAAAATAATTCTGGCTCAACAGATATTATTTTCTTGTAGGATCCATCCTAGCTTCTCTAATAATCTGTCTTCCCTAGCCTTTTTGGGTCTACATTCTCTTAGTGGTTCTATAACAGTTTCAGTCTCTTTGAATTGATTGCTCAAACAAGTAATCAATGTAATCACACTTTGAGCCACGTTCGAGAGATTATCGCGCACATTCAAGGAGCAATCCAATGGATTGGTTTGATTCATCTTTCGTTAAATGATGCCTGTTCATATTGTGAAACAAAGATTAGACACAAATATCGCAGAATCGCATTAAATAACACAGAATCAAGAATAAGAACTGAAGTGACAATGAGCCATATTATCTGTTTGCATTTTTTCGCCTAGCATATATGAAAATGAATCATATTAACCCTAAAAATATGACAGGAAGTAATGTTTATCGTCGCTTAGGCCGCTAAACTCATAACACGATTTTGTAGTTTTTCACAATCTAGACACCTTTAATTGTCATTTGCATACTTTGACGGTTCACATAATTTTTCATTAAATGTGAATAAGTGAAAATGAATGAACTCAGACAGTGTTATCAGACATAGACCGGCTTCGAACTTATTTGTTCTCCTCAGTATGCCGCAGGTTATGGAACAGACAAATGATAGTGGCCAACTTGCTAGTCATATACTAACTAAGGTAAATTGAGAGCAATCAGTCTCTGTCTGGTTAGGAATTGACAAATGATATTGGCTATCGATCTATCATGATTTGAAGGTATAATCCAATGCAGGTCGGGGTATTTGCCCGCTGAGTAGTTGTTTCCTTCAAATCATATTTAATAACAATAGTTTAGTCCACTTGGGCTAGAGGTCGCCGCTCTCGGTACTTGCTTCGCAAGTCGCTATCCGCCACAGAGACATCTATGATGTCGGTCGGATAGTAGCATTTAGACCATACGAGAAGTTTCATACCTCTCACCACTACTCAATTAATTACTATAATAAATAAATTCGCAAATTGTTACTACTTAAGTTTCTTATTAAATTCTGTTTGTATCTATAATATTAAAGATTTTTGTTATAATTGTCCTTTTTTTTTTTGGTTTTATTTAATGCTAAGCGAAAAACAATTGTGTGACACATGCAGAAAACGCATTAGCAGCCCTTAGCTATCAGCTGCCCTTGCTTTATTTCGCTCACTTGGGCAGCTAATATCCGCGGGCTACTAATGCTCATTTTCTGCCCGTGAAACACAATATACTATTTGTGAAATTTTGGAATTTGTAAAAACAATATTTTTTTCTCATGTGACAATTAAGGAACATAGGTGCACCAAACTTTCTTCCTGGGTTGCTTTTTCCCCTGAGAATTCACCATATCCGTAACTTATTTCGATCAGTTTATTAAATACTAAATAATTTAATTCAACCAGTGGCAGTTGACAGAAACATATTTATCATTTTAAAATGCAAATTGTTATATCATCCGTACCGCATTGTGTCTGTGGTTTCCTTTTTGTCTTAATCGTGTGTGTGAAACCTCAGATTAATTAATCTGATGTGTGAAACAGCCCTTAAAAAATCGAAACTAACCTTACTTCAAATATCATTTCACTTAGACGTGTTGGCGTAACATTTAACAGTTGCAGTGCACCGAAAACATATCCGAGGATATTATTGCCTTATGTGAACAAATTTTTCAAAGTAAATAAAATCCTCACGTTTTGCATTGCCCCGCTGAAATACTAAAACCTATTGTTTATGCATGAACATAAAGCTTTGCAAATGCCTCGCTGTGCTGATATTGCTTTGTGTTAATTAGTTTTATTGTCATGCTTCTAAAATGACTTTAATCTATTGTTTTCAGATAATTCTGTTATGCAGGTAATTAAATATTGAAACTAGATTTGTTTTATCACTAAAAAATTAATAGTTTAACGATAAACTTTTTAAAAAGTCCTTATAACTTAGCAATAATTCTAATACATTCACGGTGAAGGAAATTTAAAGGATGAATATGATAATGCACAACATAAAATACATAATCGAGAATTATTATCATACTTTAGTTGTATTTACACAAATTTATAGAGGAAAATAATTTTGTTGATAAGTTAACAACTTTGATAATTTATCAACTGGCTTTCTTAATTGTTATTATTATTTGATTGAGCAAAGTGCAGTATGGGAAAACATAATTACTCCTATGAATTCCAAAATGTTGCTGTGGCTGACAGAAAATATGTATACTGTATCCGTAAATGAATCGAAGCGGAATCACTGTCACTAGTAGTCAGTACTAATTAATAATAATCATTCCCATACAAACATTGTTACCTCCTAAAAATCAGTACACTACACAGGGCGTAATTTATTTACTGAAGCGCATTCGAGGGAATTAGATCCTTATGTTACAGATAACGCTGATTTGCATACAGCTTAAAGTAGATGTTTTGCTTAAATAGTATGAGTAGGCATATGATAAAGATATTTTATTTTAAGAAATATTATTTGTTATTGGCAAGATGTAAAAATTGAATTTAAATTACATATTACCACAATCATTTATTTTAATAAATTAAATTCCATACATTTTATACAGGGTGGACCATTAATAATGAGCCATAGTTCAAGGGTATGTTCTTTGGGCCAAAATATGAGGATATAAAAAAATATGCTTCAGTAAAATGTTGCTGTGGAAACAGATACAGGATGTCAAAGTTGAAATTATTTTTTCGTTTTTTGCTATAACAACAACCTCTTGACCGATTATCATCGAATTTGGTAAAGGAACATTTTTTTATCCAAGAAACAATAATTTTTGTATCACATCACGTTAGGCCATAGAGGGCGCCACAGGAGCTGTATCTGATGATGAATTTTTTTAATTTTTTTTGACGAAACGTTGTGGTACATCTGACTAGAAAAGCTGATGAGAGCGTCATGTCCACGTAAAAAAAGGTACAATTGGTAGAACTTGATGACTCCAACCGATTTTGAGGAAACTGCCGTTAAAGATTTTAATAATTTTTTGAAAAACATACTCAAAAACCGCTGTCAATTACTTGGAATCAGATCTTCCTCACCGTAGTAAAACTCGACGTGTGGTGGAGTTTATAATAAAAGTAATTTTTGACGTTTCAAACAAGTCACAATTTTTTGACTTTTCAAAAAAAGTCACATTTTGACATTTCAAAAGTCACATTGGTAGAATGTCACTAATATTTTTTTTTAGGTATTTTGCTCTTCAATGAACTCAATCTCTTCCTTGCCCTCTAGAATGTATGTACGAAATTTTAAAGCTTTATCTCAAAAACTGTAGCTGCTATCGCGAACCAGACAGTCACACAGACAGAAAATTTTTCTGTCTGAAATTTTGTGGAACATCATAATTCGTCAAGATTCGTCCAGAAATGCAATAAAAATTTTGAAATTTTGTTTCACAAATACGTAACTTCCTCACTTTAAGGAGTGAGGAAGTAATTTAATGAAGTAAATTGTATTTATTGAAAAAAAGTACAAACTGTAAGTAAAAACAAAACCGTAAACTCTCTCTCACTTTCTTATGAACTAATTGCTGCAACAGAGTAAATGTTCGATATGGTTTCCACCTACTCCTATGCCTTTTATAATCCTTTTGATAAAAGATTTTCTTACATTGAAAATACATTTTGCTGTCCTAATAAAATTGGCTGCGTTTTGTATTTAGTCCCACAATTCTTCCCTCGAATTGATAGTATTTGCATAGACTAAGGACTTCATATGTCTCCACACATAAAAATCCAAAGTAATATAATCAGGACTCCTTGGTGGCCACGCAAATTCATTTCCTCGACCAATCCATCTGTGAGAGAAAGTCACATCAAGAATATTTCTGACTGCAATGGAGAAATGAGAGGGAGCTCCATCTTGCATAAAGCACATTCTGCCCCCCTATGTCTAGCATGAAATGATCTAATATATCAACAAAAGTATGTCGAAGAAAAAACAGATGACTGCCCATTTAAATTTGGAGGAAGGACAAATGGTCCCAGTAACTGATTGCCCATAATACAACACCAAACGTCAATATTAAATTCGTGCTGAAAATGCCTTTCTTTAACGGCAAGAAGATTTTCTAATTCCCAACAATGACTTATTTCTCCAGTTAAAAATGCATCGACGAGTAAAAGTTACTTTATCGGTAAATAAAATGTTCTTAGCAAAATTTCGATCTCTGTTGTGTTTATTGAGAAGAAATTGGCAAATTTCTAACCTTCATGGAAGATTCCTTGGAAGTAAATTTTGTACGAGAGTGAAGTGATATGGGTAGAAACGTTCTTGGCGTAAGACTCTTGGAACAGATTATTTATTCACTCCTGTTGCCGCTGACTTGAGCTGACTTGAGGATCTTCATCCATACGAGCTAAAATTTCTAGTTTTTGATCTAGAGTAATTCGTTTCGGTCGTCCAACATCATTTTTATGGCGAAATGAACCCGTTTCTTCCAAGCGACGAAACAGATGTTGGAAAATCTTATAATTTGGCTGCCTTCTATTTGGATATTGCACTGAGTATCTCCTAGCTGCATTACGCCCGCTAAAATTATTTTGTGCGTAAACAAAAATCAAATCCCTCATTTTCTCATTTGAAAAATTATTATGTCAAGGCATTTTAAATAAAGAAGTTAAAGAACTTCGTAAATTAACACGAGGAACACAAGAACAAAATGAATAGATGTTGGAAAATCTTATGAGTTGTCTGCCTTCTATTTGGATATTGCACTGAGTATCTCCTAGCTGCAGTACGCCCGCTAAAATTATTTTGTGCGTAAACAAAAATCAAATCCCTCATTTCCTCATTTGAAAAATTATTATGTCAAGGCATTTTAAATAAAGAAGTTAAAGAACTTGATAAATTAACACGAGGAACACAAGAATAAAATGAAACGACTAAATGACGCACATAACAGAACTAAGACGTAATCAAAGCACACTTTTCAATAAATGCAATTTGTTTCATTAAATTTGAATCTGTCTCAAAAAATTATTGAAATCTTTAACAGCAGCTTCCTCAAAATCAATTGGAGTTATCAAGATCTACCAAGTGTACCCTGTTTACGTGGAAATGAGGCCCTAGTCAGATTTTCTAGTCAGAAGTACCACAATGCTTCGTCAAAAAAAAAATTAAAATATTCATCATCAGATACAGCTTCTGCGGCGCCCTCTACGGTCTAACGTGATGTGATATATAAATTATTGTTTCTTAGATTAAAAATTTGGTGAAGATCGGTCAAGAGATTGTCGAATCATTGCAAAAAACGAAAAACTAATTTCAACTTTGACACCCTATATCTTTTGCCACAGCAATATTTTACTAAAGCATATTTGATTATATCCTCATATTTTGGTCCAAAGAACCTACCTTTGAACTATGGCCCATTATTAATGGTCCACCCTGTATAAGAGTGCGGTTGTATATTGCGTTAGTATGTCTTTTTATTTGCAACATTTCATGTATGTTTCTTCGGTTAAACATATCTATTATAAAATAGGTATTCTATTCCTCTTTACTTGCAGGTATGTTGCTTATAATGTACAATTCCCAGCTTATAATGATCACATCCATCAGGGCTACAAAAGCTGTTGTGACTTCATTACAAGTCGATTAGAACATTAAATACTGCCAGTTACCTGATGAACCAAAAGCGCAACCAATTTAGATTGGTTTTTATTAATGACGTTGTTCATTCTTTCAATGTCGTTTTCTGCATTAACAGCAGTTCTAACTGTAGGACACATTTTGCGAATAACATCTACAAATTCCTTTAGGTTAGTAATATCACCTACTGTAGCTATTACTTTATCAGCCGTTCCCTTACAAGTGGCTCCTATGCCGTCTGGTGCATCTTTGCTATGTCCTGCTTCATGGTAATTCCAGGAAAACTTGTATAAAAGTTACTGCCTGTTTTATTATTCTCAGATGACGTATTTGGGACCTTGGGTATTTTTTAGTACGGACTTAGATCGTATTATTATTGAATCAGTAAAGTTAGGCAAAAGGAATGACTACGCTCACTCCATATACGGATACAGTCTAGTAAAGATACAAATTAGGTAAAATAGCTTAATGAAACCGATCAAAAGACCTACATATTTTTTTTCTTAGATATCGCTTAATTGTTAGTTAATCAAAAGGTGTATCCATTGGACGTAACGATGTTATAATTGCTCAACAAATGATTTTGTAGTGTTACCATTTGAAATACACATCAGATTATTCCAAGCGAAGAATGTTTTAGCCACACGCTCTTTGCTCTTTAATAGTTGTTTAATAAAATCTAGAAATAGAAATAATTTTAGTGTAATTTGTTAACCTGAAGGAAAAAGAGTGGATATGTAGGTACACTAGCTTACATTAAACAAATTGAGAATATAAAGCAATCAACGATATTAGAAATAATTCAAAGTATTGGCTCGAAATATGCTTTTATCTTAGTAAAACTGTAGAACTAAGAAGCTTTACTAACACCTTCAAAACTTATTTATTATCTTTAACTAACTAACGTGTAGGCCTTGGTTTAAACAATTTTATTTCACCCAAAAGGAGAAGATAATCTACCGAATAAAACTTTGCTTGCAAAGTGATCTGCATATAAAGAAGATGGGTAACGAATTATTAATGGAAGATTAAAGTCATTTTTTTTTTGTTTATTTGCGTGTAGAAGAGCCGTGCCTTGATTGAGTACTTTTTAAAGGGGCAGGACATACCGATATACATCTGGTATGAGAGCTACCCGACTCACAGCGGAGAGGGCTACGAAGGGAGAGTTTCTAGAGTCTCACCCGATTCCCCCTATGGCGCGGCGTCCCTCAACCTTACCAACATACGTGAATCTGACCAAGGCTGGTGAGTATTTAAGAAAAAATATTATTCTATAGTAGTTACACATAGTTCAGCGACGTATAAAAGTGAAAAGAGACAAATCAATAAAAGCCAACCAACAGCAACGCCAATCACAGTTTTCTCGACTTTGTCCAAATCCTTTGTGTCCCGGTTCTCTCATTTATACACAAAATAAAACATTCTCGTCAATTCTAGGGCTTTCAACTTTTGGCTCATAACAATGATAATCTGGTCAGATTTTCGCTGCATTCATTTCGATGATCAAACTCCTTGTATAAATATAGTATTTTTTCAACTCTTAGAATCTTCATTTATTGCAAATTGTAAGAATGTGAATCAAAAGTTAATAATAAGTTTTGACCAGTTTCATTTTATTAAAAAATGTGTACAATAAGAAAATATATCCACCTCATTATAATATTTTCATCCATTTGTCTTTTTTTTTGGGACTTACCACATGAATAATTCTTTATTATCTAAAAAATATAGTTAGTTGCCCAGTATGTTACTGAAAAAATAAACCTCTTCGCTTGTGACTTTACGTCAAAAGATTAGTCACAGGGTGTTTTTTGACAAATAATATGAGATACAAAAATAATAATGTAATTCCCTACGCTTTGGAAAACGAATCTATTTCCTTTTCCAAAGTTATTTATCTTTTTTTAGGATATGTCAAGCGTGAAACTTGACACTGTATGTAATATCCATAGATACTTACATTGAACTGTCGATACTTAAAAATTATACAATATTAATTTTGTTCAATTCTTCGTTTAACCTCGGTAACCACGTTGTACCAGAATCTACAAAGCAATGGTATAAACAATTTTCTTCACTCAATAATATTATTGCCGCTTCCTTAATTTTTCTTATTGTTGTCCACTTCATTCATTAAAATTTTTGCCCAATTCCAGTTTATTCTGTGTCCATTTTCCCAAGCATGTCCGCAAATTTTCGATTTTTCAAATTCACCCTTTCTAATATAACTTTCATGCTCACCTAACTTTACACTGAGGGGTCTGAATGACTCTCCCAGGTAATGTTTATTACACTTACACGGACTACTGTAAATACAGTTTTTTGGATTTTGTTCACAATTACCGGTTTTGTTTTTGTTAAAATGGATCTCAAAGTATTACTCGTTTGAAATACTGTCCTAAGATGAAACTTATCTTAGACACGACGTAGTTTTTCTGATAAATCTTGTATATAAGGAATTATTGTTGTATATACCGGATTATTAAGTCTATTCTCAATATTTATTAGAGTCCTTTCAACAAAAAATTTGGGATATTCATTATTTAATATTTGATCATTAGATGAAGTTACTTTTGCCTTGTCGTACAAACATTTACCAACACCCCTTCTAACATGAATTGCCTGGTTGGATTTAAAATTCAAATATCCATTAGTATGAGTTATTTTTCTGTATACACTAGTTTCAAATGTGTTGTCAAATTTTTTAACCAAAACATCCAAGAAGGTTAATTCATTATTACTCTCTAGGTACTTCCAAAGTGAATTTAATGGATGGTTCTTTATCATTAATGTTTTCTAAAAAATTATGTAATAATTCAATATTATGAGGCCAAATTGCAAAAATATCGTCGACATATCTCTACCAAACAATTTGGTATAAAATTATTTTCAAAATCCTCCATACATATATTACTTAATATAGAAGATAATAGAGATTCCATAGTCATACCAAAATCCTGCTGATAAAATTCATTATCTAATTGAAAACAAGTTTTCTTAATACAAACAATCAATAATTCCATTACACTGTTTACAATGAGTTTAGCTCTTTCTGTCAAATTGTTATCATTTAGCTATTTGTTTTTAATTATCAAAGTTTTATCTAATTGGTAAAAAGACTAACCACATCAAAACTCACCATTAGATGTCTATCATGAATATTAATTGCATAAAGACTTTCTAAAAAATGCTCACCATTTTTGATATACGATTCGGTATTTCCAGAAAGTGGATTAATAATTTTCAGTACATATTTTGCCAAATTATGACAGAGAGAATTAATTGATCTAACAGTCGGTCTTAAAGGAATATTTGTTTTATGGATTTTCGGTAAGCCATAATAATGAGGAGGTTTACTAAAATGGGGTGTAAGATTTCTGCGTTCAAAATCGTTAAATTCGTTTTTATATTTAAAAAAGGGTTTTGTAAATCTTGTTTTCAACTGATGTTGGATCCTCGTTGGTCCCTCGTTTATTAGTGTCATAATTTTTGCATTATATACATTAACATCTAAAATTACTGTGGCATTTCCTTTATCAGCTGATAAAATTTTGATGATTTGGTCTTGTTTCAAAGATGAAATTGAATGTTTCTCCGCTGAAATTATATTATCTTTAAATTTGTATGGCTATTCTATTGCAATATTTGACAATACGCGATATTCATTACCTTCATCTAATGGTAAACTTTGTGCAGTTTTTCCTATTATCTATATATTTGAAATTACAAAAAAATTACAGATTTCAAAAATGTAATAAAATATAGGATATTCTATTTAAAAAATATAACTTTGGTTTGTCCAGCTTTTATGGGACCATCTGAATATTCTTTACAGGGATTTTAAAAGAGTTCATTTGATTCACTACAAATTTTATCTAAAAAATTTTTTTCTAATTCGAAAAATAAACAACCTTTTGTTGGATAACCCTATACACCATTTTTGAAATTTTATGAATTCATTTTGAAACTTTCCGAATCTTTAAAATGTTGGCATGGTACAAATGTTCCTTACCTCAAATTACATCAAATGTTCAAATTTATCATGTTCCTGCTCAAAAATTTGAGAAATTCTCTCTCATTTTATGAAGTTATCGCTGTTGTATTTCAGCAAATTGTGGTGATTGGTTGCGCTAAATCTTACAGACCCTAGTGGAATGATGTGAAAGACATTATTCAAATTACCAAAGGAATCCAATGATGTCGAATCAGGTGAACGTGCTGGCTATCCAATGGTTCGTTCTGTCCAATCCATCTTCCAGAATTTTCCTTTTCAGATACTACCTTACCGGAGTATTGCAATAAGGAATTTTGGTGAAAACATATTTCTTCTAACTAATCCTGTGGTCTTAAGAATGGATATATCGCGTCCTTGTACTGTATATTTTGTAATTTGACCTATTATGCATTCTTTCAGAAATTATTTAACAAATTTAGAATGTGGCTATCTTGGTCATCCTCAGGAATAATACACCTCGACACTGCATCCAACCGATAGGCATCGAGACGTCAAAATTTCATCCTACTTCTATTAGATTTACCTCAATCCGATCAGAAAATGATATGTGGTGACTATACACTGCTTTGATTTCAAAACACTGCATAGGGAACCATTCGGCTAAGCTAGTGCAATTCCCTAGATACGAAATATGACTGATTGTCGTGATAGTGAATTTGCCCCAGCGGCAGACATGCAGTCCATGCTCTCCCCTCTACTATGAGTTCGAAACACGCTGCCCCTATGTGGTGTGCAAATATGAAAACACGGTATAGACACACTGCATAACTAAAATTTTGAGAGTTGTCACAATATTTTTCTAATCTGCTGGTGTACATTTCTATACCCTTCATTTCTTTTCTCATGTATTTACAAAATGATCAAAAATTTTTATGAATATAACTGCTATTTCGCAAGGATAAGGTTGTGGGTGATATATTTAAATTTTGAACTTATTCCTAGGTATGAATGTAAAGTGGTGTTTCTCAACCGTTCACCGAACCAGCACAAGAACGGTACTTGGTTCCATTTGGACGTGCACGCACCCCCCAGGTTCGTAGTGACTCCAGAGGATGTCATCTACGTTAACCTGGGGGACGCCATCATCCTCAACTGCCAAGCGGAAGGAACACCTACACCTGAAATTCTGTGGTACAAAGATGCCAACCCCGTAGAACCATCAGCCACCATAGGTAAATATCAAATTCTTGGTTTTTTCGTTTCTGTCATCATTTTTTAATAATTTCTCCTAGATTTGCACATGACTGTTTTAATGCACTTTCACCACATTCATAAAAAAGGCAATATTTAAGTCAGTCAGTCAGTATATTTTGTTGAACCAAAATTATTACTATACATGGCATATGTTCTTCATTATAAAAAATGGATTCTTCCATGACATATTATAAGCTTTTTAAATCTATGTTTCAATTGTAGTAAAAACAAATGCCCTCGGTATGAAAATAACGAAAAGTGTGACAAATGTAAAACAATTTTAAAGTTGAAGACAGAGCAAAAAGTTATTTGGAAAAGTCGTTTAGAATTACACATCCCATATGCAAATTTTCCTGAAAATTTTTTACAAATTGTTAGTAATATTTAGCCGTAATTTGATTTATTATGTACAGGGTGAACCCATTTTCTCCGTTATTTTTGGAGTTAGAAAGCCATTTCAAAAAACCGATCATAGAAAATTTTATGAATTTTTTTTATGATGACCTCTATGAATATACATGGTGTTGCATAAGAGTGTGATCAAATCAACTGATGTTTTTTTTTTAATAGAATACCCTATAAATTTTTAGTTTTTTGAAATCTACATTTTATTGTGATTCTAGTGGTATACATGCTATATATTTGCATCATTTGTTTGAAAGATACAAAAAATATATAGGGTATTTCATTTAAAAAAAATATAAGTTGGGTTGGTCACACTTTTATGAAACAACATGAGGTTATCGTAAAAAAATTTCATAAAATTCCCTAATCTGTTTTTTGAAACGTCTTTCCTATTTGAAAAATCACGGAGAAAACGGGAGTTGGAAATTCTTGCGAGTTCAACCTGTACATTATGTATGAGGGTTTCGGGGGTTTCTTGAAGCCTAATTTTCTATTTTCTTTTATATGAATGGAAAAAAATAATTATTCATTTAGAGTTGGCAAAAATGCGCCGCAGGACATAGGCTTACGCATCATAATAAGTGTAATAAAAAAAATGAACCAATAATAAAAGCAATAAACTGTTACAATTTATAACAATGTATGCACAAGTTATAATAATGTATGCACAACTTACCCTCTGAATTAGCTTGGTTATCACAAACTGGAAAAGGTCTGTAAAAACTTTGCAGCATCATGTATGCTATGGAATGCGCGAAGACGTTTAGAAGATTTAAGAAACACTTTTTTTGTATTTGCTATGAATGCATATACCCCTGAAAAACCTTGTCGAATAGTTTCTGCCACAAGATGTAAAGCATGAAATTAACACGTAACATGTACCAACCTACAATCGTGTTCTTGAAGAGAACAGCCTACCAAGCGCATTGTCGCGGCACCATCAGTCACAAACATCAACACCTGACTTTTGACAGGTCAAATTTTTCTAACGTCTCCAGCACCGCCCACGTAATTGTTTTGCCAGTACACTCAATTAGTCTTTTGCCAACTAGTGATAATGGAAATGTCGGTTTAAGAGGGTCCAGTACACGTACTATAACATTTATAATAGAATTTTTTTACGATCTGTCGTCTCGTGAACACATAATCACAGCCGTGTATTTTTTAATACACATTTGATCTTATTTACAATGTCTTTGCTTACAGTTGGTACTAGTTACGCAACGTTGTGCGACTTGGTAACATCACCTTGGGATTGTATTTATTTCAGAACTCCTGAAATGGTTGTTTATCGAGTATGTGCAGCAGAACATCACAGGCAACCAGCATTAAGAGTAAATCGAACATAAACTGTGTTGCACAGAATTTCCGTGACGTTTACAATCACGTTTGTCCCAGCACATCAGGTCTGTCTCGCACACCTTACAAAGTATTGTAGAATAAATCCGGGAATTTACGCGTTACAATACGTAGACACGCCTTCCCGACTCCAAACCCCACCGCGGACGTAAAGTCAATTTGTATTTTCAAAATAAAAAAAGCATTATGTTGAGCAGATTTTTTGGAATTTTTTCTGTGTACATACAATCACCCACATCTTCTGTGTAAACTGACATTTTTAATTATTAATTTTTTTTATGTTTTATGAATTATAATGCAATGTTTGTTTCTGTGCAGGAAAATGTCTCCATGCACAATGATAAAAGGTGAAACATGATATGAGCTGCCACAATACCGGCAACCAGATGGGCCCAGCCGTACCTGGACGGTATTGTCGTCCAGGCTGGATACCATTTTTTTGTCAACCTTGTCCCTCATGTTATATTGTTTGTTTGTTTTTATATATTGATATATGAAATAAATAAAATAAAAAGTAGCCTTGGTTACAAATGTATATAAAATAGGAAATAAAACTGATTAAATTGAAATTGTAATTGGGAATTCACTGATAAATTTATTCACTTTGTCAGCGTATGGCAGTTTTTTACTTTTGGGCAGGTCTGACATACTTTATTATTAAATTAATATCAAGAATAAAATACAACGAATAAAATTATCAACAATACGACCGATATGTCAACTTTAGGAGTATTCACATAAAATGGCCGAGTGCATTAAAACAATCATGTCTTGTTAAGTTTCACCATTTCTTTCATCATCCACGTTATTATTTTATTAGTTCTCTCTTTCATTTAGTTTTCCCCTAGTCCAATCATGGTCTAGAAAAAGATTGTTCATGTTGTGTAGTGTGTTCATTTTTCCCTGTAGGGATTTTCAATGATGGAACGGAGCTGCGCATATCGAATATCAGACACGAAGACATAGGAGACTACACCTGCATTGCCAGAAATGGAGAGGGCCAAATTTCCCATACTGCTCGAGTTATCATAGCGGGAGGTGCTGTTATTATGGTAAGTTTATTTCAACGTGTTATGCTGTAAGTTGCTTTAGTAATAAGTAGGCACCAGACGTTTTCCGTGCGTCCAGGGCCGGCACGTGGGGTAAGAGACAATAACAATCTTTTGTGCGGAACAATAATTAAAATACATACTTCCAATGTGCAAAATGCAAGTTATGCTATGAAAACATTAAATAAAAATTTTAACGCCCTGTATGTCAGAAACCAAGCGCTTATGAAAAAAATGTTCATAGCAAAAGACTTATTTTTCAGAAAGCTATCGACTGTTAAATTTTTTATATTTAAAACAGTTACACCGTGTATATACGATTGCTTATAAAATTAAAAGCGAACTGAAATTTCGGTCCTGCAACTAGTTCACATCTTTTACTCCTATAAGTACTTTTTAGTTTTGGGAAACAGTTTATAAAGTTCCTAACGGTAGGATTAATATGAGGGCTTTACTTTAGCAAAGTAAATGATATAGATATACAGGGTGGGGCAATAGTGCGTCCGACTTCGATATCTCAAGTTCTATAATGGCTAGAAACTTGATTTAAAAATATAGGTAAACTAGACAAAAAGTTTATAACCGGAAATTGACATTCTCTCAACCACTTGGATGTAACAATTTTTTTTTGTTGAAATTATACCGTTTACACGTGTATATCACTATCAATATCACTACAATCACAACTATCGATTTTAAGAAAAAATATATTAGTACTAGTTATGAGACATCTGTGTGATGACACTCAGCCATTTTCACTTCCTCAAATTATACAGGGTGGCCAAAAAGGATTTTTAAATTTACAACTTTTTTCAATGCAATGTAGCATTGAAAAACGAAAATTTTGTGTAGGTATATTTCTATGGCTATTTGTGACCATTTTCAATTTATTAAACAATAACTGCAAAATTCGGCAATAAAAATTAAAATTGAGGGTTTTTTTAAATAATTCAAGAAAATGTATTATAATGAGCGTGTTAAATGATGACCATAAAAACATCACACTAACAACAATCCAAAATTTGAAGGAAAGGATAATAAATGCTTTTAGAAGTATCACTCCGGCAATTTTTCGAACAGTAGATACCTCATTCCAAAGACCATAGAAATGTGTGTCAATCAAAATGGCCAACATGTGACGCAGTTTTATAATATCTTCTACTGAATTACAAAAAAATATATATTTTTAATTGTTGTTGCTAAATTTTGCAGTTATTGTACAAATAGCCATAGAAATGTATGTACAAAAAATGTTCGTTTTTCAATTCTACATCATATCGTCCAAAAATATACAGGGCGTTTCATTTGAAAAAAATTAGAAAATTTAGTTCAAATAGTTCTAAATTTAAAAATCATTTTGGCCACCGTGTATACTTTTAGGAGCTGAGTTCCGTCACACAGATGTCTCATAACTGGTACTAACATATTTTTTCTTAAAATCGGTAATTGTGACTGTAGTGATTTTTTTTAATATACACGTGTAAATGGCTTAATATCAAGTCAATAATAATACAGGAGTAGAAGGAGGCCACTAAGAGATTTCAGTAAATATTCTGATATACATGGCATTACATTTAAAAAAATGTTAGTTGACCCTGTGCAATCGTCTTGGTTCACCCTGTATATTCGAAAATAATTTCCGGTAATAGACTTTTTTGTCTAGTTTATTTACGTTTTTAAATCAATTATCTGGCTATCATAGAACTCGACATATCGAAGTCGGACGCACTATTGCACCACCCTGTATATTCCATCTATGTGTATTCTAAAATTATCTGTTAGAAGTTTTGGACGAAGGTCAGAGGTGAGTTGTTTAAAATAATAACACTGGATTTTCTATTATGTGCAATTTATGTTTGTGCGACTTCATAGCGTCCTCAAATTTTTAAAATGAAAAAAGCTATTTTCTTTAATCTAAAGGGATAGAAGTTAGGAGGTTGTCAACATAATTCTTGGACATCCGAATGCAAGTTACATTTAAAGACGTCAGACTAACTCAAACATACCCAGAAACTAACTAGGTAAGCTGTGGTAAGTGTCATGTGAAAAAGCCCATTGACTTACCAACAGAGGAAGCACAATACCTCAAAGCATGTAGTGCCAATTTTAGAAAGGAATAATCAGATCCAGTAAAGTATCGCATTCGATGAAAGCTGCAAAGCACTTCAGTTGTTCATCCTCTCAACAGAGTCAACCTAAATATCTTTGTAATTATATGTGAGTGGCTTCAAAAAAACAACTAAGAGCTAGTATTATTCCTCGCACTGGTAAACAGATGCAGAGTTTTCTACCAGAGAGTACTGATTCTCATAGTGCTTGTCACTTACAAAAGAAATTAGAAGAACGATTTGGAAATCATATATCTCATTAATTTGTTTTACTCTTAAATTGTATTAATTTTTTACCTGAACATATAGCTGTATATTTATGTTATTTTGCGATTTGACATGCCCTGTAAACATTTCGAAAGTTCTTGTGAGAAATAGTTCCGTATTAAGGTTATTTTGTTTTATAAGACTAATCAACTTAGTTGTTAATGCTGGATATTTATTATATTAGTTGTCTACAAAGGTTATCTACTCATGTTCTATAGGAATATGGAGAACTCTTTGGGCAATTCGTTCAAGTAATTTCTTATCTACAGCTGGCGTTTTACGTGCGGAGCATTATAATCCATAATTATTAAATCGTGCCAACTGTTATCGGAATAAAGCTACTACGGGACGTAAAATGTTATTTACGGAAAACTGCTTTGTCATTGTTTGTGATACCAAAATTAAATCAGTTCGACTATTCATCATAATCTCTCAAGAATACAATACCAAGGTTTTTTTTGGATGTAGTATTTCTTACACGCCAATTTCACTCACAAGATCAAAACAAATTTTATCTGGATTCTTTCTTTTTTTTAAAGGGGTCTAACACCAGCTGCTACGTTGATACGTGTATCAAGCGATCTTTTATTTTTCCAATATATAGAGTGTTTCAGATTTAAAATAACTTAGTGTAGCGTGAGACAGTGCACACTTAGCTGAATTCAAAACACTCTACCCTTGAATTTCAATCGTTTTTGATTTTTCACTAAAACTGTAGTCTGCCATATTCTGGAACCACTTTAAATATTTCGATTAAATTTAGTACAAATATCATTCTCTTTTAGTCCTACCAAAAGCATAATTTACTTTGAAAAATTCCAGGACCAGATCAAATTTTATAATGCTATCAGCGCTGATAACATCACTCTGTGTATAATTTTTTTGACAAATATTAATAAACGTTTAAAAAGTCAATGGACTAGTGTGTAAAATAATGTAATAATATTGGCATATTTAAGGTTATTCTCCAATAAAATTTCAAAAATATTGAACGACCAAATTTCAAATTCAACAAATAAGGCAATCAACTACTATCGAAATCACAAAGGAATGCCGTTACGTCACAAATTTATCTCTAATCTACAACGTATGCTGTTCAAGCGTTCTTTGTTTACAAAATAATAAAACGAGGGAGACAGCGCAAAGAAATTCATTATATCTGATTGTTAATATCTCAGACTAACGTTGTTGGTGCGTTATACGAAACTAACTTCCTTGCCGGAAAAGATAGAGAAGTCAAATTTTTCTACAATTTTTGAGATAGAAATTTGAAATTTGTAGGGATGAATCAAGACAAAAATTGTAGTTTTTTGATTCGCCCGCGCCAAAAAAAATCACGTCCGTTTTAACCAGAAATGACTCCAACTTTCTTATTTTAAATAGCACCCTGTATATTTACGTGATTTTTCTTATGAATATTTAATTTTCCTTTATAAAGCTTTTTTCAGATTTAAAATCGGTTCATAAATAACCCAGACAATTACATTTCTTTGTTTCTTTTAAGAAGGCCATGAATCTAATAAACGGAATACATTATAAATAAAAGAATTATCAACACTCGTTGTAAGGGTGTCTCCCATCATTACTATTATGTAATTGTAATTATTTCTCATATCGTTTATTTCTTTATTTACGTTTGTTTCTTTTTTTTTCGATATGTTTATTTTTTACATTTCGTACTACCATAACTCGCTTATTTTGAATAGCATCCTGTATGTTTTATGTGGTGTTTTTATTCTCATCAAATTATTCTCTCCGATGATGTACGTATTTGTTATAATAATAATGTTATTAATGCACAAAATGTCGATCATAAAATATTCCTGATACTGTTTTTACTCTTTTCGATGAGTAGGCTGTGTACTCGTATACCTAGGTAGGTACGTGAAAATGTAATTTTTAAGTGATCCAATTGTTTACACTTATCAAATTATACCTATTGTAGTGTAATAATAATAATAATAACAAAAAGCATGAATTTATTTAATAATTAAATATGTACATCTACCCTACCCGACAAAATGAACTATTCATTGCGAATGAAGAAACTACGCAGTAAGTTTTGGAAAACCAGAGTTATAAACTAGAAAATAATGAAGAAATAGTGAGTACTATACATTAAACTAAAGTACAAAAACTTATAAAAACTGAACTAAACTAAATGTTAAATAACTAAAACCTTATAAATTTTCTTTAAAATGGCCTCCGTTTACTTGAATACAAGCACGAATTCTTTCTGAACATTATCTCATTATATTTCGTAAGTTTTGGGGATTTATGTTAATAATTGCCTGTCTCACTCTATCCTCGAGATCTTTTCTAGTAATCGGCTGCTGAGAATATACATTATTTTTTAAATATCCCCACAAATAATAGTCTAATGGACTCAAGTCCGGTGATCTCGCAGGCCATCTAGTTGGACCATGAGTACCTATCCAGTGATCTCCAAAACGATTATTTAAATACCTCCTAACCTCAAGTGTTTTATGGGGCGGCCCCATCCTGTTGGAAAAATAACATTCTTTCTCGAGCAATAGGTAAATTCTCTAAAGATTCTTCTATTTCATTCCTTCTTCTTCTTCTATTTCATTCAAATATCTGTCGTCATTGAATGGGCCATCAAACACAATTGGTCCAATTATTGTGGTTCCTAATATTCCAATCCAGACATTGAATCCAAATCGTTCTTGGAAACGGCCCTGCCTTACTAGTCTAGGGTTTTCTTGTGCCCAATGTCTCAAATTATTGCGGTTAAACAAGCCATTGTTAGTAAATCGTGATTCGTCCGAATACAAAATATTGTAATGAAAATTAGGAATAATTGTCTCATTTTGCAATGCCCAGTTACAATATTCGGGATGTCCAGCATTATGGTTTTTGATATTTGAAACTTCGATAATTGTGTTTTTTTTAATATTCTTCTAATGCTTTCTTTACTTACACCTAAGTCTTGTTCCAAATGCCTCAGAGATATAGAAGGGTCAATCTGAACCGCTGCTAAAACATTTATTTCTGCTTCTTCACTAACTATAAATTGTTCTTCTGCTCCTTGAACATCACGCTCTTTTCTGAATTCTTTTTCAAGTCTTGTGAAGTAGGTTACACTAGGCTGGTGTCGATCTGGATATCTTTGACGATATAAACGGCAGGAAGCACGTGCATTTTTCTAACATTCTCCATAAATAAGTAATAAATCAGTTTTTTCATTATTACTATAACGAAAATAATCCATTTTCTGTAAATTTCACTTAATTATTTGCAAAATACGTTTTACAATAATGGCAGACCTTTATTGTTGACAACTGGATTTTTGTTTTTCCAAAGGCATCTATCTTTGTAGTTATATATTTGTTTTGCTATTTTGCTATTCAAAATAAGCGAGTTATGGTAGTACGAAATGTAAAAAATAAACATATCGAAAAAAAAAACAAACGTAAATAGAGAAATAAACGATATGAGAAATAATTACAATTACATAATAGTAATGATGGTAGACACCCTTACAATGAGTGTTGATAATTATTTTATTTATAATGTATTCCGTTTATTAGATTCATGGCCTTCTTAAAAGAAACAAACAAATGTAATTGTCTGGGTTATTTATGAACCAATTTTAAATCTGAAAAAAGCTTTATAAAGGGAAATTAAATATTCATCAGAAAAATTACCTAAATATACAGGATGCTATTTAAAATAAGAAAGTTGGAGTCATTTCCGGTTAAAACGGACGTGATTTTTTTGGCGAGGGCGAATCAAAAAATTTCAATTTTTGTCGTGATTCATCCCTACAGATTTCAAATTTCTATCTCAAAAATTGTAGAAAAATTTGGGGGGTTCCCTAGTCCTTGGGCCACCTGGTATATAATTATCTGAAAAAAGTTTTTTTTTGTATAAGTAACAAATCGGTATCTGATTTTATTATCAAATAACTTCGCCAGGTAAAAATGGTGCGGGAACAGCACGGCATGTGATTTGACAGAACCGTAAATTTAATGTGTACACTGTACACACTATCAATGAGAAGCATTGAGTCCACGCGTACAATAGTTAATTTGGTACCGCCAATGGGATCATTACACTTTCTTTTTTATTTATTTATACACTAAAACATACTATATTTCAATGTATCCATTTATTTTTTTACTCCATAGCATAAATTGTCCTAAAAAAAAAATGTGAAAAATTCGAAAAATTTAACTCCCGCCAAAAATGATCGGCATGATGACGTCACAGTTTAAAACATGCGCAGTAGATATTAGTGTTCAATTTATTTTGCAGGATTGTGTTGTACACTTCATATCTCTCAAATTTATTATTGTGACAACTGGCATTTTGTGGTTGTTATTTTTCAATGTTTAAGTACATCTATTGTGTGTTATTTTATTATTGTTAATTTTGCTATCCAAAATATCCACTTAAATCAAGTAAATAATAATATTTTACAGCATTTATCGGAATGCTTGATATTATAAAACTAATCTAGTATTTTTCACACTTCTAAATTCGACGCTAAAATAGTCAATACGACCTCTTGAATCATAATAAAGTCACTTCTGACAAATTTTCCCTTCTATTCTTAATGAAGTTAGGCATTATCACAAACAGAAAACAATAAAAATTATTTATTATTGCTAGGCATAAAGGAATCCATCAATGGCATTAATGGCTGCCAAACATTGTCATTTTTACCATCACTTTCATTTTGATATCTATTTCAGATAGATACCAAGGTTAAAATATAAAATATCTCTACTAGTTATAAATGTATGTTTTATTATTTTAATGCATATTTAACGTTGTTCGTATATCATATATTTTTACAATATTAGAAAACAATCATTTGAATGTTCCTTAATAATTGTATAAATATGTTCATATTAGATTTTTTTTTAGAATGTCAGATTTTTTAAATGTATAATTTACATTAAACATTCTAAGATCTGAAAAATGTGCTTGGATATTATTCAAGGATCATCCGATAGATAATAATAGATTCTGCATTATATGAGAATTGCGAGATTTAAAATTGTTATTTTATATTTATTAAATATCTACAGCGCGCTTATGGAATATCAGAAATGTTTATATCAGCTGACCAGCTTCCCCCTTTCGTCGCGTTGGTTCTTTCGGTTGTAGTACAGTATGCAATGTGTAATAATAATGATTCTTAAAAATACATACCAAATCCTTTTACTAGAACGTCATAAGACAGATTTATTGTTTTTACTGACGCTAATTAATTTAAAAGTAATTGTTTGTATCTATAAAACGTTTTCTTATAATATGTTGTTAAAATGTTTTCTTAACCGCCTCCCAAGTCACCGAAGTAACTTCCAGAAAAACCTAGAATTTTGTGTTTAGTAAAAGAGACGAGGCCCTACAGTTTATTGTGGATTCCGAACCACATCTAGGGCATCGACAGTTCTTTCTCATCTTAATCCGAAACAAATTACAAATAAAATTTCTAACTTGCTCCGGGATGAATTCGAATCATCGATATTCGGTACAGAGTAAATAGCTACAAGCGTTTAACCACTCGATTACCATGCCTGTCTTATACAGTGCGTCCATAAAGTAACGTATAAATTCATTATTAGGTAAATAAATAATATTATTGAAAATTCCCGAAACACGTCGATTTTTGATTTTAATTTACTGTTTTATCAAATTTAATATACAGGGTGACCTACCTTCGAGTAATGACGTCATCACCGGTTTTTTTAAATGGAACACCCCACTTTTTTCCCTTAAAATATGCTTCTACAGAAACAAATCAACATACTTCAAGAGCAATTGGTAATTTAATGGGCACTTTAAAGGTGAATTTATGCAGACACATTTATCATTTAAGATTTAACATTTAGCATTTAATATTTATGAGTTAAAGTCTCATAACGTAATGAACCAATTTATGCAGCACATTTATCATTAAGCATTTTACATTTTACACTTAAGGGTTGGCCAACCTTTAACTTTTAGATTAAATGTTAAATGAAAATCGTACTGCGCATGCATAAACATGTGTGGTTAGCTTACAAATCCCTAACTAAATTATTTATAGGTTGACATCATCTAGGCAGGAACAGAAACCTTAAATTTGATTGGATGCTTCTTAAATGATAATGTTATAAATAAATTGTGCATAAATGCACATTGGCATTCTTAAATCTCCCATTTAAATGCTAAATGTTAAATCTTAAATGATAAATGCTAAATGTGCATAAATCCACCTTAAGACAAAACACATTTGTAATAGAAATGTTGAAAACTAATAGGGTTTATATGAGCCACAATAGGCCTGCTGATGGCCGCAGTGGAGGGTCTACTGAGACCCACTCACAACAAACCTAACCTAATAGGGTTTATACGAACTGTTCAATTATTCTCGTGGCAAAAGATGTATGACGGTCAGCAATTATGGTAATGTTCCAGATTGAACAAAAAAATGTATTTTGTGTCTAATAGAAATGTTTTCTAAGAACAATTTACTAACACTGAACCATATTATGGGCGGATGCTATCGATTTATTTATTTTTAAATCACCGAAAAAAAAAACATATATCTTTTTAACGTTGTGTTTTTAGGGAACGCACGAATTTTTAAGAATCTAACTAGCCCACTAGGAGGAGTCTTAGAACTTCATTACAAGTAGTCCATCTATAAGTTGAATCGTTCTCAGTTATCACCATATGTTAATTTTGTAACTATAATTGCATGAGGCTCATGTATAATATCGTGCGTAGATCAAGTGACCGTAACACTATATTTATTTGCATTTATGTTTACTTCATTAAATACAAACCGTCGACTCAAAAAGTTTGTGTGCCTTTTAAGTTTTAATATGGTAGTTATTCTAAACCAAGTATGGTTTTATAATACTCTTTACATACTCTACGAGTAAAGATGTGAAGAATTCATTAAAACTTGAAAGTTTTAATAGTGGTTTCAAAAAGAGGCATGAAAGCTCTTCTCTATGTGGGCCCCTGTACTCTTATAAGGGTTTTAAAGCAGTTTTATGGAGTTCTTTCAAACTACTTACGTTTATAAGTAGTCTTAGAAATAAGCTTTGAAGGGATATTATACCTAGAGCCTTTTAAAACTAAAATTGTTACGTGGGATATAAAGAAATAGTTCAGAGGTGTAAGATCAGGAGACTTTGTTGGCCAGTTAACCGGAACTATTCCACCAATCAATCTGTTAGGGTAATGCTGATTCAGATAATCTCTGATCGATAGAGAACAATGGGGTCCAGCATCATCATGCTGACACCACATGTTCCTAGTATTGATGCCTTGCAATAAATCTGGCAAAACGACTCACGGCCCTATTATGTAGTTAAAATATTATTTTTGTGTATGGTTTTTGCAAAGGAAATGGTAGTGTAGACGTTTTTCAATTCACGGTATACGATATTTTCAAAGGTATTCCCATTTAGTAAAGAACATGGAAATTTTTTATTATCATACTTATTTCAAAAATGACGTACTCTAATGTGAATAATAAAATAAAATATAATTAACCATAGAATTTTAAGCAATTCCAGCCCTGCATGACTCATAATTGTTTCAATAAATGTATATTTCATGCCCAAAAGAATTAAGATGCATATACAGTGTAGGCTAATTAGGCTTTAATAAAATAGTGACGTTTGCTAATTGATTGCCTTATTCGCAAATTTTAAAATTTGGTCAATCACATATTTAAAAATTTATTAGAGAATAACTATAAACGTGCCATCAATATTATTTTATTTTATACACTGGTACATTGAATTTTTAAATGATTACTAACACTTGCCAAAAAATGATACATAGGGTAAAGGTTTCGGCACTTAGAGAAACATTAGAGACATTGAGTCTGGTCCTGGAATTTTTTATGCTCTTGATTGGACTAAAAGAGTCTGAGATACCAAGTACTTCTTATATTATACTAACTGCATGATTTTGCTATTCGGGATAGGTACAACCCTTATTTGTTTCCCTTTCAATTTTGTTTGTTCTCCAGGGTTTAACCCTTCATTTAACCTCTTCATTGTGATGTGAGAGCTAATAATTCATTTTCAGGTGCCTCCAACCAATCAAACCAAGCTGGAAGGAGAAAAAGTACAATTCAATTGTGAAGCGAAAGCCCAGCCAGGCAACGTAACCGTCAAGTGGTTCCGAGAGGGAGCCCCTGTAAAGGAGTTGGCTTCTCTTGAAACAAGAGTTACTATCAGGAGGGACGGTTCATTAGTTATAAATCCTGTGAGCTCTGATGATTCCGGACAATATCTTTGCGAAGTTAGCAATGGAATCGGCGAGCCCCAGTCCGCCTCGGCCTATCTCAATGTAGAATGTAAGTTTACTGAAAATTAGACACCATGTTATTGTACAGATCATTTCAGGTCTTAATAACGGGACCTCAACAAACTAAAGATAAAATATTTTACGTCTTCTAATAAATTTATGCTTTCAGAAGAAGCTACAGATTTTAAAGGCGTGAAAAAAATATAGCTTTTTTTTTAAATATCCAGACGGTTTCTTATAAATTTTGTATATTTACCACATTATAAGACCGGTATTTTATTAAATTAAAAATTTTTTGACTAGTCGGAGAAATGCTGCTTGCATTAAGATAAAGCTAGTTACATGGAATAGTTTTTAATTGAAAATTTGATGTTGTTTTCAACTGATATACAGGGTGTTCCAACCAAAAGTAGGCATCCTGATTAAGTTTGGAGATAAAAATTTTTTGAAAAATTGGTGAAACACGTCGACCTTGTTTCTAAGGGGGACATATTTTAATGTAATACTTGTATACCTATCATCATCCCTCTACCCTACAATGCCACCCCCTCAGAAAATTCAAATGGCAAAGGGAGTCGAGTGATACAACTTTTGAAAGGTCTTTCAATTCCCTACATAACTGTATATTTTTTTAAACTTTTATCGATTCGCTCCTGAGAAATAACTGTTTCATTATTTTAGGTTCGGGAAATAGAAATAAAAGAAGCAGTTTAAATTATCGCATGTATTGTTCAAAATGACCCCCACCCACTTCCATACAGTAGTATAATCTATCTTGAAATTCTATACGAACATTTCTGAACACATCTGGAGTCAATAAACGGCATTCTCGAACAATTCTTTCACGTAACTTCCAGAGATGCGGGTTTTGTTGCAAATACCTTCGATTTCAAATGTCCCCACAACAAGAAATCCAAGGGAGTTAAATCGGGTGACCTAGTATGCCACTCCACAGGATCTCTTTTTTCAATCCATCGCTCAGGAAACCGATTATCCAAAAATTGACGGACTGCTATATCAAAATGTGGGGGTGTCCCCTCCTGTTGAAAAAACAGTTCGCCCTCTAAAAGATTATCGTCTTCTTCGAGGATTTGGGTAATCATTGGGTCGATGTTATTTTCTAACAGATCGAGGTACCTTTCTCCATTTAAATTGTCAGGAATAAAAAACGGCCCGAAAATGTGATCCCCTAAGATGCCAGCCCAAACATTTAACTTCTGAGGCCTTCGGGTATGAGTTTCCATGAACAAATGTGGATTGGTTTCACTCCAATATCTACAATTGTGCCTGTTTACCTCCCATTTAACTGAAATGTCGATTCATCAGAAAAACACGTATTATACAGTAGATTGGCATTACCGTTTAATTGTTCACTAAAAATCTCACAGAATTCGAGCCGACTATCGGGATCATCTTCGTTTAATTCGTGTACCAATTTAAATTTATATGGATGAAATTTGTGGGCGTTTACAATTCGATGAACACTGCTTCGTGATACACCGGAAGCCTCAGCTACTTTCCTGATCGATTGAGTATTATCCATCTGCAAATGACCCAGAACTGCCACTTCGACTGCTTCATTCCTAATCGGCCGCTGAGGTTCATGCTTTTTGTTTCCTACATAACCTGTTTCCATAAATTTTGTCAATAATTGTAAAACATACTGAGAACCAACCCTTCTATCTGGGTGATTTCTATTGAATATGCGCTCCGTAGCTCTAGCACAATTATCGTTTTTAAAATAAATGCTGACAATTTCTATTCTCTCCTGAAGGGTATAAACCATTTTGAGAACTCACTCTGGTAAAATGTATCTCGATTTAAAATTGGTTATGAACAAATTAATGTTCAAGGACTCTCAAATACTTATAAGTATTTTATTATTCTAAAACTAAACGGACAAGGAAAGTGTTTTTTGTCGAAAAAACTCGTGTTGATTTGAGAGCACTAAAAAAAAATAAAATTATTTTCCTTAAGAACAAATCAATAAAAGTTAAAAAAAATACACAGTTATATAGGGAATTGAAAGACCTTTCAAAAGATGTATCACTCGACCCCCTTGCCATTTCAATTTTTTGAGGGGGTGGCCGTGTAGGGTAGAGGGATGATGATAGGTATACAAGTATTACATTAAAATATGTCCCCCCTTGGAAACAAGGTCGACGTGTTTCACCAATTTTTCAAAAAAATTTTTATCTCCAAAGTTATTCAGTGTGCCTATTTTTGGTTCGGACACCCTGTATTTCACTGTTCGGTTCGGATTAGATAGGAATGTGGAATATACATTTAAATTCAAGTAAACGTTTCTAGAGAGGAATTAAATAATAATAATATCTTTAAATAGTTCTCTCAGTTCTTCCGAAATACATAAATCGTTTTATTCGAAAGCTTTTACAGAGATTTTGTAATTCTCAAGTTATTTTTGACACCAGTTGGGAAATATCAGGCACCATTTATGTTTTCCTTCTTCTGTACCTAAAATTGATAGAAATCTACAACACTATTAAAGATATCATTTATAATCTGTATTGGTAGGACGCTCTAACATATTTATAATTAATAGGTTCTAAAGAACTACGAATATAATTTTGCGCCAACTAACCTTCCAACACATTTTCAATTTCAGATCCCGCTAAAGTAACATTCACCCCCCACCATCCAGTACCTTCCATTCCGACTAGCCGGTGTAGTCCAATGTTATATCAAAGCTAACCCGCCCCTACAATATGTAACTTGGACCAAAGATAAGAGATTATTGGAGCCTTATCAAACAAAAGATATCGTTATAATGAACAACGGTTCACTCCTTTTTACTCGAGTGAACGAGAACCACCAAGGGCGCTATACTTGCACTCCTTACAATGCTCAGGGTACCCAAGGTAGTTCGGGACAGATGGAAGTTTTAGTCAGGAAACCTCCGGTTTTTACCATCGAGCCAGAAGCTATGTATCAGAGGAAAGTCGGTGAAACGGTTGAAATGCACTGCGAGGCTCAGGAGGCAGAAGGGACTCAGAAACCTACTGTTCAGTGGCAGAGAAGGGATGGTAAGGATATACAAATTATTAAATGCGGAAATACCTATATCGGTTCACAATTTTATGAAACATAGAGGAAACAATAATAAAAATATAAGATTGGATTGAAATACATGTCATTATGGTTGTCCAAACGCATGTTGAGAAACACTAGACTTATCTATTCTACCATATTTGAGATGGGCCATATGCTCTTTGAATCTAGTTTGAATTGATCGTCTAGTCTGTCCAACATATTTTTGATTACAGTCCTTACAGCTAACTTCGTATATCCCCAACTTTTCGTTTGTTTCAATTTTGTCTTTTGGATTGCCTAAAAATTGTTGTACTTTATTTGCCAATGAATGAACCACTGTTATACCTATATCTTACCAATACCACGGGTTAATCGCAAGTCGAATGAAATCGATACAAATTTCGGATTTTCTCTTTCATTTTGAAAGGTCGAGGAATTTCAAAGTGTCTCTTTAAATTTAAATTTCCTAATTATTTCGTCAATTAAATTTACAGAATATCCATTACTCGCAGCTATATCCTCAATTATTGCCGTTTATTTTTCAAACTTCTCCTTATTAAGGGGGAAGCTTAATAAAGGATGGGTAACTCTTTGTCACCATTCATTACCACTCTCTTCACAAACAGATTCGAGACAGAAGCAAAAAAAAGAATTCGGGTATTCGGGTTTGGCTTAGGTATGTGGATCATATTTTTGCAGTGTTTGATACAAAAGTCGTTGATATTGACAACGTTCTTTCAAAATTAAATAGTCGTTTCGCGTCAGTTAAATTCACATATGAAATTGAAAACTCTGGACAACTACCATTTTTAGATATATTAATAATTAGAAATAGTGAAAATAAATTAGAATACGACATATACAGAAAAGATACCAGTATTCTAAGATATATCCCTAAGGACTCTCACTACCTCAGTGTTAATATACTTTAAAACAATATTGACCGGCGATCATCGCGCTTTATGCATGTGCTTAGCCTTAGTGCTCCGTCTACGTTAACCAGTCGTAAAAGTTGCACCATAGAAATTTGAACCGATAGGAATTAAACATATAGATACAGTTCATAATATTTTCAATATTAACTAGGACCGGAGGAGGTTTGCCGAACTGCGCACACTGTTTGTAATTGCGGACGTGTTGCGTGGTTTGATCCAGATCTACAACGATGTATAGGGGTAAGAAGCAATAGTCCTACTTGGCCCCTATCATCCAAGACCATCATCAAAGCCAAGAACATTAGTGTCTAGTATTTGATCACAGGGTTTTACGGTATTATAACTTGCACAATATGATATTATATCTACGTAAAAGTATTCTCTGGTATTTATCATTGCCTTGCGATCTCTACATGACGGCTGACATGTTTTTTTGTTGAACAGTATGTTAGTTTATAAAAATATAAAATAGAGTCAACATAAGTATATTATCTAGATAATAAAATGTACCTTACAAAATGTTCTATTTTTTATCTGTATTGCAGGAAGCCCTTTGCCAAAGAATCGAGTGAAAATCGTCGGCGGTAACATCACCATCGAATCCCTCCGCCGATCAGACTTTGGTTTCTATCAATGCGTCGCCACCAACGAAGTAGCGACCATCATCACAGCCACCCAGTTAGTAGTCGAGGGCACCCAACCACACGCTCCCTATAACCTCACTGGTACCGCAACGGAATTTGCCGTGACACTTAGTTGGCTTCCCGGTTACAGTGGTGGTCCTGATTATAAGCAGGATTACACCATCTGGTATCGGGAAGCTGGGGTATCCGAATGGTCAACTATACCCGTGACGCCTTCAGGGAGCACACAAGTTACTATCAACAGACTTGCACCGGGCACCACTTACGAGTTTCAGGTGATTGGAAAAAACGCTCTTGGCGATGGAATGATGAGTAAAATTATCACAGTTAGGACTCTGGGTGAGTTGAGAAAACTGATTTTGTTTATTATTTATAATCCAATCCGATTTTGGCGAATTTGTTATGAAAGGACATGTTAGGATAAACATTATTTTGGTCCTCCTTGTAGTTAGAGGATGCAATTTAAAAAAAAATCGAGCTCAAATTTTTGTTAAATTTAAACTGGAATAACATATATCCGCTTATTACACACCAATCTGAGATAAGAAGACATTAATAAGGTCCATCTTCTAGATTTTGTTTCTAACCTTGGGATATCCATGCAACCAAGTACTAAATTTCTTATTTATATATACTATATAAGGTTTTTCAACTAAAACTAGCCACTCTAAGTATTTCATATTTGTTGTTTATTTGAAATCGCTGAAACATGTCAACTAGAATACCAAAGGGGGCACGTTTCTACGTCAAACCTAGATATACGAGCCCTAACGAGTAATTATTTGGACAGCTATTTTTCCCAAATAAGGCATTAAAGTATTACTTTGCATCAAAAAAACTCTTTGCTTGGAAAATATATTAACAAATATCTTGAATATAGCAACACTACACAAATGTTAAATATTTTTTGGAAAATTTGAAAATAATAATAATAATAATAACACCACATGAAATTACAACCCCCTTTATCCCTGAAGGTCTGGAATGACCTTGTGTGGGAGAGGGCTACACATTTAGAGACAATGGACACACACCCAATATCCGAATATACTACGATTAATCTCTCTCACAGAAAAATCCCAGTTCCTCGACCGGGAATCGAACCCGGGACCCCGAAGTTTCGAGGCAAGTACGTTACCTCTAGACCACGGAGCCAAATAAATTAAAACAATGCGTATATCAAAAAACTCTGACAACAATTTGGACAAATGCATTAATAAAAGTAACATTTCTCATGACAGCCCGAATTCCAGCAGGCATAGATTTAGTAAGGGATCAAAATATTCTGAATAGTTTCTTTTATTTATTTTTATTTATTTGCATACACTGCCAACAGGTAAACCCATTTCTAGAGCAGGAAAAATACACAAAACAAAAAATACAATACAGTATAAGTATATAGAAAAGAATTTAAAAAGAAAAAAAAACATTGTATAAAAATAACAATAAAACATTCTATAAAAATAACAATAAAATAATTTCATACAGTTTAAGAGGGAAAAAGAAAAAAGAGAAACAAAGACTTAGTTATTATAGCATTTTTTAATAAAATCAAGGGTGCAATGAAAAATATCAAACTGCCCACAGTTGTTGTTGTAATTGTTGCACATAGTAAATAGAGGAGAGAGTCTAAGAATATTCGAGTGCGAAAATGAGACGTAAAAAGTTTGTGTTCTCCGAAAATTCACACTAGGCACATGAAAATTTAATTTCCCTAATAATTCTTGGCAGTCAATTTGATTGTGTAAGATTTTATATAGATATACTTGAGAAAAATATTCGCGTCTATTTTCAAGAGATGTCATGGAAAACTTAGTCAACAACTCTTGTTGGGGAACACCGATAGACGGGTATGCTCCCTCAGACTTAAGCCATAATAGTTTTAAGAATCGTCTTTGCACTTTCTCCAAAGAGTCTACGTGATTTCTGTAATGAGGGTTCCAAACAAGAGACGCATATTCAAGTTTAGACCTAACAAAAGCAAAGTATAAAGTTTTAAGTGTACTGATATTCGAGAAGTCTCTGCTAGTTCTAATTAGGAACCCAAGAGTCTTAAGAGATTGAGACACTAAATTATTTATGTGAGGTATAAATGAAAGTTCACCATCGAATATTACGCCAAGGTCAGCAAGAGTAGAAGGTCGTTGAAGGATTGCGTTGTTAATACTGTAATTAAACATAACAGCCTCGTATTTAGTTGTGTAGGTCATAACGTTACACTTAGACACATTCAGATTTAAGTTGTTTTCAACGCACCAATTAAATAAGTTTGAAAGGCTGTTTTGCAGAGAAACGCAGTCCTCCAAACAAGAAATTACTTTAAAAATTTTGACATCATCAGCGTAAAGTAGACAGGACACATCAATAACATTCACAATATCGTTAATGAATATGTTGAACAACAGGGGACCGAGAATTGACCCTTGTGGGACTCCGGATGTAGCAATATATTCGACAGACTGGAAACCATTATACGCAACATATTGCCTTCTATCCGAAAGATAAGCATGACAAAATAATAACAGAGACGGCGAAAAACCAAAAACAGACATTTTGTTTAGCAGTATGGAGTGATCCAGTCGGTCGAATGCCTTCGAGAGATCTGTATATATTACGTCAAGTTACGTGCGTTGATCAATAGCTTCAGAAATAGATTGGGTTATGCATAACAGATTAGAGGTGGTAGAACGTCCTTTCATAAAACCATGTTGGTACACCGATCTTTGGTTGCTAACGCCATAGTAAATGTTATCATGGAGTAAAATTTCAAGGGCCTTTGAAAAATTACATATGATAGATATTGGTCTAAAATTGCTAATATCATGTTTATCACCCTTCTTAAAAACCGGGCACACTTTTGAACATTTCCAGATTTCAGGGAGGCAACAGTTTGTGACACATAGATTAAATAAAAACGTAAGCGGGTGTGCAAAAAATACTAGCACAGTCTTTTACTAAAAATGCAGGAACACCATCAGGCCCGGTCGTTAACTTAGGTTTTAGTTTTTTCAGAGCGTTAAGTACCTCATTTTCATCAAAGCACCTGATATTAATTGTGGAACTGTTGATTGCCTGATTGTGCGTAAAATCGAAGTTAGTAGAAGGTGGTAAAAATGAGTTACTGAAAAAATCTGCAAAAGCATTAAGTATCTCTTTAGGATTATCGAGATGCTTATCATTATAAGACATCTGAGTAGAGATGTTGGTACATTTATTTTTGTTTTTAACGAATGACCAAAATTTACCAGGCTCCCTTGTAATATTTTTTTCGGCTTCCTTAACATAGTTAGCGTAAGCAACTTCAATATCTGTTTTTATTGTATGTCTAAGTTGTTTGAAATTATTCTGCGCAACACAGTCATCTGTTCGCTTAAACTTACGCCAATATCTTGCTTTAAGCTTAATATTTTTTATTATATGGCCATTAAACCAAATTCCGATATAGTTCTTTTAGGATTATTTGTTAACTACTTCTTCATTTGATGCCAAATATTTCGCAGTGTATGTTGTTTGAGATAAATGATTTTTCGGCGATGTATATCATTCTCCAACACTGACCCATTGACAAGAAACCATTAAAATGGAAATTTGAATAGTTTACATAAAACAAAAGATGGTATAATTACAAATTCGAAGGTGTCCAAACAATTAGTTGTTAGGGCTCGTACATCATTAACCCCTTAGATCACACATTCACCCCTTCTAAAACTTCAAATGGCACCAAACCATGTGTAACACAAAAAAGTACAATATCTGTTGAAAATGACCACGTCCAACAGTTATATACGTTTCAGCTCTTCTTCTCGTTGATAGAGGTACTCTTTTAAAAATTCCAGGCGTATTTCTAATAATTTCACATGAACTGGTTATATGATTCCGAAGTCTTATAAACCAAAGGTTTAAGGTGCCCCAGAGGAAAAAATCCAATGGATTTAGATCTGGAGACCTGAGAGTCCATGGTTGTGTTCTCATTCTTCTTATCCAACCACCAGTATACTCTCCATCAAGGACTGACGGGCAGTTAAGCTAAAAAGTACTGGCACCCCGTCGAGGATGAACCACATTTCATTTCTTATCCGACAAAGAATATATCGTAATAAGAATGGGAGAAAAACTGGTCCTATTAAATACTCACCTAAAATTCCAACCCATCAACCCATACGTTTACAGAACTGAGATTGGTGATGATGACTTCTAATTGTTGCATGTGGAATCTCCTCAGCCCATAAATGAGTGTAGTGAAAATTTGAAATTGCACTTTTGGAAAAGCTGATTTCTTCGTCGAAAAGAATTTTACTTCGAAAGTGAGGATTCTGTGACTCCATTTCCAGTATACATTGGCTTAGGGCAATTTTCAAGTATGTTTCGGAAAATTTGAGGAAAATTGCTAAAACTGTTTTTTAAGTTTTGCCCTAGCTCCCATTATTACTTAAGATACAATTTTTGTGTATAAATTGAAGAAAAGAACACAACTTTAAAATATCGGAAATTCTAATTTCATTGATGCTTTTGAGTATTTACACAGGGTGAATCAAACTACTAAAAAATATTTTTATTAATATGATTTGTATTATTTTTCTTGCCTTTGCAATTAATAACAGGGAAAATATAAATTGTCACCGTGGTAGAAATCGGAAAATAAGACAAACAATTTTTAGTCATATATTAGAGTACCGATGTCGAGAAAATCAAACAAATAACAATTATGTAGAAGAAAACATGACACCTCAGATAACTTTTGGAGTGGGAGGTGTCATCGTGTGAACAGAAGCGAAGTGTAGCGGAAAAACAATATGTCCTTATCTTCTTATTATTTTGGGTCATCCTCTAGATTGCCACAAGAAATTCAACCGTTTATGTTTACAAATCGTTATATTAATTGCAAAGTCAAGAATAATAACAGAAATCACGTTAATAAAAATTGAGTTTTCGTTGATATTTTGAGTCACCTTGTTAAAATACTCATAAAATTTCAACCATAAGCACCCTCGAGTGAAATTGGAATTTCAAAATTTCGGAAATTTGATAGCTGTTATTTTTTGTTTAATTTTCGGTTATACAAAAAATCGTATCTTTAATAATAATGGAGCTGACGTAAAACTTAAAAGTACCCTTTCGGACACTTTCTTTAATACTCTCGAAACGTACTTGAAAATTGTTACATTCATACTCGTTTTCATTTGGCAGAGCACTGAACAGGAAACTCCATAAAATGGTGAGTAGGTCGTTAAATCTCCGTTCTTGACTAATGTCAAATTATGAGTATTGTGGAGTGGTTAAAAGCATGTCTGCTAAATCAAATTCGGGCAAAAAACCTGTTTCAACGGCTCACTGAAGGTTAATAGAACAATGTATAAAGGTGTGACAGTGATTTGTTTTCAGAAAAAAAATTGCATCACTAGAAATATCAGAGATATGAAATAACACCCAAAACCCTTTCTTCCAAGTTGTCTATAGATCATCCCAATATGACATATAAAAAGAGATTTTGTTTTACTCTTTCAGAACCAATGAAATTTTGAAAAATTTCAATTATTTCATTGTGCACCGTCTTCTATTGTATTTTGATGTCAGTTTATTTCTGATGAAATTTGGAAGAAATCTTCAGGACCGCATCTCGATACCTCCTATTGTATTAAAGATATTCTTCCTCAAAATTACACAAGAATACATTATCAATTTCGTTTCGTCAGCAGTTTAATTGAAAGGGGGATTTTTATTAACAATGGCGTTTCTTCCCTCGCTCTTTATTTGTTAGTATTTTCACGCTCAATAATGGTTGAATAAACATTGTTTATAATTTCTTTGGCATCTGTAGATAAATGTCTTCTATGATTGCTTTGAATTCTACTCTGCAGAAATACACTTGACTTACCAGACGGAACCACATTTTTTCTATAACTAAATCATCTTTCTATATTCGCAAACCATTTATTCTAAATTATTTTCCCACTTACCCAAATACCCATAAGCCTTAAAATTTTAAGTCCGCTCCTTCAGATTAGTAATCTTAGCTCAATAATCCCTTAATAATAAAAAGTTGTTGTAGCTGTTTACTGGACACAGTAAGCCACTTTGTTATGAAAACATTATATTACATTATTTCTTCAATAAAAGACAGGAAAAACTTTCTTTCCTATTTTTATTTTTAGAGGACTTTCAGCCAGGTACATGAACAATTTATCCTACGTTTCGTCCGAGTTTTCGGACTTCTTCAAGGTTCAAATCTAAAAATAATGGTTTTACATAAGTCGTAAATTAGATTAGTGACTGAATACATATCTAAAAAAGTGTTTTTTTTACTTAATATAAATTTCCTATTTTAATTCCATTGTATGGGCTGGTTTTATTTTGTTTTTCATCATTTTTTATTTGGTAGGTATGTGATGTACGTGTAGTTCGACGAGTTAGGCAGAGAATGATCAGTATCTGGTGTCGCCGTTGATGTGTTTCTTTTTTGGAGTAGGTAATTATAACAGCTGAAGTATATTTATGGTCCGAGTGACAGAGTTATTGTAAACATTCTCATGATATTGGAAAGCCGTTGAGAAGAGGTTTTGCAGTTTTGTATTTCCGCCAAAACAACAAAAAAACAGTAAATTATCAAACAGATATAGAAAATCTAAGTAGCATATTTCGCAATCTTATTCAATAGAAACAATTTTTATACGTCCTGTATATGTGCTAACTGCAAAATCTCTTCTCAACGGTTTTCTAATATCATGAGAATGTTTACAATAACTCTGTCACTCGGACCAACAATATAAGTATACTGTTATAATTACCTGCTCTTAAAAAGAAACACATCAACGGCGACATCAAATACTGATCATTCTCTGCCTCACTCGTCGAACTACACGTACATCACATACCTACCAAATAAAAAATGATGAAAAACAAAAGAAAACCAGCCCTTACAATGAAATTAAAATAGGAAATTTATATTAGGTAAGAAAACACTTTTTTATATATGTATTCTGTCACTAATCTAATTTACGACTTATGTAAAACCATTAGTTTTAGCTTTTAACCTTGAAAAGTCCGAAAACTCGGACGAAACGTAGGATAATTGTTCATGTACCTGGCTGAAAGTCCTCTAAAAATAAAATAATAAAGAAAGTTTTTTCTGTTTTTTATTGAAGAAATAATTTCTACTTTAACAGCCAACAACTTGTAAAATATCATCTATATATTACATGTTCAAGTTTCGATTTATTCCAAATACATATAATTTTTTTTTATGATATTCCTTGGATATAACAGTTATTCCAGTTTAAAAAATTATCATCCGTAAGATATTCACTACGTCATAAAAGACTACTTTGTGTAAATAATTCATCAAATTATTATTCAGAATGGTGTCCTGTAAATATATGTACTTGATTGAGACCTGTTTAACTTAAAAGTAGGCTTTGTGTGCTTAGGTCCTGGTGATATTTGATTTCTACATGTAAATTCTGTTAATATAGTGTGCTGACTAACTGTTTTCAACTAACTACTAACAATATTTGTCTATTTGCTTTCTATGGGATAGATGTCGGCTTACCTCACCCTCAAATTAAAGCTACACCGACCCCTTTTCTCACCCCAAATGATGATTCGGGTAAGAATTTGAAATAATTTATATGTAAGGAAATTGTCTGTTCAGGATATGTGTAATGTTTAACGCATTTTAATATTTTGTTAGGGACAATAGAAACAAGTTTTTTCGAAATAACTTTTGTCATATACTACGTTCTAAAGCTACAATAACGCGAAGAAACGTCACAAGATTAATTACACGTTAAATATACGTTTTCTCAACGATGTAGGTATTACAGCAGAAAATAAGTACCACTGTACTAAATTGGAGAAAAACTAATTTATGGTTCTCCACCCGTTTAGTAACCATATAATAATGTAGGGAAGTATTGTTGTAAATTATCAATAAGTGCATAAAAGTTACCGAAAATTCTGAAAAGAGTGTCTTGCATGAAAACCGCATGAAATTATTTTTTTCGTTGTTTGAAAGTTGGTTATTTTTTGAAACAATGATGAAAATAGACGGATGCGGTTTTCTAAAGGAAACACGTTTTTTAAAAATTTTCTGTAGTAATATATTACGTGCATTAAAAATTATTGTAAATTTAGCGCATGAAAACGTGTTGCCTAGAAACTGCTCGAGTTCATTTTGATGTGCTTTGACAAAAAAATGCCCGAGGCGCAGTCGAGAGTACTTTTTCATCAAATCACATCAAAATAAACTAAGGCTGGGAATCGAATACCAATAATTCGAGTATTCGAATATTCGAGTATTCGAATACGAATTATTCTAATGGGAAATTATTCGAATATTCGAATAATCGAAATATTCGAATACTCAAATATATTCGAATATTCGAATACTCGAATATATTTGATAATTCGAATACTCGAATATTCGAATACTCGAATACTCGAATACTCGAATATTCGAATACTTGAATATTCGAATACTCGAATATATTCAAGTATTTGAATATCGATTATATTTGAGTAAATTTGAATATTAAAATATATTATTAAATTATGTACGAATAGGTATGCAGCATGCATCCAACCAAAGGAGGTAGATAGTAGGTATAGGTAGGTACCTATCCTAAAATCCAAATATATAAATAGACCACATTAGTGGCACGTTCTCTTTCTCGCCTCGACCTTATTCTTACTGTACTAAGGCAGGGGTTAAAATTAAATTTTAAATTTTATAAAACCTGTAAATATTTAACTATTGACTTTTCATGTATTTGTTTTACCTTCATAATCTGCGTCTTTTTTAAAAACATTCTAATTTTAGAGCACTTATTTTTTTCGAAAAGGAAAAATAGTTATGACAGAATTACAATAAACTAGCTCTGTTTTCGTCTTATTTAACCTTCAATAGTTAAATGTGAACAATAGCGCCTCAATCCTAAAATAAAATACTAACTAAATAATTCTGACCCTTAAAGCACATGTACAGGAGACATACCCTATTGTGAATATGGAAAGCAAATCAAATTGCCTGCTTAGTGGATTACGTCATGACTATTATTGTAGTCTATCCAACCAAACACTCAAATAGAGTATTCACTATTCACTAGTATTCAGTGCTATACCTATTAATAATGAATATTCGAGGATCCGGATTATTCGGATACCTATTCGAATAATTCGGATTATTCGAGTAATCGAATATTCGAATTATTCTAATAGGTATTTGAATAATTCGAATTATTCGAATATCCTAATACTCGAATAATTAGAATATCCAAATACTCGAATATCTGAATAATTCGAATACCTATTCGAATAATTCTTATAATCCGAAAATTCGAATATCCGAATAGTTCGAATATTTGAATATTTTCTCGAACGAATATTCAAATACTAAAATCTGGAAAATTCTAAGGCTGGGAATTTTCCAGATTTTAGTATTCGAATATTCGTTCGAAAAAATATTCGAATTTTCGAACTATTCGGATATTCGAATACCTATTCGAATAATTCGAATAATCGAATACTCGAATAATCCGAATTATTCGAATAGGTATCCGAATAATCCAGACCCTCGAATATTCACTATTAATAGGTATAGCACTATTTTTCCTTTTCGAAAAAAAATAAAAGTGCTCTAAAATTAGAATGTTTTTAAAAAAAGACGCAGATTGTGAAGGTAAAACAAATACATGAAAAGTTAATAGTTAAATATTTATAGGTTTTCTAAAATTTAAAATTTAATTTTAACCCCTGCCTTAGTACAGTAAGAATAAGGTCGAGGCGAGAAAGAGATGGAATAGTTTGACTGGGAGTAAAACGTGCCACTAATGTGGTCTACCTACCTATACCTACTATCTACCTACTTTGGTTGGATGCATACTGCATACCTATTCGTACATAATTTAATAATATATTTTAATATTCAAATTTACTCAAATATAATCAAATATTCGAATATTCGAATATATTCGACTATTCGAATATTCGAGTATTCGAATATTTCGTATATTCGAATAATTTCCCATTAGAATAATTCGTATTTGAATACTCGAATATTCAAATTATTCATATTCGATTCCCAGCCTTAGAAAATTCCCAGCCTTAAAATGAACGAATGCGGTTTCTTAGGTAACACGATTGGAATGTTGGATTTTCAGATTATTTTTATTGCAATTAATATATTTATTATTAGACTATTTCTAGAACAAAACATAGAACAAGAAATATGATTCAATTGACGTTTTGAGCTATCAAGCCCAGTGCAATTTTCGCTGTCATTTTATGTAAAATTTTCACTTGTAATGCAATTTTCGGTGAAAGTTTGTTCTTATTGCTCCAAATTTTAAAAATCTTGCTATTTCATTGGTTCTTATAATGTGAAGGAACTAGTCTGGTTAATTTTTATGCACGACTGGTATTCGTATTCGAAAATTTCCAGAATAAAAAACATAAACACTGCTTTTTTTTAGTATTTTTTTTATTATTTTTTGTAGTAATAGTACAGTTATTGCAATTTATAACGTAATTGCTCTGAATGGTTGTGTTTAAGCATGACATATGATTTAGAAATTAAATGAGATAAAAATGCATCATCACAGTTGAATTTTCAGTGTGCAACTTTCACTAGTAATTTCCCTAGCTTGAATTACACCCGAAAATTTTTTTGGAGGTCTCAAATGTGAAAATTTTCATACAGCATTGTGTATTGGTAATTGGGTTGCATATTCAGTGTTGATGACATTATGTCACTGCTGTATGCAACAGACTGTAATAAGTTATTTTTTTCTACAAACACCATTAAAAACTAAATTTTTAACACGGCATACTTGAATTAAAAATGTAATATTATATAAACTTGCGTTAAAAATGATCACATGATTTACTTTTAACACTAGTGCAAAAAGTAAAATGACAAGTCGTTTGTCATAATGACATTTATATATTTATTAACAAAAAATTACAAGTTATTTAGAAATATTTATATTAATTGTACAATTGGCGCAATTAGTAATATTTATCCCTTGTGACGAAGCTACTTCACAAGAAGAAATTGTTGAAGTTGAACTTGAAGCAGTGGAGGAAATACTATTAATATGCTCTATTTCTGAATTGTTAGAAGAAGGGCAATTATTTAGAAGAATGTGACAAGCAATCCTCTTTTTGTTTTCCAACGAATCTTCCAAATATCCTTCTGCAACACTCGAACTTTTCCATCCTCCATGTTTTTTTATTGTACATACATTTGCACCAGAGTCTGCTAACAAGCTGGCGGATGTCCGACGGAAACAATGTCCGGTGTAAAGTTCACTATTTGGTAATATCAAAAATCTTGCAATATCTGTAGGCATCTTTCCAAAAATATTTATTCCAACAGGTTGAATCGTACATTTGTTACTGGTGTATTTAATAAAAAGACGTTGGTGGTTGACATGAGCTGGACGTAATGCTAAGTACGTATGATATAAGTCAATATAAGTCTCAGTAATAACAGTAAAGGTTCTTGAAAATCTAGTCTTGCTATCTGGAATGTTTACCACTAGTGTATTTCCTAAATCCTTAATATTGTTTAAACTCATTTGACAAAGTTCTTCACGGCGACACGCGCCTAGTATACCCATTACAGCAGCTACTTTAAACATCAAATACTTGTCATCTGGCGCCTCTGCAATAAACATCAATACTTTGCCGTGTAAAAATTTTTGGACGATATCCTTCTCCTTTGCGCTTCAAAAATGCGATGAGTTTATAAAACTCTATCTATATCTTCATTGTTCTTGATATTTAACATAGCCTTTATCATTGTAAAATGTGCCCAAAGCGTCGAAGATTTCCAGATTTTAGAATTTTGCTCGAAATAGGCCAACATTACATTTTCACTGTACTTGCCTGCAACATTGTTCCGATCGCACCATTCCACAAAGCGTTTGTACGATAATTCATATTGTTGTTTGGATGTTGTGGGCAACAAATCTAAAGTTGCCCTTGTAGCTGCTTCTTCAATTTCTTGAGGAATCGATTCGCTTCCTTCTGGACTATAATATTGGAACTCATCATATTGCAATAGTTTTTCACATTTGACAAGCATGTGTCAAACAACGGGCAAACTTGATTTATTTATTTCATAAATCCTACAAACTACTAGAATTATGAGGTAACCATTAAAAGGATTTGAAATCTTTTTAAAGAAACTTTATTGTTCTTTTAATGGTGTTTGTAGAAAAAACATTGTATGATACACGTGTTATTAAAAATGACTTTATTTTGTTCGTGGAGTTGCTCCACTCGCTTACGCTCGTTTCGCAAACTTCTCCACTCACAAAATAAAAAAGACATTTTTAACACTTGTATCATAAATAACTATTATATTTTAAAAACAAGTTAAGTTCCTCTTCTTGATAAAAGTTAAAATATAGAGTGGAATGAAAAATAATATGAACTGAAAATTTTTTTGTTAATTATTATTTACTAACTTTTACAAATCTTATCACAGATAAGTATAACATATATCTTTTTAAACAATTATTTTCCCGGCTATTTGCCAAAATGCTGAAACTTGGATTACAAAAAAGATAATATGTACATTATGTTCAGTACTACTGACTCAATAATGTTATTTTAAATTTCAACTATTCTGTCTAGTAAAACCAAAAATAAATAAAACACAAGGTACTCACCAGTTGACACTCACTTTAAAAAACTTTAAAATATCTACCGACACGTGTTTCTGCTTGCCATAGTGTCATCGGGGTAGCCAGCACATTTAAAGAATCCAAAGTAAGGAAACTTGTAAACCCCTCTGAAGCCATTAATGTTTATTACATTGGGGTTTACAAGTTTCCTTACTTTGGATTCTTTAAATGTGCTGGCTACCCTGATGACGCTATGGCAAGCAGAAACACGTGTGTCGGTAGATATTTTAAAGTTTTTTAAAGTGAGTGTCAACTGGTGAGTACCTTGTGTTTTTTTTCTCTGGTTTTACTAGACAGAATAGTTGAAATTTAAAATAACATTATTGAGTCAGTAGTACTGAACATAATGTGCATATTATCTTTTTTGTAATCCAAGTTTCAGCATTTTGGCAAATAGCCGGGAAAATAATTGTTTAAAAAGATATATGTTATACTTATCTGTGATAAGATTTGTAAAAAGTTAGTAAATAATAATTAACAAAAAATTTTCAGTTAATATTATTTTTCATTCCAACTATTATATTTCTGTTCCTTTGCAACTGTAAGTAGTTAAATTGCTGCGTGTTCCCATCCCACCTTCCTTCATTGATTCCAAGTAGTGCTTGTTCTATTTATTTATTAGTCTACGTATTTTACTTTACTAGGTCACGGTTCAATCATGTGCATGCACAAAACCCCATTTATCTATTTATGTACGAACCTGCACTTGCATGCCCGTCGCTTGTTTTAAACTCGTATATTAAACATAATGCTTTTTATTCATTATTCAAATTTTTCTGGTTGATGGATACCACTTTAAATCCTTTTGCTGCTGCTCCACTATAATAAATTATTTTGTAGGAGTTTTAATGTAGTTGGGAATATCTTTTGGAATAATAAACCATTAAGTGCATTATAAGTTAAATCCATGTTAAGCGCTCAAGAAATATGAAAGTACTTCGCTAGGAGCGGATTTGTATTTGCATAACATTTGGACTGACAATTTGTAGTCGACTAATTTGTTTATGACTGATAATAACATATTTCGATTTAGGAATAAATATTTTACATAAATGTCTAGCAATTTTCCACAAAATAAAAGCTTTCCATACTTTTATTCACAATGTACAGGGTATTCATTATAAATTACCCACCCCCTTATCATCGTTATTATTGCCTATAGAAAAAAAAAACGTTAAAAAAAAGTTGTGTGGTTATGACTGAGTTTTGTTAAAATGCTATCAAAAGTACAGTAGCGTGCAGATTTCAGGGGATACAAAAAATAATGTATTTTTTAAATGGGATACCCTGTATATTATTAAATTTTTGGAATGATCCTTTGTTCCGGAGTACAAAAATGTACCATATGTTACCCCTACCGTATACCGTTTTTGAGTTATTAAACGTCGATTATCTTAGTTAAACTAGTAACTGTAAATACGGAAAAGTTAACATTATTAAAGTGAGCTATGAAAATGACAACTATTATGTTTGATAATTTACATTTCTTTAATGAAATAAACAAAATGGTTTACAATGAGGAAGAAAAAACCAAATATATATACAAAATAGATAACAAAGATTTGTTTAGGAAATTTAAATATAAATAAATGATAACTCATAAAAGATGTTCGATGTGTCCACCATTATTGTCAATGCATAATTGATAACGTCTTCTTATATTTATAATTGCACCGGAAATGGCTTCATTATTTACATTCAGATTGTTTATTTCAAGTCGAATCTTGTCTTTAATGACTTGAATAATATTATTATTATTATTATTAACAATATCTTTTAGAAATCCCCCAAAAAAATTAATCCATTGGGGTCAAATCCTGACTGTTAGGTGGCCATTTAATAGGTCCATTATTCCCTATCCATATTGGAAATATATTATTCAAATGATCTCGAACGAGTAGGACACTATGCGGGGTTGCCCCATCCTGCAATCAAATCATATTATCAAGTTCGGCTTCCGGAAAATTCTGCAAAAGAATATTTTCTGCGTCTGGGATAATTATTTCCAGATAGGTAACTCCAATTAAAGTATAATCATAAAATATAGCCCGAACGATTTTATTTCTGAAAATTCCACACCAAACGCTAACAGTTTTTCTTCCTGATTTTTTTATTTGTTTTACCAATCTTTTTCTGTTGTGTTTGTTTTCCCACAACCTTCGTTTAAAAACTCCTGCCGTAGAAAAGGATGATTCATCAGTCCATAATATTTTAGTAAAAAAAATCGGGATCTTCATCTAACTTTTGAATCATCTGGCGGCACAAGTCCAGCCTTTTCCTTTTATGAGCCTCTGTTAAAATTTATACGGGTAAAGTTTTATATAGTCTGTAGCTGTCATTTTTTAATGTACGTTGGATTTTGGAAAAACTTTTACCTAATTGATCGACTGCATTATATATACTGCATTCAGAATTTTCTAAAAAATAATACAATGTTTCAAAAAAGTCTATTCGCGAATAAATATGGATGTGCTTACCTTCGCATGAAGTAGTATATCTATCTGTTTGTCCTGCTTTGCTTTAACTACACGCTTTTTTCTACTAAAACTGGAGGTAAATAGTTTTGAACGTATTTTCTGATGGTGTTGGATGATTTGGATACAACACCCTATATGCTCTTTTTGCACGTTTATTTATGTTATCTTGTATGTAACAAGTAAATAGTTTCTTCCTCACTGTAAACCATTTTGATTATTTCATTAAAGAAATGTTACTTATCAAACATAGTAGTTGTCATTTTCATAGCTCACTTTAATAATGTTATCTTTTCCATATTTACAGTAACTAGTTTAACTTAGATAGTCGACGTTTAATATCTCAAAAACGGTATATGGTAGGGGTAACATATGGTATATTTTTGAAATCAGGAACAAAGGATTCTTCCAAAAATTTAATAATATACAGGATATCCCATTTAAAAAAATATATTTCTTTGTATCCCCTGAAATCTGCACGCTACTGTACTTTTGATAGCATTTTAACAAAATTCAGTCAAAACCACACAACTTTTATTTAAAACTTTTTTCTATAGGCAATAATAACGATGATAAGGGGTGGGTAATTTATAATGAATAGCCCTGTACAGTGCTTTCATTTTACTTTGTCCCATTTTAAATGGCTGTAAAGGGTTTATTTTTTGAGTTAGAATGTCCATTGAAGTTGAAAAGCAAAATATAGGATTTTTCATAGTTTTATGCTGTTGAGTCAAAAGTATTACAAACTGTCAAGTCAAGTATTTGATATTACATTTTTTGGGATACCCTGTATATTTGTATGCCTTTGAAAAAGGCTTTCTTACTGATTACGAAAATATACAATAAGTGCCCTTATTTTTATTAGTTTAGTTCAATTAAAAATCGATCAAAAATGTAATTTTTCAACAGAATCAGAATACCCGAGCTTATCGTTTGTTTCTCAATTGGCATTCGTGCTTTTCACTTAATGCGGCTCATATAATAATAATATAACAAACAAATCAAAATAAATAGTTACATTATTGTTATTAAAAACAGCAAGAATAAAAGTAATATATTAATTTGCACCAGAGACGGTACATACAGTGTGGAAATTAAATAAAGCATAAATTCAGTAATTCCGTTGATATTAATTTTTTTGGAAAAAATCTCGAAGGGGTATAGCGATTTTAACTTCAGTAAAAATTTTCGGTCTACTTTCAGTTTCTTATGTTATTTATTTCTTAAGTTATGACGTCATCGACTTTTTTTTTAAATGACAATCTATATTTTTTATTATTGATTTTGGTAGTAGTTTTTATTCCGGTTCCGACCGTATAAAATTTTCAATATGTTATTATTTGAAATAATCGAGAAAATGAGTCTTAAAGTTCAAATAATAAAAATTCATTAAATTGGGTAAATTGATCTAATTGCCGGTGTATCACATTAGTTCGATTTTTCAACTATTTGTATAATTTCAAAATAAAAACGAGTGTGCCGTCGATAACTTTCCGTCAAACTTAGGCAACTAGATAAATTTTCCCAATTTAATGAATTTTTGTTATTTGAACTTTAATACTGTTTTCTCGATTTTTTTTCAAATAATAACATATTGAAAATTTTATACGGTCGGAACCGGAAAAAAACTACTACCAAAATCAATAATAAAAAATATAGGTTGTCATTCAAAAGAAAGTTTATGACGTCATAACTTAAAAAATAATAACATAAGAAACTGAAAATAGACTGAAAATATTTGCTAAAGTTAAAATCGCTATACCCCTTCGAGATTTTTTTCCAATAAATTAATATCAACGGAATTACTGAATTTATGCGTTACTTAATTTCCACACTGTATATAAATAAATATTACATCAGTAACTCCTGTTTATTTGAAAAGAAGTTTTCATTCATAAAATGAAATATATTTCATTATATTCAAGTTTTCATTTGATTCAATAACTTTTCTTTTTTTAATAAGTCTTCTTGTTTTCCGAGGGGCACAACACGAACTGGTATTTCTTACACCAGATTTCTCATATGCAAAATTTCTCATATTTCTTGAGAGATTCCACAAGATATCCTAATGTTTTTGGATTACCTTTAGATTTTTTTGATATTCTTAAAAGATTTCTTAGATTTCAATTTATGGTAGTTTTCAAGTATTTCAGCAAATCACTAACATTTGGAAAAGATGCCTGAAACTTCGTATTATTTGCTAGAATTTCATGAAATTTTATTAAATAAGAAAACTGCCTTAATATCTCAATAATAAAAATAAACAGAACAAAGAGAAGTGTCAAAACAAATAAAAAAATAATTTAAAAACAAATTAAGCTCCTCTTCTTGATAAAAGTTAAAATATAGAGTGGAATGAAAAATAATATTAACTGAAAATTTTTTTGTCAGTTATTATTTACTAACTTTTACAAATCTTATCACAGATAAGTATAACATATATATCTTTTTAAACAATTATTTCCCGGCTATTTGCCAAAACGCTGAAACTTGGATTACAAAAAAGTTAATATGCACATTATGTTCAGTACAACTGACTCAATAATGTTATTTTTATTAGATATTTGCTGGTAGATATTTTAAAGTTTTTTAAAGTGAGTTTCAACTGGTGAGTACCTTGTGTTTTATTTATTTTTGGTTTTACTAGACAGAATAGTTGAAATTAAAAATAACATTATTGAGTCAGTAGTACTGAACATAATGTGCATATTATCTTTTTTTGTAATCCAAGTTTTAGCGTTTTGGCAAATAACCGGGAAAATAATTGTTTAAAAAGATATATGTTATACTTATCTGTGATAAGATTTGTAAAAGTTAGTAAATAATAATTAATAAAAAATTTTCAGTTAATATTATTTTTCATTCCACTCTAAATAAAAAAAGTTATAAAGGCAGCAAACCACATTCGTTGTCAAAGATACTTTTAATGCTAAGAAAGTCATTCTTGAACATTTCTAATTAATGTGTCTAATTGAGATTGCATGATCATATTTGATTTTTGATTTTATCGACTGTACACTGCAGTAGTGCATGTTAAATGTTTTGTTTGTTTTCAGATATTTTTGATTATAGTAATGTTGTTTTACCTACTGACTCCACTGGAACCGCATTTTTACCACCTATCTTCAAACCAAAAGGTACAGTTTTCGTGTAGATTTATTTTCTCTTCGCAGTAACCCTAAAGTAGTACACTAACTAATATTTTATGCATTCAATTCATTTTAGAATACATTAGAGAAACATTTACGTACATCATTAACATGATAGGTACAAATTTAACACCAACATTACTATCTTCCTATAGTAATCTTAGAAGCAAATAAATTGATCCACAATCGACAAAAAATATTAAAAATATGGCTGAAACTGAAAACCTCATATCCTGAGAAAAAAAATCACCGCAACTACAGCACTAAATAACAAAATTCCGAAATAAAACGCCAACGAAACCAGGTTCTAAATACTGTAAACGGATTGGTTAAACAAGTTATGAGGTTTTGAATTTTAATCATGTTTTTCAATTTTACGCCTCAATTATTGAGCATTAACCATTATTTTAATTACTAGTTAATGGTAAACCTAGACGAAATATTAAAATGCACTTTTTTTACTATTAAATTTTAAATACTTTGCTAAAATAGGGACAAACTCTATTGATACCTTAAAAATAATGAATGTAGAATGTGTGGGTGTTGATCCGATTTGTATTTTCCTCCTTAGTTACGATGTTTCGGCAAGTGTGCCACCTTCAGGTGTCCTCTTTTTTAAGCTGATAGATTAATTCAATAGATTTTGATTTTATTTCCCAAAATGTCGTAAAATATTCAAACTCCTGAAGAGGTTAGGATCATACACTTACACTAAAATGTCCACTAATATAACAATTGACATGCTTTTTCGCCAACCAAGTTGGTATCATCTAGAGATGATTAAAATGAAATACGAAGAATATGCCCCAATCTATGGGCATGATTGGACGAATCGTGACTAACCTAAAAAGCGCACTATTTGGGATAGAATCCTTGTCACTATGCATAAAGTTCTTATGCTTTCAAAGGCATTCAATTTCTATTATTTATGTTTATAATTAACTTTACGTTGCTAATATCTATCTGTGGTTATTCTCAAATTTATGCTGATTCTATTGGACAAACAAAACGCTCAATTCGTACTACGTTTACAAAACATGTGGCCTATTTTAAAAACAGACCAATCTCGTCGGAATATTTCCTTTCTTTTCATTCGAAAAAACACGAGTACGTCATAATACGTTGATATACATTAAAAGACATGTGTATGTCTTTTAATGTATATCTGAAACCTGTTTGTTATTATCCAAATTAGCGGATTTCGGATAACAGTCATGACAGAAAATGTACTGTAGTTCGCCTAATTTTCGCCTAATTTGTGTCTTTGATAAGTTAACCACTAATATTGTCAAAAAGGCAATTCAGATATGTAAAAATGGGCAATTTTAATATTGGTCATTTGTTATTAGTATGTGAAATGATTAACTAATTCAAATATTAAGTACCTAGTCATTTATTTTTCTAAATTAATATAAAAGGGATATATTAAAAACAGTTTTATTTGGTTTTGCATGTTTTAATTCAATAATTACTAATATAGAAAATATTGCTTACAATTCAAATTTATATCTCCAAAAGCTAAGGTAAGCTAAAAATAATGTAAGTAACAATTTGCATACGATTTTTTGATTGGATTGGATTGGAAATATATTTCAAATAAATGTTATATTTATATATTTTAATATTATATTTTAATTTCCCTTTTAAATTGATTTTGAAAAATAAATGATTACTTAATATTTCAATTATTCTTTTTATATAGGTACTGTTAATAAATTACCAATATTTCATTTGCCTTTCTTATATATCTCAATTGCCCTTTTGACAATATTTTTTTTGTAGAGTATGAAGTATAAAATTGTGCACTTTCAACATATCTCGCGTTGATTGTGAGATATTGACGAGAAAAGGATAAAATTTTCAATTGTTTTTAATTTTTTTTTTTTTAATGACCGGCATAAGATTTCGATAGAGCATTTGTGTTTGTAATTGAGGGTCACCAACAGAATCGATTCATGAAGGTTTCAACCTGTAGCTAATCAGTTTCATTTTGTCCGATAAATTAGTCTAAATTCATTGGTCTAATTCTATACATGATGAAGTGAAAAATACCCTTAATTTATAAGTACACTGAGAGAATGATTTAGTTGGGAGAAATAAATTTTATTTCAACCAAATAAATGATTTCTTTGTATTTGGCGAACTAAACATTTAATTGGGAGAATTAAGGCATTTATTTGATTAAAAGCCGAATATTTAATATTATCAATTAAATCAAAATACTTATTTGTAAGAAATATTTGTTTCTGAACATTAAATATTTATTTGTGAACATTAAACATTTGTTTCTGAAAATTAAATATTTGTTTCTGAGCATTAAATATTTGTTTCTGAGCATTAAATATTTATTTCTCAGAAAAAAGACTTTTACAGAAAATTGCGTGGATTTATTGTTGATGAATACATTAATTTCAGGAAAATTAATTCCATTTTTAAATTATTTATAGTGAACAAAATATTTATTTCTCAAAAACAATGAAAATTTCGCATATTCATTAATATTAAATAAATTGTTAATTTTTGTTAATAACGCTGTTTAATTTATTTATAATAAAAAAACTATTTCTCCTCGCACCTGCTTTGGGTATCCACCATCTTATAAATTATTTAAAGAATTTGTTAAATAAATCTCTGCGCCAAAAGGATTAGTCATAGGTTGTTTTTTTTTTTGTAGAGAAAAACAATCTGAACAATCCTTTTGCTACGAGTGGTTTATTTCAAAAAATATATAAATTTATATAGAATAGCAACTTAATACCCAAAGAAGGTTCGAAGACAAATTATACGGATACAACAAATAAATGAATATAAAAAATTAAAAACATTTCTATTCAAAAAAATATATATAAAAATTTTTACTTACAGAAACTAAAATTTGATTTATATTAAAAAATGTATGCCTCTACAGTACGATGTATTAAAAAATCAATTTTGCTAAAAATTATAGTAGATATTTTTTTTAATTTTTTCACAAGTTGTAAAGCATATCGTCGGTCCACTGCCAAAACAACGAATGTGCATTTTTCTAATTTTTCAGAAGAAGGGAAAAAAAGTTCAATTTGTTGTTAAATATCCAAAGGTAATTTATTTATAGGTATAAGTTTCCTAGTATAAAAATATTTCAAAAATATTCAATATTCGCATTTGCGGTTTTGGCACTGCAGACTGAAAAAAATATATTATTTTCCAACGGAAAATTCGAAACCGGCAAATTTGCACATTCGATGTTTTGTCATTAAAGCAACGTTATGGTAGGTATATATTTGCGAAATTAAAATGTATTTTATATTAAAAACATGTATGCTTCACGAGATGTTTATAATAAAACATGTTCTAAAAAATGATAGGGTAGATATCATATAATTTTATTTATATAATTTTGCGTAGATGTAGGTACATACATAATATATCTAGTTAAAAAAATAATCTATTTATTTTTATGCAAGAAAGAAAGTAATAAAAAAAGAACATTCTAAACCGATATATTTGAGTACAGATTTTCCTTTTATTCTTTTCTTATTTTGACTGTAATGTGCTTAACTGGAACTTTTCAAAAATACCAAATAAGTGAGTTTATTATTAATTTAGAAATAATAGTAGAAAGTTCAAATAAAGATTAATTTTCAATTTTCTTTACCGCTTGTTTATTGTAATTTTTAATTGTTGTGTCAGGTTAAGGATACAGACAAACAAATGCCTGTGTTAAAGGTAAACAAAATTAAATATATGAAAAATATTTACACATTTTTATTTAAAAAATAACAAAAATAAATAACTCTGAACAAATTTTCACAACTAAACAGTTTTTGGCTAGGTTAGGTACTTTAATATGCTATGATAAACAAATTACCACGTACAAACATTAAAAACTTACATTTAAAAGTTTCTTTGAGGCTTTCCAGCCCCCATATTCTTCTAATAAACTATAATACATCTACCGAAAGGGACACAGCACTTAACAAAGAGAAGAAGAGAACAATGGCGTCTTGTTGAATCTTGTCTAATGCGCTACCGCGGTTTCGCCGGTAGAGGGCCAACATTTAGTTCTTAGAAACAAATTTATTAATGAGGAATAAATATTTCTTATTAGAATTAAATATTTATTTCCGCTATTAGGGTATAAACTTTAATAGTAAATATTTCTTTCTATGAAATAAATATAATGATGTAATAAATGTGGCAGATACAAATGTGTTATTCATCAGTAAATTTATTTCTTATAAATAATTATTTAATTACAAAAAATAAATACCAAGAGAATTCCTGAAATAAATCATTTAGTTTTGTCAATTAATCCAATCTTCGAAATATGCTTATTATAACAAAATTATGAAAAATAATTATTTGTCTGAATTAAATATAATGCAGAATAATAAATATTTATTAAATCGAAAAAACTGAGGCTTCTTAGTCATTTCAAGCCAGATATTTCCCTAATTTATGTAAAATATATTTTTAAGGTATCAGTAATTTAAGCCCGACTTTTAATTTGCTTTGTTTACTCTAAAAAAACGTTATCAAAGCAGGTGTTTTTAAAAAATAGAAAAGTTTATAATCTGTTATCAGGACCAAAACCCGGCGTACCCAGAAATTTAACCGTGACGGAAATCAGCAATGGCTTTCTGATAACTTGGATGCCCCCGACTGAAAGGGCTAACCTTATCCAACATTATGTGATTAAATATAGGACTGATGGACCTTGGAAAACGTTAAATAAAGCTCAAATTCGGCCTGAGGATACTCACTACTTAGGTAAGATTGCACAATTCTCTTCCTTAAGTTTTCGCCCAATTTATGTTATTGTTTCAAAACCCAGAAATTTATTAGCTATGTAATATCTTGATATATTAAAAGAATGCGATTGTCCCACAGAATTGCAAGTTAATTTTTTTTAATGCATATAAATCTGAATTATACAAGGTGATTCAGAAAATATGATCATCCCTCTATTTCTCGAAATCAGTACAGATAGCAAGTTGCGGAACCGATGGATTCAGCACCTCAATTGATAAAAGAGTTCATATGTAGGCAAAACTATTTTACTGAAACTCTGAATACAGGGACGCTACAATGTGTTGACCCATTTTTTTTACCGCACAATATTGAGTGTTCTGTCATTGAAGAGATCTTTAAATGTTTTACTGATCCCGAAAAAATATTACGAAAATTTTAAGCAGTTTCAATTTTATGCTCTACAACGGATATGCCGAAGATGCCTGGTAAAACAACCCTGCTTCTTTAAATATGATCGCATATATCGAGGATGCTAGTAGCATTTCACCCTCGTCATTTACATCGAGGTCAGGCGCGATGTCGAGGTCAAAACAACAGATTTGTTTTTCCATCGCTGTAGAAAAGAAGGCATCGTCGTAGCTTGCACCTGATTGGTTCACTCCGATCACTTGACACCCTTCCAGCCACACGCTTCGTCATACACCACAGAACTAGCACGGAACACTGAGAGGATATACTTCTCAGGTATATCCACTCATCATCGACATCCACCCCGACCGTGATTGCGATCTTCACCGCGAGCAATAAGGCATCTAACCCTAAGGTAGATTTTTGTTTACAGGAAAGTTAAGTTAAATCTAGTTAATTTGGTGTCTATGTAGTATCTGTAGTTGGTCTATGCTACTGTTTTCTGGAACACTTTCTTTATGTCGCAAAAATGTTAGAACAGAAAATAACTTACACTGTGTTTTTAACAACAGCTACAAGACAACAATAAATGGCATCCATAAAAGAATAAATCACGGTCCAAATGAATTGGCGACAAAGTTTGTTTGATAGTCCATTATTGTATGAAAATCTGTAATTATATCAGGAAATATTTTCGAGCAACTAGTTTTGTGACTTAATAGTCACATCTTCAAATTGCGAAGTTTGATTACAAAGTATAAGACCGACATAAAATTTCTTTCATTTTTATAGATATTTTAAATAGGTTCAGTTAATTTATACATGATGTGTTTTAAAAATAGAAACACCGTGTCACGGAAATATGAAATTTTAAAAACCGTTTTCATAAGTAATATGGAAATTGTTTCTTGGAACTTGAATTGTTGGATTACACTAGTTATTACGTAATTGATCAGTTTTAAGGTATTCTATAATTTTTTCTCTATTATTTTTAAATTTCATTATTTGAATTAGGTAACAGCAGAACCTTAAACGTGAAGTATCATGAGTTTTCATCCATAGAAGTATTAGCAACGTCAGGAGTCCCGCAGGGCTCTGTTTTGGGCCCACTATTATTTATAATCTTCATCAACGATATCTGCCAAGATATACAAAGTAGTGTCCTCCTATATGCTGATGATCTTAAATTGTTTGCATCTATTAATTCTGAAGAAGACTGCCATCGATTACAGCATGACCTCTCAAAAATAAATTCATGGTGTGAAAATAATAGTTTACCTTTAAATATATCAAAATGTAACGCGATGACTTTTACGAGGAGAAATAACTCGATAAAATTTTCCTACAAAATAGGCAAGGAAATAGTTACGAGATGCACTCAATTCAAGGATCTCGGAGTCATCTTTGACTCAAAACTAACCTTTACTGCCCACATAGATCACATAACTGCTAATGCCTACAGAAATCTAGGCTTTATCATGCGCAATTCAAGGCATTTTAAAGATATTTCCACACTTTCTCTCCTGTTCAATGCTTTTGTACGGCCAAAACTGGAATACGGTGGCATTGTCTGGAACCCACATTATAATATTCATATCCTTAATTTGGAACGGGTTCAGAGAAGGCACGTTAAACATCTTTCATTCAAAGCTGACGGAATTTATCCTTCCAGAGGCACGCCACAATCTGACTTACTAGTCAAATTTAATATAAGTGACACGTAGGATCTACTTTTCTGTGTTGTTCCTACACAAACTATTAACAAGTCAGACTGACTGCCCGGATATTCTTAGTTCCATACATTTCAAAGTTCCATATTTTCAAACTCGCTCACACGACATCTTCTACTTAGCTACATCAAGAACAAATGTACTAAAGTCGTCCCCTATTCACAATATGTGCTCAAATTACTTAAGCTATCAGTCGAACCTTGATATTTTTAATTGTGGTGTTAATAGTATAAAGCAATGTATTTTGAATCGCTCTTAAGTAAACCTCTAGCTCATACCAAACCACTGTTTAATCTATCTTCTCATAAAATATTGCATTATCTTTTTAGTTTAATAGTAATTATTTATCTGTAAAACATTTAGTATTAAGTCTTTTACTCTGTACTGTGCACATATTTCTTTGTATATTTCCTGCCCTGTAAATGGATGCATATCTGTCTGGGCAGCTGTATTCATAAAATAAAAATAAAATAAAATAAAACATTCGAATAAAATATGAAAAGAAAAACTGACGTATTGCATACATAATTAATAAAAAAAGTTCATATACGTAAATTAGTAAATGCCTCTTTGAACGTCTCTGAGAAGATGCTATTACATCTAATAAATGCTTTCTAAATTTGATAAAATATCATGTTAACCAAATTGAACAAAGTTAAAAAATGTGAAGTAGAGGGGCCATATTGAACACCATTCTTAATTGTCTTGGAATGCTGAGTATATCTCCAAATCTGTAAAGTTCGAAACGGAACACCCTGTTTAAAATAAATTAATTAATGGTATTTAGTGGAATTTACATATAAGGTTTGCTTCAACCTACAGACCACGACTGGTTTGTCAGACTGTTGAAAATTGTGAAATTAGTTTCGAACTAGATATCACTCGATTAATATTTAAAGATTTCATAATTCGTAAAGTATTACTAGTAGTTACAATTAACAAAGACATTCATATTTATTTAGTTTAGAGCTACCAATCGGAACAAACCTGTAAGGAAGAGTAATTATTATTTGTTAGAACAAACTGAAACATAAACATAAGGTAATTATCGATTTGTAATAAGTAATAACAACAGATCATGAAATTACTAAATTTTTTTGGTTTCAGTTGGTATTAACATATTTAAATTTTGTTTCAAATATTCATTTTGTTAAACATCCCATATTTGTTTGTTGTGACAAAAGAAATTCCAGGAGAAATTTTACTAACTTTTTAATTACTGATTATAACAACTGTACAATAACTATTTTTTTCGTACATGCAGTGTAGAAATTAAGTAACGCATAAATTCAGTAATTCCGTTGATATTAATTTTTTGGAAAAATTCTCGAAGGGGTATAGCGATTTTAACTTCGGCAAATATTTTCAGTCTAATTTCAGTTTCTTATGTCATTTATTTTTTTAAGTTATGACGTCATCGACTTTTTTTTTAAATGGCAACCTATACTTTTTATTATTGATTTTGGTAGTAGTTTTTATTCTGGCTCCGACCGTATAAAATGTTCAATATGTTATTATTTGAAAAAATCGAGAAAAACAGTCTAAAAGTTCCAATAACAAAAATTCATTAAATTGGGAAAATTTATCTAGTTGCTTAAGTTTGACGGAAAGTTATCGGCGGCACATTCGTTTTTATTTTGAAGTTATACAAATAGTTGAAAAATAGAACTAGAAATTTATTATCTGCTTAATTCAAAGTTAGTAATAACGATAACTTCGTGAGGCAAACATTAGTATAAAAAGAAACTAAATTGCTTAACCAGAAAAAAAATCTAACAATATCATCAAACACAAAAATAAGCACAGAAATAACAGTTGTTAAATTACATTTACACTAAATGTTCAAATTGACGACCCTGTACCATTTGACAATACCCAAGACGATTATAAAATTCATTTCTCACATTCTGAATAGTTTGAGGCGATATTAACCTAATCTCATGTTGAATTCTTTGCCTGAGATCGTCTAAATTATTGGGTCGATTGTTGTACACTTTACTTTTTAAGTACCCCCATCAAAAGAAGTCTAATGGCGTTAGATCAGGAGACCTAAGCGGTCATTCTATCTGACCTCTTCTCCCTATCCATCTTGCTGGGAGAACTTGGTCCAAGTAGTGTCGCACAATAATTGCGTAATGAGGCGGAGCGCCATCTTGTAACCAAATGGTATTATTTGGTAGGTCAAGGTTATTTGCATTGGGGAATAATGCAGCTAATGCAGGCATCAATTCCAACTGTAAAAATTGCAGGTATCTATCTCCAGTCAAATTGTTTTAAAAACAGAATGGACCTATAATTCTGTCACCAATAATTCCTGCCCAAACATTAACTTTCTGAGGATATTGGGTATGACTTTCCTGCATCCAATGGTGATTGTCCCTAGCCCAATATCTACAATTCTGTCTATTGACATGACCATTTAAACAAAATGTTGCTTCATCCGAAAATAAAACACGCTGGAAAAACATTGGATCGCGGTTGCAAATTTCCATCATTTGTTCGCAAAACTCTTGCCTACGATCAAAGTCATCTTCTGTTAACTCATGAACCAAGTGCACCTTATATGGGTGGAATTTTTGAACTTTCAAAAGTTTTAGAACTGTAGTGTGGCTTATATTGTGGTTCAAAGCAATGCTTCTACTAGTAGCGCGGTCTGCCTACGGATTTGGACCCTTAAGTGAAGATACAGTAAACAAAAATATGCAAAAAATCGGAAATTTTCCGTAGAATTCAATAAACCAAAATACAAACAACTGGCACCTCGGGGGCCCATAGTAAATTGGGCCCACAGTTGGCCCAAAACGGTTTTTTTCCATTTTACTCTGTCATGGTGCCAAAAAATAAAAAAAATCTGTGGAAATCCGATGTCAGAAAATTCAAAAATAAATGATTTATTTGAAAAAAACCGTTAAAAATCGCGTTTTTTTGAAACGCTCATATCTTCGTGAAAACAAATCATTTTTTTCACGAAACTTGATAAAAGTATAGCTCCCTACTAACTAAAAAAAGATCGTTTTCAAAAAATTTAAAAATATTATAATCATTTTGCAAAAATTGATTTTTTTCGAAGAAATCACGTTTTCTTAAAATCTCGATAGCTCATACACGCTTTCATATTTCTAGTCAATTTTGAGCTTAAAATTTGCTTGAAATGTTGTACTAACACGGTTATTTATTGCGCGCTTTTTAAATTGATCGGTAATATGCGAAAAATTGGTTGAAAAATCGTTTTTTTTTTAACAACAAAAAAATCGTTTTTTTTCAAGAAAAAAAATTTTTTTTTTCCTTTTTGTTAGCAGCATTGAATAGCTGGTATTTTTTTTATAAATTTACAAAAAAAAAATTTATCTACGACCCTTTGGAGCCAAGATAATTTTTTTTTTTTGAAAAAATCTAGTGACGCTATCTTTTAATATTAAGGGCTGAAATTTACAGAGTTTGTAGTTCAATACTTGTATTTTACATAAAAAAATACTACAATGACATATTCGCTCTCTATTCTTTGGAAATTTAATGGCAAGCGGAGCACACCCCGGCTCATACGTTCGTTCGCTCGAGCGGTGTCGTGGGGGTGCGGGACGGTGTTAACGTGGACACATCTGTAAAACTGTATGCTCTTATCATACGTACCGTATCGTAGTTTCAACTGCACACAGAGCGTTCATACGATTATGTCTCTTGAACGTTATGTTGATTCTTAAAGACATATGAGTTGACAGGTAAATAATAATTGTTAAGCAACATTTTTAGTATAAAAATAAAATATTTATTTTACATGAAAGTTCAAAATATTGACAGTGAATATAAACGTGTACAGTACTCAATTGATCTGTAGTTTTTTTATCGGAGACCCCTCCCCCCCTCCTCGTTGTCACTGGTACGTTCTTCGCTGTATGCAGCGAGTACGGAAGAGTCGGCTTCGCTTTCGATCTCATCATCATCATGGACATTGGTCTGTGATTCATCTATCACCACACAAGACTCATTAAATATATCTTCATCCAAGTCGTCATCAAGAGCATCTGCCTCCATCGTAGTTATTTCTATATTAGTGCAATTTTCTTGATCGCATGTCAAGCACATGCCTGAACACTTCAAACCATGCCTCCTGCAGCTACAGATCTTCGTTTTACATCCGCTTCCGCATCTGCAGGCTATCGTTTTAACGATTTCGTCTGGAACCAGCTGATCCGAGCTGTACGTGGGAAGCAGATTAGTGCCGTCGGAAGTCCAACCCCATTGTTCTGGCTCTAGCGAAGTTCCGAGCCACGTTTGCAACTGCAAATAGGAGCGGTAGGCATGTTGAGCCGCTGCTGCCTTTTCTTGAAAAAAAATCGATTTTTTTTGTTGTTAAAGAAAAAAAACGATTTTTCAACCGATTTTTCGCATATTACCAATCAATTTAAAAAGCGCGCAATAAATAACCGTGTTAGTACAACATTTCAAGCAAATTTTAAGCTCAAAATTGACTAGAAATATGAAAGCGTGTATGAGCTATCGAGATTTAAAAAAAACGTGATTTTTTTCGAAAAAAATCAATTTTTGCAAAACGTTTATAATATTTTTAAATTTTTTGAAAACGATCTTTTTTTAGTTAGTAGGGAGCTACACTTTTACCAAGTTTTGTGAAAAAATGATTTGTTTTCACGAAGATATGAGTGTTTCAAAAAAACGCGATTTTTAACGGTTTTTTTTTCAAGTAAATAATTTATTTTTGAATTTTTTTGACATCGAATTTCCACAGATCGACCCGCATTTAATAGTTCTACAACTTTTGTATAAAACTTTTTTTCATTTTATGGCACCATGACAGAGTAAAATGGAAAAAACCGTTTTTGGCCCACTTTGGGCCCAATTTACTATGTGCCCCCGAGGTGCCAGTTGTTTGTATTTTGGTTTATTGAATTCTACGGAAAATTTCCGATTTTTTACATATTTTTGTTGACTGTATCTCCGAGGTGAAAAATTAACAAGGGGCCAAAAATAGGCAGACTGCACTATAGTTGAATGTGGATTGTTTTCATTTTCTAGTAGCACATCAAGTTGTGCATCTTCATTTAATGTCGCCGGACGTCCAGTTTTTGGAATATTCTTTATAACGCCATGTTCCCGAAATTTTTTTTTCAATCCTACTAATTGTTGATTGATTTATGGGCTGATCCGGGTATTTTTCTCTAAAAAGATGACACATTTCTTGATGTGTTCTAGCTCTGTCGCCATAACCAATCATTATTAACACTTCAATTCTCTGTTTGCAAAATAATAACACTTATTCTATTGTGACATTTACAAATTATTTAAATCTGACAGCCGTAACTAATGTGATACACCGGCAACTAGATAAATTTACCCAATTTAATGAATTTTTATTATTTGAACTTTAAGACTGCTTTTCTCGATTTTTTCAAATAATAACATATTGAAAATTTTATACGGTCGGAACCAGAATAAAATCTACTACCAAAATCAATAATAAAAAATATAGGTTGTATTTAAAAAAAAGTCGATGACGTCATAACTTAAAAAATAAATGACATAAGAAACTGAAATTAGACTGAAAATATTTGCCGAAGTTAATATCGATATACCCCTTCGAGAGTTTTTCCAAAAAAATTAATATCAACGGAATTACTGAATTTATGCGTTACTTAATTTCCACACTGTATAAACCTCTGCCATTTTTGCTGGACAACTAACGTCAGTTTCTTTCTTGCCACTGAATAATTCTTGAAAAGGGTTAATTCAATTGCATGGAATATAAAATGATGTAGATCGATATGACGTTTCTTTTGACACGGGTCTTATATGTAATTTCATGTATAAATTAAGCGAAAAAGGCAGTCCAGTTGTCAGAGGTCATGAAACTCTAGATTAAAAAGTGGTTACTGTTGTGCGTAATTACCTCTTGTACAAGGTTACCAGTTTCTGGAAACAAAAATTATTGGGTATTACAAAAGCATTCATTTAAACCTAACATGATCATAATAATAAATATCTATAGTTTTTTTATATTTTAACTGACATTTTACTCTGAATGCGCTAGTATAAAAGTTTTATGTACATAATAAATCAAAAACAAAACTCCAAGTTCCAATACATTTTATCATAGAAATAATTAAAACAACTACTCAGTCTAGTAGCAAGAACTGCACTGAATTAAATAAAAGTGTTCTTAATATTAGGAGCAAAAATATTGATATTAAAAAAAATTTTGCCTCACCTAAAAGGAAAATTTGTGCACTTAAGAAATGATTTCCTCCAGTTACAATACAGAAACGAAAACCCACAGTCCGATATACAAGGTGGGGCAATAGTGCGACGGACTTCAATATCTCGAGTTCTACGATAGCTAGAAATTAAAAGAGACGTGTGTCAATCAAAATGAGCAACCTGTGGAGCACTTATTATAATGTTTTCTAATTAGTTATTTGAAGAGACCTCTATTTCGTAAGATTATTCTTGAATTTTGTACTTATTGCTCAATGAAACAAAAATGGTTGTAATTAGCCATAGGGAAGTACTTACAAAAAATGTTCGTTTTTCATTTCTACATCACATCGTCGAAAAATATACAGGGTGTTTCATTTGGAAAAATTGAGAAAATTCGGTTTAAATAGTTCTTATTTGAAAATAATTCTTGGCCACCCTGTAAAAGTGGTCAATTACTTTTTCATTAAAGACTTTTATCTTCTTTATTAATGCCCTTTCTATGGTAAGCATAGTTAAAGAAGATAACATTTCCTGACCCATGGTATTTCTTAAAAATGTCTTTATTATTTTTAAGGTGGAAACACAACGTTCACTTTCGACGGTAATCATAGGGAGTGTACACAAGATTTTTAACAGTTTGAGACTTTCAGAAAAATTATTGCACAAATTATTGTTAATAAAAAGCTGTAACAAAGCAACTGCACCTTCACTATTGGAAAAATCTTCTCGGCTATATAATACTTCTAATTTAGTTTTAAGTTTCAAATGATTTATGACTGAATACTCCGTTTTAACTAATTTAAACATATCTTGAGGAAAGCTTTTTTTATAATCTTTAAATCGATCTGCGTGAAATAACTGAGACACTGCTAAATGATTATTGAAGCCAAACCTGTTTTTGATCTCAGATGTAATTATATCACAAACTTCTAATGAAATTCTCCTTTTTGATTCTTCCGTTTTACATCTCTGGGCAGACTGCATGGATGTCTCCTCCAAATAGTTATTCAAAATTTTATTTCTGATGGCTTCAATTTTACTATTAAAAACGCCAATATACTAATTTACTGTCATGACATCGATATTACATTTTTGTAATTGATTGAACAATATATCACAATGAGGCATAACTAAATGAAAAAAATTTTACCAGTAAAGAAAATGTTTATTTTGTAAGTAGTTTTTTAAACCAATAGCTTGGTTTAGAGTGTTGTTTTCTGATTCATTATCAATGATTTTTTCTAAACAATCTAATAATTCTGTTCGATAGATATAAACAGCACTTTGTATTAAAATTCCATCGTGTTGGAGCAGCTTTAGGTAATATCACCTTAACAACATTATCTAACACGGCTGTTCTTTTTGGCGATTTTCCAAAGAATGAAGAAAAGCTATATAAATTAGCAAAAAAAATGTTTATGCTTTTATCCTGACTTGATGCTTTTTCTAAAATTAAATTTAGTTGATGAGCGTAACAATGAATAAAATTTACTGAAGGATAACTTTTTTTAATTAAACATACCTATTAACTTCTTTTTTCATATCAAGAGATGTTTGCTTTATCGTCATATTAAGTTTTGGACGGCCACCACCTTTGAATTTCACTCGGTCTTCATAACCCAACTTATGTCCATCTTTCAGTTTTAATATATTTTGTACAACACTCATATTTAATAGTAAACACCAAAAACACTGTTTTACTTAATTTCACGACAAATAGAGATTTACTAATAAAATGTTCACAAATAAAAACATTAAAAACAACGCGATAGAATTTATCGACCAAAGCGTACCTAGTCAACATTAAGACTACTGATTAGCGACTGCTGTATTAAATTTCGTACGTTACCGTGTCAGGGTCGTCAGGGACATTGTCCCCTCCAGTGTTTTCTGCCTCTTTTGCTTTCTGACGATTCGCGCATAAGTCTATTTCACTATAATTCGTTATAAATTCGGTCCGTAGCTAGCTTTGAGGACACGTTGTGGATTGACCCAGGATTTTTAAGTTCTATAAATGAATAATGTAATGATCTAGATATTGGAATAGTATTGTGCATAGAATGAACTAGAAACTTTAATATATTTTTTAAGAATATTAAAAATATATATATTATGTATTTTTAAACTTCAGAAACTGAATAGCTCTATTTTTTATTTGTATGTGGGAGGTCATTGACCAAATGACCCTATAGAAGAACCGCCAGTGATATCTAGATTAATTATTCTAACTTAATTATCTAATTTAAATATTTTTCAAATAATTTCTTCGCGGACCAGCCGCCTGATGAGTTCAAGAGGAATGAAATTAGATATATATCGGACTAGGTTTTCATTTTTGTATTGTAACTGGAGGAAATAGTTTCTTAAGTGTAAAAATTTTCCTTTTTTGGGGAGTCAATATTTTCTTAATCTCAGTGTTTTTTTGTTCCTAAAGCGGCCCCTAGATGGTCAATATTATTGCGCAATATTTCATATTGTGCAGTAATATTGACCGTCTAGTGATCATATTGAAAGCTTGTACAATATATTGAGAAAATCAAAATTAGTTTGATTTTACTGCGTAATGTGGAATATATCGTACCGTCTGTGGGTAATATTGCGCAATGTTTCATTGTTATTATTCATTTTATATTGAATAGTATAGTGAATCGCTTCGTGAATGGCAAAATATGGCTACGAAAGTAAAAGAAGAGGAGAGAAAAGTTATGTGTGAAGTTTTCGAACTTTAAATCTTTAAAAGTATTTCCAGTTGCTAAGTAACGAAATGTTATTGACAAACGCTGACTTGGAGGAATAGCATCCCTCTTCGTAGGAAGTTCTGAAAATCACTTAGTTTACTAATCGTAGTTCACTTAATAAATTTTCATGAGTGTTGTGACGTACTCTTCTTTTCTACACAAGAGCAGAAGTGTCACTTTGACGCCCAAAACTCTACGGCGGTGCTCACGATACGGATATCTCGGGCGCCAGTTTCTGTTTAGAGTGCAGAAACACCACTTTACTCTATCGGCGGGACGATAGAGGCCGGGCAACTACAGTGAAGAAACGGATAAGCCAGGGGTAGGGAAAAGGTAACTTACACACTACAGTTAATGAAACGACTCTCATTCAATATATTTACATTTATTCTACACATTAATTACTATTTACACTATATATACATCTTCATATTTACAACTTATTCTACAAGCGGTCTTTATTATAAGCGAGCGGGGACAGTAAGCGGGCGTACAAGCGGTGCGACACGATAATACGGTGATTAAACAGTGAAAAAGGTGACCAGCAATAATGAATCGGCCATAAGCAGACGGCGGACGGATACCAGGAGGGGAAGCAAGCGGTAATACAAGCACACTATGACTATGACTTACTATGGCTTTTATTTACTATCGCTTGGCTAATGGATGGTTCCGGACAGACGATATGCCGAATCTAGTACCTCCAAGTCACCCTGCAGAATATGATGTGCTCAGGTAGCCTGGAGGACACGCGGTATAACGCGGTTACGTTTTGGAGGGGGGGATGGCAAACCTAATAGTTGGAAAATTAGAGGGACTACGGTAATGTCAAACTCCAGTTACCCTGCAGAATATGACGTGCTCAGGCAGCCTGGAGGACACGCGGTTACAAATGATAGTACCTCCAAGTCACCCTGCAGAATATGACGTGCTCAGGTAGCCTGGAGGACACGCGGTTAACGCGGTTATGGTTCCAACCTTCAGCCGCTCTCCCGTTCTACACTCGGACGGAAGGGTATGAGACAGATACGTCTTTTCGCTCGCGGACCCCACGGACGGGGCGGTCGCGTTTTACAAACTCTGAACAATGTCCGGAAAATACCACCAGCCAAGTAATACTTTCTATTTACCAAACCTTTATTTATCAAACCTTGATACCTACTTCCATATCCTGGGCTGTTTCTTCTCTGGAGCGGTCGGTGTCGGCACGTCTGGTAGGTACTGGAGGCAGCAACGTACTTTTCTGGACGCTCTGAAAAATCCTCAAGCTACTAAACTCTGCCAAAAGCAGAAGTAGGAGGAGACGCGGTAGTCATGCGCAGAATATGGCAATACGTCACCTTTCCCGAATTAAATTTAAATACCTATACCTTTATACTCACAACGAGATTACTTACTATGATAGTCAGCGTGATTCTTCGGTCGGCAGTCAGATGGAAACTAACTTGTCTGAAAAATCCTCAAGCTACTAAACACTGCCAAAAGCAGAAGTAGGAGGACGCGGTAGTCATGCGCGGAATATTGCAACTACGTCACCTTTTACGGACTTAGAAAAATTCGCAATTACATTGAAATACCTATATACCTCTATACTCACGAGATTACTTACTGTGCTGGTCGGCGTGCTTCTTCGGTCAGCGACCAGACGGACACTAATTTGTTTGTTTCCAGTCTCGGGGTCCTTCCCTTTGCGCGGGCACAGGAGTGCCGGGGACAATATGCGCGAGTCGCGTTTCGCGATTCACGTACTGTCTGCAGCTCGGCACATTTGAAATGTTTATACAAACGGATTACTACTACTTATCTTACATCTAATAATAATTATACTATTATTAATGAGCAACTGACAATATCGCTATTAAGGGCGCGGTACTACAATGTTTAAAATATCTTTTGAATCAGACAAACAGCAGCCAGTTACATATTTCAACTCTATAAAATAATCACTTCGTTACAGTGTATGTGTATCTTCTTTTGAACCAGTCTTTCATCCATTTGCGTTTCTTTTTCTCCTTCATTTTTAAACATTCGGCCAGTGCAATAGTCACACAAACAGCTTCTATATCATTCATGTTACCTACAGAAATGTCATGCGTGAACTAAATTATTGCGCAAAAATATTGAATTGGCTGGGATCGCCCCGATAATAATATTGTTGAATATATTGTACAATAATATTGACCGTCTAGGGACCTCTTTATACTAAGAATACTGTTATTTAATTCAATGCAGTTCTTACTCCTAGACTGAGTTTTAATAGTTTCTATGATAAAATGTACTGGAGGTGTTATTTTTGAAATTTATTATATACCTAAAACTTTTATTATATACCTAAAACTTTTATACTATCACTTTCAGATAAGAATGACAGTATAAAATATAAAAAAACTACATGTATTTATCATTTTTATTATGTTAAGTTTGAAAGAATGCATTTGTAATACCCAACAATTTTTTTTTCTAGAAATACACATAAATACGAAGCAATAATATGTCAGATTTTTTAGGGTTACCAATATTTACAGGGCCACCATTGGTATCTCGAGAACCAATGGAGATAGACTCAATGGACAAAAGTATGCAAACTATATGCTCTCTAAAAATCCACTCAGAAGTTTTGAAGCGAATCCTGAATTATCTGAAAAACTGAAAATCCGTACATTTTATTTCTCAAATATCTCAAAAATAGCTCGTGCAAACAAGCTTATTATTATTTTTTTTTATTAATATCAAGAAAGGTAGCAATGTACTTAATTGTGGCATGCGTATCACATCGACGATATGCGTCGCGATGCCTCACTCTTGTTTTTCTTACGGACGCCTATGATTTTCTTTTATTAATCGACTCAGCAAATTATTCTAGATATAACCGTGAAAAGAGCAGACTCCTATCTTTTGTCTTTTAGAAGTTACATACATTTATATTCTGTTATCTAATATTTACTTGTCACACGTGTGTATCATTTTCAGGATATTGTCGTTTAGTTTGTTGAAAAATAAAATAAAAAAATATTACTATACCACCAATGCACTCAAAAAAATTTCGAATATTATACCAATGGAAACACGTTGTTTAAACGTTCATATAACGTTAATTAACGTTACACAAACGTTAATTAACGTTATATAACGTTATAACAACAATGTGGTCTCATTGGGATGACAACAATTTTTTTTACGATCTCACTAAGAATAAAGAAACAACAAAAAATTAAATACCTAAACAGTAATAAAACAAAATTGTTACAAATGTTCAAAATGCACTTCGTTATTTTCAGTATATAGTCTGGTTCGTTCTATTATACTTTTTGTAGCATTTCTTAGCATTTTCTGATTGGTTGATTGCAAAACATCAATAATCCTTCAGGCTCTGTACATCTTCATAATTATTTTTAAAAGTTATGTTTTCATGAAACCATAAGAAAAATCTAAGGGGTTTAGATCCGAAACTCTAGATGGTCAAGAAACAGGAGCGTTATTGCATATCTACTGATCATAAAATTTATCATTTAAATAATCTCGGACCAGTGTTACATGCTAAAACCAATTTTCGTCAGCAACATTGGCTAAAGCAATCAATTATTCTAAAGTATTTTCCAAAAATCTTAAATAAACTTAGAAAATACATGCAAAATGTATGAGAAATAACTATAAAAGACAGATGGGTGTAAGCTTATGACTGTCAATATTATATACGGTCCGTTTTAAGAAATTGATTGGCGTCGGTGAAAGGCTTGGTGTAACTTTCAAAGACTTACGTCTTATAACACGTCCATTAAAAATAAAGATTTAGAATTATTGCTGAGTCGCTACGCCTAGCGTAGACTTGACGTTTCTGTTAAGTACTTCGTTACCTACCTTTCTTGATATTAGGAAGAAAATGTGAAAAGCTTTTGTGCATATCGCCAGCCATTTTTGACATATTTGCGAAAACTAAATTTATAGATTTTCAGCTTTTTCAGAAATAATTCAGGATTTGCTATAAAATTTCAAACTTCTGAACGGATTTTAAGTGAGAACATAATTTGATATCTTTCGTCTAACTTCTGTTTTGTATATTAGTTCTCGAGATGCCAATGGTGGGCCTTTAAAATTTTGTAACCCTGTATAATAGTAGGGTCGACACAACAGACTCCAAAAAATCCTGCACTTTGTGATAAGATGCTATTTTATATACTTATTAACAATACCAAAATAAAACGGTTTTGAAGAAGAAGCATTATTTAAATATGTGCAGACACAATTGGTATATAGCCATTAATTAAAATGGTGTTTCCATATAATTTTCCAATTTAACTCTGAAAAACAACAATACCAAAAAAAATAAAAGTAAATTTAACAAATTATTGGGAAATTTCAATCGCATATTTTATTATGATTGACAAAATAGGCCGCAGGTAATGTCATAAAAAAATATATTGACTTAATAATTCTAATATTTAGGGTAACATTTAACAATTTAACGATGCAGACTGCAACACAGTGTGATATTAATTGAATTTATTTTATTTTATTAAATATTATTATGCTTATTTCCTAACTAGTTTAATTGCTATTGTGGCGTTGATGGTTAACGGACGGGAAATGTTTCCTGTGCGGGCGCACGGGAAAATCCCATTTTCCATGCGCTAAATAGGTATGTAAACAATAGTGTTATCGGAGAGATATAATGAAGAATATTTTCCTCCCTAGGGAGGAAAGCTATTTTACCTCCCTAGGGAGAGAAAGTACCATTTTCTATCCGCATTTGAGGGAGGAAAATATTATTTTTCTACAACCGAGCGAAAAGTGCAACTATGCGTTTCCAAAAGAAAACGCAAAGATGCACTTTTCCGAAGAGCGAGCGTTTTTTTTACTTTGTCGTTCGTCGAGCGACAAAGTAAACGCTTAGTTACCATGGAAACCATAATGAAGAAACGTCTAGTGTATCTGCGACTTTTGACACAAAAGTAAGCATTGACCGGTTTGGATAGTCTAATATTTCGTTCTTAGGGAGTTTTCTTCCACTAAAGGGGGTAGAAAATGTACACTACTAACTATTAAGATGTTCGATTACAAGAGTTGTACCAGTTTTTTTTAAATCAAGTGTACCTATTTAAAATTGATATTATTTCTTGAATTATTTATAAGAAACTGGTAAAACTCTTGTAATCGAACATCTTAATAGTTTAGTTGTGTGCATATGTCTGTAAATAGGGCTGGCCAAGCATGTCGAGAGGGGGGTGGAGAAGAGGTGATTTACCCCGGACCTGGGTTTTTTGGAGGAGATCGGTTTTCTTTATGTTTTTAAACTTATTAAACCTTTCTCTTTTATTTTATTCAAATGGAATTTTAAAAAATAATTAGAAAATAACTTTTTCAAAACATTTTCAAGCCTGCCATATTATTGTCTAAAAAATAATATTTGTTATGGATAATTCTACTAATGGTTGTAATTAAAATACTAACTGAATAATGATAATTCTCTTTTCAAAATAAGAACACAAAAATACCACTTGAGATTAAAAAAAATGTAAACAATGCAAACTGAACATAAAAATACAATAAAAAAAATAAAATAAATGAACTTCAATTACGTAATACAGAATTAACTAATATTTTGACATTGCTCCATTAGCGTCTAAAACTGCCTGAAGTCTTGCAGGCATGGACAAAATCAGATTTCTTGCAAGGTCAAATTCTTGCGACAAGTTCTCCCAGGCGTCTTCATTTATCCCTTCCAATTCTTGGGCATTATTTGGATGGTTATTTAATTTTCTTATATGTTTCACCGTTAGTCTCCATACATTTTCAATTGGATTTAAATCCGAACTTTTAGATGGCCATGGTAACAACTCTGTTTTTATTAAGAAACCATTGCCTGACACGATGGGCCGTATGTATGGAGCAGTTGTCTTGATGAAAAATAAAATTATTTTCCGGAAACACCTCTATTACTGACGGCAACATAATATTGTCTAATATTTCAATATATTTAATGGAATTGAGATGACCACCACTGTTCCAACACATACCTAACCCATTTAGGTTCATCCAAGTCCAGACATTGACTGAAAACCTTCCTGATATTTGTGGATCGAAAGTATATTTTTCGTCGTATCTAGTGGAAGGATACGCGAACATGTCCATCATTACAGGATTTAAAAACCTTTTCGTCAGAAAAGACAACTTGTCCCCAGAAGTGTTCATCATTGATTATATAGTTGAGTGCAAAAATAATCCTACCCTGCTTCTTTTCTTCTGAAAGTTTGTATTTTTTAGCCGCTGAACAACTCTTCAAGTCGCTTTGTAGTTTTATTCTTCTGCAAGCAGTAGATACCGAAGCAGGGAAATTTATCTCTGAAATTGCATTTACTGCAGTCTGAAAAGGGTTTTCTATTAGGTAATTTATAAGATTTTCAACTTGATTGTTGCTCTTTCTGGGCCTACTGAAACCAACTTTACGGGATACCGTTTGGTTGGTTTCCCATTGTTTTTTAACACTAATTATCGTGGTTTTACTCACATTGTATTCAGCATCAAGTCTTCTTATGGACCAACCATCTTCAATTTTAGAAACAATTCGAAATTTTTGAATATCTGTTAGATGTCGAACCATTTTTAATAATGACGCCACTGATTAACGTCAAAGTGACATTTGTAATATTATTAATATCAATCAAAGAACGAATGATTTACATAGCTAAAAGAAAGTGTACCAGTTTTTATTGAAATCAACCGTACATAACTACATTATTACGTAATAAAACAAATTACCAATTTTAGTGATACAAAGTAATGAAAAGTTAGTTATTATTATTATAAACTCTCATTTTCTGATATTTTCATTTTACTAAAGGCGGTAGGAATATAAATATATGTTTTCTAGTAAATAATTCAAAAAAAGAAGCATAAAATACATTCAAATATACATAAATCACAATTACCACAATTTACCAACTTTAGTTACACAAAGTAATAAAAAAATTAGCTATTTTTATAGTAATCTATCGTTTTCGGAAACTTTCATTATACTAAAGGTCGTAGAAATTTATATTTAGTAAATAATTCTCAGTATCTATAAATCACACTGATGCCCAAATTATTGCGTTAAATAAAATACAAACTACCAACTTTAGTTACGGAAAACAGTTCAAAAATTGGTTGGTAGTAACTCATTTTTATTTTTTAACAATTTTGTGCTACTAAAGCTTTCGCATAGCGCAGACGAATATTATGTTTTGGACATAGGAGGCCATGCTTGCCGCTGCTGTTAGTAAAAATAAACAAATAATTATTTGATGTGTCAAAACGTTCTTAAAACATCTATTTGTGTCAAATAAATGTATTCCTATAATTATCAGATAATGGAAAGTTTTGAAAAGTATAATTTATATGATACTTGTAAAGAATTGTGCCATGTTCAAATACGCCATTCCAGTTTAATATACTTAACTGCCCTAATTGAAAACTGCGACCAAGACATTTCAAAGAATGGTTTGTTTAAGAAGACAAAGAAGTCTACTACAAATGTCGACCAAATATAATTATTTTCCCAGAAGAAGACTGAATACAATCGTTTCAAAGTATTACATATATGTCATCAAACACAGACATTTAATACCCTTTAATTCTTCGCCTTGCTTTTCACCACTAAAGAAGGAGGAAGTGTTAGAAGAATTCCAAAAACATTTAGATTTTGTTATACATAGATATAAATCATACGATGACAGTATTTAAATAAATAATTAACAGGTACTAAAGCAATTTTTTATTTTATTTTGTAGTAAATACCATTTTAACAAACATTTCTACAAAAACATGTGTAGCGCAAATTGATGCCCACATTTTGAAATCTGAACTGTCAAATTTGAGGTTATCAATAATTATTAATTTTTACCAAACATTTTTATAAAAACCGGTTATAGAAAAAATCCTGTGTGTAATTCGAGCGCAAAGTAACATTGCCGCTCTCGCGAGATAGCCGTCAAACTTTTCGCTCAGAGCGACAATATATCACTTTGCGCTCTTAATACACAAATAGCTATATCCATGTAGAAAAAATAGTTTTATTTTGGTATTGTTAAAAGTGTGCAATGTCGCACCTTTTTTATCACAAAATGCAGGATATTTTCATGTACCAACCCTACTAATACCAACTTGGGCATTTATTTGGTAGAGGCAACCTTTTTCTGATGTTAATGCTTTAATAATTGCTTGTTTCAGTGAAAAACTTGGTGGGTGGACGGACATACTACTTCCGCATCCTTGCATACTCCGCGAATAGTTATGAGAGCAGCGAGGAGGTTAAGTTTTCCGTGCCGGCTCGGGTCAAACATAAAGCCATTACGGCCGGCGTAGTGGGCGGCATTCTGTTTTTCATTGTAGCTATAATTCTTTCCGTGTGTGCTGTTAAGATATGCAATAAACGGAAACGGCGGAAACAGGAGAAAGGTAAATATGAACGCATGATGGATCTGCTAAACCCCGCGCCCTTCAAACGGGGATTTTGCATGGTGTCCCATTCTAAGACTTTATCGGCCTATTTCTTTGTTGTTCGGAACGATGTACTTTTCAAATTTTGTGAATTACAACGTAATATAATTTTGAGACAAAGTCTACAAAGAGAAGTAGATGCTATTGAAAATATGTCTGTGTAGTGCTGCGAGTGCATGATAAATGTGTTATTCTGTTAGATTAATATCAGAAATAATTCAACAACGTGGAAAAGCTTTAAATAGATATAATCCCTAAGAGTAACGCCATCTCATTGACACCTGCGGACATTTTTAAAAACTGGGAGTTATCTCAAGTGATGTTAGTGATGTCCGATGAAATTTAGTTTATGCTATATCTTAATATTGGAGCCTGGGATCCAAATGATAGCATGTCTCTCAACACTTAAATGGAGAAGTTTTGCGAAAGATAATACGATTAAAATTTGAAGCAAAAAAGTTGCAAAAATGGTGTACTTAGACAATGATACTTGTGTGTCGGTTTACAAATTATGTCGTTATCACATTTTTTTTTTTGTTTAGAAAATTATAAAAGTTTCATAGTGCATAACAAATTTTGACGATTTTTTTTAAATTATGTAACAATTTACTAAAATAAAATGCAGATTTCTCATTTATTCACGTGACGCGGAACGAATGTGAAATATATAAAAAATACGTAAAAAAATTTTTTTAAATTTATCGGTTTCATTGTAAAGAAACATAATAATGATGCAGATAATGTACTAAAAGCTAAAAAATAATTAGGTAGGTACCAGCTACCAGTCCTCACACCACTCTCCTCATCAATCTAGAGCATTGATCAGACTAAAATAAAATCGTGGGGCGTATCGTAACTTGGGTATACATGTAAATGATCGTTCTGTGATGTCGCATGATGATAGTGACGGATTTACTTTTACACACATTTTGCTTAAATTGTCTATTGAGAAGATGCATCCAAAGCATATAATGATATGAGCGGTTGACTGTAGATAATAGAAATGTGATGCGCCCCACGATTTTATTTTAGTCTGATCAATGCTCTAGATTGATGAGGAGAGTGATGTGATGACTGGTACCTGGTACCTACCTAATTAATTTTTAGCTTTTAGTACATTATCTGCATCATTATTATGTTTCTTTACAATAACACCGTTTAACTTAAAAAAATTTTTTTACTTATTTTTTATTTTCAAGTTTTTAGTTTTTTATTTAGTTACTTAATATTTCTCATTCTATTTAGTTCATTTATATATATATATATATATATATATATATATATATATATATATATATATATATATATATATATATATATATATATATATATATATATATATATATATATATATATATATATATATATATATATATATATATATATATATATATATATATATATATATATTATATATATATACATATATATATACATATATATATACATATATATATACATATATATATAAAAATCCGCCATTTTGTGGCAGCGGCCATCTTGGATTTACAATGATACTGAATATACATAATTGTACTGTCATCAGAACTAAAGGTGTGTACCGAATTTCAGATCAATCGGTCAACAGTCTATAATCCGCCATTTTGTGGCGGCGGCCATCTTGGATTTACAATGATATTGAATATACATAATTGTATTGTCATCAGAACTAAAGGTATGTGCCGAATTTCAGATCAATCGGTCAACAGTCTATAATCCGCCATTTTGTGGCGGTGGCCATCTTGGATTTACAGTGATATTGAATATACATAATTGTATTGTCCAGAACTAAAGGTGTGTACCAAATTTCAGATCAATCGGTCAACAGTCTATAATCCGCCATTTTGTGGAAGCGGCCATCTTGAATTTACAATGATACTGAATATACATAATTGTACTGTCATCAGAACTAAAGGTGTGTACCGAATTTCAGATCAATCGGTCAACAGTCTATAATCCGCCATTTTGTGGCGGCGGCCATCTTGGATTTACAATGATATTGAATATACATAATTGTATTGTCATCAGAACTAAAGGTGTGTACCAAATTTCAGATCAATCGGTCAACAGTCTATAATCCGCCATTTTGTGGCGGCGGCCATCTTGGATTTACAATGATATTAAATATACATAATTGTATTTTCATCAGAACTAAAGGTATGTACCGAATTTCAGATCAATTGGTCAACAGTCTATAATTCGCCATTTTGTGGCGGTGGCCATCTTGGATTTACAGTGATATTGAATCTACGAATAAAGAGAATTCTCTTTATTCGTAGTATTGAATATACATAAATGTATTATCATCAGAACTAAAGGTGTGTACCGAATTTCAGATCAATCGGTCGGTCAACAGGAAGGAGGTAAAATTTCAATATTGCCTTAGCAAACTTTTAATACGTTTGAATCCTATGTCGGCTATAACTACTGATCCGAGTTGTAAATGATTAGAAACATTGATTTTTTACAATCAATGCGGCTGACGTTCTGCCTCCAAAAGATTTGTAAATAAAATTAATCACATAGTCAGGTGTTGAAGATATTAAGTATTTCACTGTATTGGCTTTTTTTGTATTCTGACTACGTTGTCTTGTTTTATGGCATCACTTGGTCTTCTCTATTTCTAAACCATCTACAGGTCGAGCCAGACCACTGGATACACGACTAGCAGTATGCGCAGTTTACAGTCTCAAGAGGTATTTTTGAACATCTAGTTTGATTTATTTATTTATTTATTAGTATCATTTTATTTCTTTTAGAGTTGGTATTATTTTTTCTTTGTTATTTATGTTTTTAGAGTTACTTTTTGTTTCGAAAAAAAATTGTCTGATTGTGTGCTGTTCTGATCAATATCATAATTTTAGTGTTTTACTATCTGTGGTGTTTCTGAGGAAACACTGTGAAACAATTGTGAAACATTCAGATAATTTTAGTAAATACGTTAATACGCTAAGATTTCTTTAGATGAACGAACCACACCCTCCACTGCAGCTTTAACGATACTGAAATATGCTTCGTCTCGTATGCTCCTCTCAACAAGCGCCCTGATGTATGGTTAACTTTCGTTTGGACTTTAACCTGCGCATACCGTTAGTCGTGTATCTAGAAGTGTTGGGCGATACGCTGAAAAATATCGATGGCGTGTATCGATCCGCTTCATATTGAAAAGTAACGATAACGTGTATCGTATCGTTTTCAAAGTATCGATATTCGTAATATCGAACAAATTTCGATCCGAAATTTTTTTATACAAATAAAAGCTTGAAATACTGATTGCTGTTCTTAATTTAAATTGTAGTTAATTATGTGCAGTACTGTTCTTGTCATTACTTAGTAATAGATCTAGTAAGATGCTGCAATAGCGCCATCCAGCGACCTTTGTGGTGCAGTTAAAATATTGCCAAACAAAATTCAAAATAGAGGAATCTGTAATTTGAATTATACAGGGTGGGGCAATAGTGCGTCCGACTTCCATATCTTGAGTTCTATGATACCTAGAAACTTGATTTAAAAACTAGACAAAAAAATCTATAATCGGAAATTGTTTTTGAATATACAGGGCGAGCCAAGACGATTCTACAGGGTCAAGTAAATTAAATTAAATGCCATGTATATCAGAAAAACACATTTCAAGTGGGAGCCAATCAATTAGTTCATTCGCTAACTGGCTAATAAGTGTCAAAAACTTTGAAAATATTCTACTTGTAGCACTCTTTGAAATGCCGTGCATCACTCAATTCCAAAAATGTTTATGAAAGATGAATTTTTTGAAGTGTTAATATATATCACTTGAAGTTCAACATGTGTATTGTTTCAATAAATCTACAATATACATACACTGTTTCATTAGTTACATACCTTGGACTTTGTTGAACTATGTGTTTTACCGCTACCTATTTCAGAAAATTTCTGATTGATATGTGAAGTCACCTGAATCTGAAGAATCAGTTGATGGTATGAACTGCTGGATACTGCTATTTTCTGATTCAGTGCTTTCATTTGCAGAATGAAATGCAACTTCTATTTTACACTCTTTAATAGTTTTCTGTTACACTACTTTAATATGTGATGTTGCCATATCTGCTAGATGAAACTTGATCGGCAAGCACATCTCATAGTTATTGACGTCTGTGTTACCTTACATTAGTGATAGGGTTTTGCAGTTACACATCTGTTTTATTTTTCTTTGAACTAGTGTATGCTTCTTTCTGGATTTCTTCAATAATTGTCTTAGCAATAGTTTCAAACCTATTTGTAGATGATACAACAAGTACTTCTTCAACTAATTGTCGTCATCTTCGCTCCAAAGCTGTCTGGTTCGAGATAGCAACTGCAGTTTTTGAGATAAAGCTTTCAAATTTGGTACACACATTCTAGAGGTCAAGGAAGAGATTAAGTTCGTTGATGCAAAATCAGTTGACTTTATTGAAACGGCAAAATGTAAGTTTTTTGAAACGTCAAAAATGTGACTTTTTTGAAACGTCAAAAAATGTGACTTTTTTGAAACATCAAAAATTACTTTTGTTACAAATTTCACCACACATGGAGTTTTACTAAGGTGAGGAAGTTCTGGTCCCCAAATAATTGGCAGCGGTTTTTATATTGGCATAGAAAAAAATTATTTATAAACGACAAATTGCATAACTTCATAGCCATATAAAAATAAATAAATAAATAAAAATTCTGCAAGAACCCTATAGCGCTCAATGAAAGTATTTTGAGCAATATATCAAATTATTCTTAATTTTAGGTAGCATGTAGTGTCCAGGTAATTCAAATGACAGGTACTTCTATAAAGTTACTGAAAATATGCAGAAAATGATTAATATGATTAAAAATATTTCAAGTACTTTGAGATAATTGAAGTACTCGAGGCACTTCAAATATTTATAACTCACAACTCAAGCAAGGGAATCAGCTCCTCAAAATAAATTAAATGCCACGTAAATGTGGTATTGAAGAGTTATATTAAATGCATACTATTTTATTTAATCAATATTATGAATGAATAAAGATTAAGATACTACGTCAGCTGCATTATTGAATTTTTGAAAACTTATTTTCACATTGAGTCAATAATGGTTGCCGTGTAATCTCCTTCTAGTTATCAGTCCTGAGGATAGAGACTGCTAATGACAAATTGTTGATGCTTTATATGCCAAGAAGTTGATGATTGATTGTTTCGGATATAATTGAATAATGATGATATTTTAACAAAACAGCTTACTATAGTATTATCACTTCCCTTTTGTACAAGATGTATATAAAAAAATATTCCAAGGGCTCGTTTAGATACAGAATAACAAGCAAATTTTTTCCCTCTCGCTTCCTTTACTTATATATGCTCTATTTTTAAACTGAGATTTTTCAATTCCAAATAATATTTATACGGCATTAATAGATACACTGACAGGTAGGTACACAACTATAGATACAGTATGATCAAGAAAATGGTGAAATAGAATATGCTGAAACAAAAAAAATTGTGGATATAATTTATATCGCCGACAGAAATTTTTGAATATCTTCATAGAATCTAGCCCTATTCGATGGGAAGTATCTTAACACAAACTAAATTAAATTGACATAATTACGTGTCTAGTACCTGCAGTTCGTATAATTCCATTGTTAGTATTGATATGCCAAATATTTCACTCCAGCCAAAGAACGTCTCTCAAAAAAAAAAAAGAAATTCACAAAATTTAATTGTTGTATCGTTAGTTAACATTAGGAGTAAGCAGACAAAGTCGTGTGGGACACTATATAAACAGAATAATTGTTTTGCGTACAGTTTTACGATCTCTTTCAGCGTACAACATGGTGGCCTGTCGAATCACCGACTCTAGGAATGGGGGTAATGCCACAGACAGTCAAGTGCCTTTGAAAAAGTGAGTTTTTAAGTATTTTTTATTTTATTTTAACCCTGAAAACGTTAATGTTTGTCAGACTAACTTTCAATCTAACAGTTCACTTTCTGTGGCCAATCGTTTAATATTACTTATGGAGATGAGTTTGGACCACACACTATTTAATGTTAGCAAGTAGTTCAAAATATCTTTTAGATACTAACATTAGCACCCAGATTCGGATTTATGTCAACTTTTTTGTCACCTTACAACTTTTACTGTTTTTAAAAATAAACAACTACACTAACAGTAAGAAAATGTTTCTAGGACTGCAAAAATCTTTACTGGAAATATCTTCCAAGGTGCATTTTAAGCAAGACATTTTTACAAGACCATTTTTGAAACCGTCATTTAGTATAATTTCGTAAAAATACCAGACTGTATCTGGTATCTTTGCATATACAGTTAGTCTATGAAGTATCCTCCCCAATGTAACCTTTTGAATGACTTGATATTTCGCCACAAATTGTTTTCTGGCTTAAGGGTAGTTTAAATATTACTTTCTGACTCGTATAAAAATTTTCTCAAAATTGCAACTGGGCGCCATCTTGAAAGAAAATTTTAAATGGCAAGAGAGTCGAATGAAACGTCTTTCAATTCTGTGTTTGATTATAGAAAATCAGAAAAAAATATTCATTGAGAACAAAATGGCGACTCCTAAACTAATGTTTAATTCTAAATCATTTTGTGTTCTTTTAATCAAGTAGACTATTTTTTGACACTAGTAGTTGGAAATTATTTTTGTTAATCCACTAGGCTGTCTTTCTTTCATTTGTTTGCTTCCTGTTAAATGTTGAGGATTAGTATTACTTCACAGTGAAGTAAATATTCAGTTTTCTCATTTTCACTAAAAAATATCTATAAATTCGTAAATCTAGTGCTCTGTTTCATCTTAAAAAGGTATTAAAAGGTGTGATTTCCAGGTATCCAGATAAACCACTTGATAATAACTTACAGAATTTATAAGAAAATGTTAACTAACTAGAAATGTGGGAAATATCAAAAAAAGTGGAAGACCATCAGTCTAACAAGACAAACGAATTAATATATTGGTAGTTCTGTGATTTAATGCTTCAGCAAAATCAAACTGGGGTGAGCAATATTTAATGATGAAAGCATGTTTTTCATAAATTAACATGTTAATAGACACAATCACCGATATTGAAAATCCTCACAAGTTTGGAGAAACTCACGTAACTCACATTCAAAAAGTTATATTTGGGTTGACATATTGAGCAACCGTGTTCCAATTTTTTGGAAGAATATTTAAGAGAAAAGCGCTATTTAAGAACGACGCAAGAATACGTTTTCCTAGAAATAGTTCAGAAAGTGACTGCAAATAATATTGAAAATGTTAAGTTTCAACATTCAGCATTTAAGGATCAAACCACAGATACTTACGTATTGGAGTCAGCTCTTGAATTAAGTGAAATTTTAGCTGTAAACAAAGAAAATCTAAATTTTGCTGCTTCGCATTAAAACATTAGAATCATAAATAAAAATATAGACGAGTTTAAAATATGTTTACATCAGATAAATACAGATATCCATTGCATCGTCCTTACATGGAAAATAGATAATATAGACATCCACAAAATGAAAGGCTACCAAAGTAATTCGCAATGTAAAAAAAAAATTAAAATATTTGCAATATATAGAAGTCCTTTATCATGTCCATTTGCATTTAACACTGATCTTAAAGTTTTACCAGAAAACTCTTATAATACATACGATTATACTCTTTTAATAGAAGATTTAAGTATAGATATTTTAATAGATAAAGACTATGCAAATGATTATATGAATATTATGTCTGAAAATTTGTTCCTATCAGCCATGAATAAGATAACGAGGGCAAATGACGAAACGGGCACTTGTATGCAGCATGTATTCCTAAAATCAAAATATGACCTAGACTTTGTAATTCCATTTATCGTAAAAACTGACATAGCTGACCATTTTACAATTGTATACCAAATAATTTTTCCTATCAAACATAACACAGCCAAATCACAAGTAAATTACAAAATAATGTTAGATATGAATAAATTAAGTATATATAATATTAAGACAAACAAATTGGAAAAATGTATATGAGCAGCAGGAAACCCCTGAATTAGCAACTAAATATTTCGTAAATACATTGCAACATGAAACATTAAAAATAAGATGAAAAAATAATTACTCAAAAATCTAGAAAATAGAGATTAAGAAAATAAGTATAAACAGAAACAAATTTAATAATATATATAAAACAACAAAAACTTTCTACAAAAAACAAATCGAAGAAAACACAAATGATTCTAAAAACTTATGGAATGTTGTAAATCAAGCTACTAATAATAATTTCTATAAAAACAAACAAATGAGAAAAATAAGGAATAAAAATGGAGAATTAACAGAATAGTACCGAAATATCAAAAGTTTAATACTTATTTTATACAAATTGGAGAAACACTATCGTCAGAATTAACCAAGAATGAGCCGATTAAAAGAAAACAAACAAATAGATATCAAAAAAACAATGTTCATTTTTCCAACTGACATTAACGAAGTTATACGAGAAATAAACTCCCTAAAGAATAAAAAATCGAGTAGATTTGATGGCGTTTCAGAGGAGTTGTGAAAAGCGATACAAAATGAAATTGCTCGATTTAATTTTTAACTGGCATTTTATTTATTTATTTAAAATAAATGTTTATTTTCAATCCTTTGTTATTTTGTTCTGGAGGCATATTTTTTTCTGACTTTCTAAGATCGAACACAGAATTGAAAGAACTTTTAAATTAAGTGTCATTCGACCCCGTTGCTATTTAAAAACTTCTTTCAAGATGGCATCAAATCACCATTTTGAGAGAAAAAATTTTTTATGTCCCAAAAAGTAATATTTAAATTTCATTTAAAACAAAAAAAAAATTGTGGCGAAATATCAACTTTTCAAAATTTAATAGCGGTGTGTTATTTTTATTTTATTGAGACTGTATAGTAAAATTAATATGAGATTTTGTGACTCGTACTTTTTCGCTAAAAGTTGCGAATTTTTTTTTATATATAAAATATTTTTGGTCTGAAAATTTTACTTATTTAAGGTTTGTACATTTTATTTTATAAAATTTATTTAAATGGATGCGATGATGGACTTTATTACTTAGAGATTTTACATTCAGTTCTGTATTCGCATGCAAAACAACCTATTATTGTTAAGGTGTTGGTAAATTGTAGTTTATATATGTTTATGGATAAAAACAGAAGGAAAGCATATTACTAAAGAAATTTAGTCAGAATCAACATAAATTATTTTAAATTCATATTTATGTTAGTAATTCAAATATTTATAACTACACTGAAATTCTCGAATAATAGGAATAAATTTTTTTCGGTGTTTTATGCTGTAAATTCTCTCTATTACTTATACATACAAGGTGTTCGGCTTTAACATTCCCAACATGGGGATCCCGCTTATCTTGTTAGTTACAGCATCGGTTAAATTAGAGAAAAATATGTGATATTCTAAGACCTTGGGGTCAACAGAACTGAATTATATAATTTGGTTTTTCAGGAAAAATTTAAAAATTCATATTTTCTTTTGCCCCAATATTGCCTATTTGACATCCAATCTTTATTCTATAAGAACATTCTTGGAGCAACTTTTTGTGTTTATTATTATTATTATATACTTATATACCGCTAACGAGGAACACGAGCTGGATTCAAACAGCTCTTGCGGGCGCGCCGAATTTTTTACGTAAAAGGGGTGCTTTTTGGCACATTTTGCCCTTATAAACATAGATGGTTTGTCCGCCCGTTTTCGCGGGGGTGGGGGGTGAATTTTGAAATAATCGTTTTTTCGAAAAAAGTGGTCGCCTCGAGTACCATATAGGACGACTAGACGAGTACGACGCCGTCGAGAGCGCCTCGATAGCTCTTCCCGTCGCCGAGATATAAGCCCCGGAAAATCCCCCCCCCCTTGCCGCCCAATGAGCAACAAGAGTAGCCTAAACCGAGCCTCCGAGCCCCGCTTTGACCCCGGGGGGGGGCATGGGGGGCGACACGAGATGAAAAAACATCCATCTCGACCCACCCCCCACCATCGGCGTGCGTGGAGGGGGGTAGCTACGTCCCCCGAGTAGAGACGAGGGGGCCGCGACCCCCCAAATAGAAAGGACAATGACCGGGCCTACAAAAAAAGTATAGGGGTGCGAAACGCGTACGACGCTCCGTTTGGCCTGTACAGGGATCAAATCGATCGCTTTTTCGCGTTTTTTTTTCGAACGGTCGGGAAATATGGTAAATATGCGAATTAAGGAACGCGCTTTCGTGGGGAGCCGTCGTTCGGCGGGGAGATTTCGGGAAAAAAATCGAGGGGGGAGTGGGGGTCGGGGAAGGGGGGCTAATTTTGGAAAACGCCATTTCGGCAAATTCGCGCGCGGCGCGGCGTTCTACGTCGCGAACGACGCAAAAAAGTCTTATGACCGATTTCGATCCGACTCGTCGTAACGACGCGGCGGTCGTCGACGCGCCGAAAACGTTCGATCGTTCGGAAAAAATAGTAACTATGCGGATTAAGGCACGCGCTTCCGTGGGGAACCGTCGTTGGGCGAGAGGATTTTGGAAAAAAATCGAGGGGTACTGGGGGGTCGGGGAGGGGGGCTAATTCCGAATATCGCATTTTCGGCAAAATCGCGTACGGAGGGTCATTCTACGGCGCGAACGACGCAAGAAAGTCTTATGGCCGATTTCGATCCGACGCGTCGTAACGGCGCGGCGGTCGTCGACGCGCCGAAAACGTTTGATCGTCCGGAAAAAATAGTAACTATGCGGATTAAGGAACGCGCTTCCGTGGGGAACCGTCGTTGGGCGAGAGGTTTTGGAAAAAAATCGAGGGGGACTGGGGGTCGGAGAGGGGGGGCTAAATCCGATTATCGCATTTTCGGCAAAATCGCGTACGGAGTGTCATTCTACGGTGCGAACGACGCAAGAAAGTCTTATGGCCGATTTCGATCCGACGCGTCGTAACTGCGCGGCGGTCGTCGACGCGCCGAAAACGTTCGATCGTCCGGAAAAAATAGTAACTATGCGGATTAAGGAACGCGCTTCCGTGGGGAACCGTCGTTGGGCGAGAGGTTTTTGGAAAAAAATCGAGGGGGACTGGGGGGTCGGAGAGGGGGGCTAAATCCGATTATCGCATTTTCGGCAAAATCGCGTACAGAGTGTCATTCTACGTCGCGAACGACGCAAAAAAGTCTTATGACCGATTTCGATCCGACGCGTCGTAACGGCGCGGCGGTTGTCGACGCACCGAAAACGTTCGATCGTCCGAAATAAATAGTAACTATGCGGATTCAGGAACGCGCTTCCGTGGGGGGCCGTCGTTGGGCGAGAGGTTTTTGGAAAAAATCGAGGGGGGGAATGGGGGGTCGGGGAGGATCGCAATGGCGCGGCGGCTAATAATATACAATTTCTTTTTTTTCGAAAGAGGAGGATGCCTTGCACCGCGCCAAGCGGGCGCGTGGCGCACGCTTAACTTATGCACATATAGGAGGTGGACCATTGGTTAGTTGTTTAGGTTATAACACTTGTTAGTATTACAACGTTTAGTTCACTCAAATTCATCATCAACTTCATTTTTTCTTATGGCAACCATATCGAATTTTTTTATCAGAAAATAGTTTTTTTTCCGATTTCAATATTAAAAATTCATTTAAGCCCCGAATTATTCAAAAACCACAAATTTCATAGCACAAATTTGTCAGTTTTTCCAGATATCTGAAAAACCAACCAACCAACCAACCAACCATACAATTAACTTCTGCTGGTCCTAGGGCCTTAGTAGGAAAATCACGCAACTCTTCTCTAATTTAATCGCAAATGAGCTGAGAATGTTAAAGCAGAACACCCTGTATGCATTCAATAATTTATGGAACAAAAAATTATTAAGGACATGTATGGTTAGTTTTATTAATTGCAACCCTTCCCATTCATTTTAAATGTTTTAAATAATGTAAAAGATTACCTCCGTTAATTTTTTCTGTACATTTTTATTCCAGAATAAGATTTCTTATTGGACCTAAAATGTACAGGGTGGATAAACAATATTTCTCTTAAATGGAACACCATATATATTTTTTATATTTAGATTCCACCAATTTCTCTGTTTGAAATGAAGGACATCGCACGTCCTATGACTAATAACCGTCATTGTATCATTTATTCTTGGTATTATGTAACGGTTTTTGTAGGTGTATACGATTTAGATTCAGTTTTATTGTATTTCAAACAAGACGGTTTATATTATATTTTCTTTAATAAGATATTGTGTAAAATACAGTTGTATATACACTGTTTATACCAAGAGTACCCCGCATACCTAAAACATTATTTAAATTCATAAAATTGCATTTTTTTCAAGCTCTTCCAAAGAAAAAATCCAGTGGGTATAAGTCGGGACTTCTTGCAAGCCAATTTAACGAACCATGTGAATCGATCCAAATAGGATCTAGGAAATTGGTGACAACTCGTGTACTACGAAGGGGACCTCCGTCTTGTTGCCAGATGATTCGATACCGTCGTATGATACGTAATTAGCATCCAAATATTCTTCTACTTGATTTTCTAAAATACTGAAATAATTGAAATGTTCTGTCACAGTACCCTCAAAAAAATATAAGTCCAATAATTCTGTTTTAGTGAATTTCGCACCAAACATTTACAATGTTACGCACATGCTTTTCTATTTCCCTAAGAACGTGGGGATTCTTGATACTGCTTGTTCAATGATGGATATTTTTCCTGTTATATTGATCTGCAGTGGAAAAAGATGACTCATCTTCCCATAAAATATTACTCTGAAAATTTATATTTTCATTATACCTATGAGTCACCGGTCACTTCTTGGCTGATTATTATTCTATTTTGATAATTATTGGGATATAATTTTTGGACTGGCATTACATGATTTGGTTTAAAATGATTCATTTTCAGTACCTTCATAACGCTCGATTGCGACACATTAAAACGTCTTGATGCATCATCCACTGTGGAACGGCTAGGATCCTAAGTGAAAAGTAATGAAAAGTTTAATTCCTTGTCTTCATTAATTATGCTACTTTTCCTTTGTCGGCCACAACTTTAAGTGCCTATTGCCTACAAATATTTTATAAATTTTCTTAAACGTGGTTTTTTAAGGCGCTGCTGGTTTATTTATGCTCTACAGACTGCTGGCATATTCTTTTAATGAGAAATGTATATTTCCATCATCTCGCACCTTTCCTCTACAGAATAATACTGTTTTTTTCACTTGCATTGATATTAATTGATGATTATTTGTATAAGAATTTGGTTATTCAACAATAATAATTGCATGAAGAGTTGCTTTATTTGACAGATAGAATGCAATTATTTTATGTAAATTTACAGTTTGCTTCTAAATAATTGCAAAATTTTAATGATTTTTCATCATTAACTCGGTTATTTGTGATTTTTAATCATATAACATGCGTATATCGAGGCGTGTCGTGACTTTTATGAACGGGGAAGCTTTTGACGATTTAGAAAAATTTTTGCGATGCCGCTTAAAGTAGAAAGAAACACCTTGCATTCTTTGATACTGCTAACAGATTGTTGCAGCACTAAATTTAATCGATGCGCCATACAGTGTATAAAAAGCGCATTTGGGTAAATTTGTCTTACTTTAGCCTGTAGTCCCCTAATTCACCTGCTATTACTGCCGCTCCTTCATAACTTTGCGCGACTAATTTTGAAGCACAATTAAGTTCACCAACTATAGATTGTACAACATTATAAAGAGCATTTGCTGTTATTCGCGTAGAAACGTCTAAATATCGTAAACACCGTTCTTTAATATCACCTTTTTTTGTAACATATCGTACAACCTTCGATAACTGGCAAATATTTCTAATGTCAGTAATTTTATCTAGTATAATTGCAATAAACGAAGTGTCCTCTCTTTCGCCCTGTATCTTCCTTAATACAATTTCACCTACGCATGAATTAAATCTTTTGTATAAGATTGGAGCTAAATGGAATCACAAAGTTTCATCATATTTTGCCAGCAAATTAATGATTTCGCGATTTTTTCGTACTTCTTGATTATGTTGTTCATGGCTTATTCTCATTTGATTGTCCAAAGCATACTCTAGTATTGTTTTACCGACAGTTTTTCTTTAATAAAGTGTATATGTTATAAATGACAAATGTCTTTTTATTAATTTGTGCAAATTATTTATATCGGAAAATCCATTTTTGTTCCACAAATTCTTTTCATTTGAAAAAAGAATACATGGCCAGCAAAATAAAAGCGACTTAATGTTGCAGCCATTCACATTTTTGATAATTTTCTGTTTGGAAATGTCATATATAATTTAGTCTGTTTGGTTAACTTTGTTAAAGCTAGAGCTGGTCTACCTTTTAATATAATTTGTTTCTTACCTTAAAAAGTATATATAAGTTGAAAATTCCCTTATCAGTAAATTACACACATCACATTCACATAACATAGTTTCTGTCGTTTTAGAACTATTTTGAGAAGTTGAGGGACCTCGGTGTGTGTCTACATTACGCTTAGCATGTAAGCTGTCTAGCCTACAGCTTACATCCGAACTATTTTACTAGTTTATTTTTAAAGTTTCTCGCGATTATAATAGCTCTATATTTTAAACAATAAATAATTTTAATATTCAATAACTTTGTATCGCGCCATCCATTCATGTAATCTCGATCGATAAATAAATTGATACATTTAAAGCTCATATTTTAAAAGAGTTCTATGTATAATATATCATAGAAGTACTATCTTAGGGAAATTTTATGAAATGTACTAGAAATTATATTATTTTCACATAAATGTACTGTCGTACTTTTCAAGCAAAAAATGTACCGTAAATAGTACTTGTACTAGAACGGCCTCACTGACATTTAACGTATTTAAGAAGTACGCTGTGAGAAAATAGCTTACACTCGAACAACTCACTTCGGAGCCATTCGAGCGGTATCGGCATCGTATTTTAAAACATTTGTTTTAAAACATCGAGTTCATAAGCGCCGTCGAAAAAAGAGATTGGGGGCAATAAGAAAACAAATATAATTTTATTGTTTTATGATTCTTGTAAGGGGAAGCTGTGCTTTCCTAGCTTCCATGAAGAACACGCCACTGGTGTTAGGGGAATCTAAATATAAACAAATATATGGGGTGCTCCATTTAATAAAACCATTCTTCTTTGAATACCTTGTATATTTTAAATCCAATAAAAATCTGATTGTGGAATCAAAATCTACGCAAAAATTAAAGGAAGTGAATTTTTAGGTTAAAAAAAATAAATAAAATGAAAGAGAATAGCAGGGGGTTACAATTATTAAAACTAACTCTATACGTATGTACATATATAAAGGGTGTTTCACTGGGAAAGGAAAATACGTTAACTGTGGATAAGGGTCACCGAGGTGGTTCCAATAACCCATACTTTATGGGTCTTTCATCCTTTATAACCGAGATACTGCGTCATCTATCAATTTTACCTATTTCCTTATTGACTCGTAACTTACAAACCACCCTGTACATTTTATTGGCTTTGGCACACGTATTCTCCATCACTTAACGAATTCACTAAGGCATTAACAATAGAGGAAATCCAGGTCCGGCTTGGCGAAAAATTAACAAAATTCTTCCATCCTCCAAACAACACTCTGTATATCTGAATTTTTAAAATTTCTTTCCATATTTGAAAAGAGTGATAAAAACTATATTCAACAATGTACTTTCTATTTTTTCCACAGACAATTTTACTACTAAAATTTTAATTTCAAATTGTAGTTTATGAGAATTTTGGGGGTACACAATGGAAACAGACCCATTTTATTAATTTTATTACGTCATAATTAATGAAGATTACTTAATATGTATTTCTAAAACCTACGTAATTTATATTTGTATGCCATTAGACCACTAGAAAATGTAATGTTTTGAAGATGGAAGAATTTGTTAATTTTTCGTCATGCCGCACCTGGATTTCTTTTATTGTTAATACCTTAGTGGATTCATGGAGAGTACGTGTGCCAAATGTCAATAAAATATACTGGGTGGTTCGTAGGTTATGAGTCGATAAAGAGATAGTTAAAATTGATAAATGACCCTGTATCTCGGTTATAAAGAGCGAAAGACCCATACCTACTACAGATTCTACCTACTACAGATTCAGTTCAACAAATTAAAATTAGATCATTTACATAAAACAATATTATGAAATTTATAAAATTCCTAGAAACCGAAACCTGGCAAGATGTACTAAAGGAACAAACTGCTGAAAATAAAATCATTTATAAATATTGTGAAAAATTATTATATTTGTTTTCCATTTCGCACCAAAAATATTATTACCAATAAGAACAAAAATTAGCTAATTTTAGGGCTACGAGTATCTTCTAAAAAATTAAAAGAACTTCATCACATGCTAAAAAGGGGTCATATAAATCTTGATTATTAATATAAACAAAATATACCGTAATTCAATTACACAAGCTAAAAAAATGCATTTTGAAGAAATATTAAAAAATATGTGCAAAATAGTGTGGAAAATAATAATATAACTACTAATACTAATATCAATAAAAATAAAGAAATAATTATAAATAATAATTTGCTTACAGATAAAATGAAAATTGCAAACACTTACAACTCATATTTCATTAATTTACCAACATCTATCGCCTCAAAAAATCAAAACAATAAAAAAAGTGAAAACAATATTCCTGTATTAAATGATACTATTTTCTTAAAAGATGAAACTATTTCTGAATTAATTGAAGCCATAAGTAATTTGAAAAACTCATACTCAACTGGTCATGATAATATTTCAATTTCAATAATAAAAAAAATGTAAACATTTATTAGCGATACCGTTATCATAAATTCTTGTTTTACATAAGGAACCTATCCAGATTTTTAAAAAATTTCAAAAGTTATTGTTTGTTTAAAAAAGGCGCTCCTTAAGATATATCAAACTATAGACCCATATCTTTATTATCAGTATTTTCAAAAATATTTGAAAAAATCATTTTCAATAAAATAGTAATTTTTTTGGAAACAAATAAAATATTTTCACCTAATCAGCATGGTTTTAGAAAAGACCATTCAACATCTACAGCTTTATTAAGTTCTTTAGACTATGTATATCACAACCCAGACATGGGGCACAAGGCCATTGCATTATTTGTGGATCTTTCAAAGGCATTTGACTTTGTGGATCATGACATTCTCTTAAATAAATTGAAATGTTATGGTCCTCGCGGGCAATGCAACAGTCTTCTCAAATTCTACCTCTCAAATAGAAATCAATTTGTTGATTTTTTTTGGAGCAAAATCTACTGAACTTGACGTTAGTATAGGTGTACCACAAGGCAGTGTCCTGAGACCTCTACTATTTCTCTTATACCTTAATGACATAGATCAGCATATAACAGAATTTCACTGTGCATTTGCACATGATATTACAATTGCAACAAGTGGAAAAATTTAGATAATGTGATAAATAACTTAAAAGTTTAAAACTTTTTGTATGTATGGATCTTTATCTGACCTGTTCTATATCATTGTATATGATCGATTGGATTAATAAATGACTATTCTATTCCATTTATTAATAATAATAATAATAATAACACCACATGTAATGACAACCCCCTTTATCCCTGAATGTCTTAAATGACATTGTGCGGGAGAGGGTTACACATTAAGAGACAACGGACATACATCCAATATCCGAGTATACTACGATTAATCTCTCTCACAGAAAAATCCCAGTGCCACGGCCGGGAATCGAACCCGGGACCCCGAGGTTTCGAGGCAAGTACGTTACCTCTAGACCACGGAGCCATATTAAGTATGGGTTATTTGGAACCACCTCCGTGATCCTTATCCACAGTTAACGTATTTCCCTTTCTCAATGAAACACTCTATATATAAGTTAATGCATATATGTTTTAATAAAAAAACGATATCTTTACCAATTTTTCAGCGTTACCTACACAGATTTCAGTGTGGTTTCCTATAACTTCCCATACAATGAACACACGTTTGAAAGTTAAGCTTGACAAATATTAGCGGTCATAATGAGTACTAGGTTAAATATATCCTCTTATAGGACGGTCGAATCCGAATCCTACCGTGATTACGAGAGCGTTTTTATAATTCCTGGGACAAGCGTAGACACAAACCGTAAGCGTCAGGCGTAAAGATCTCGTTATATTGTGCGATAACGCCTTAATAAAATTCTCATTTAATGATTATTTCAAAATTGAATCAGAATCGGGACAAATATTTTGAGTTCGTTTTTAATATCAGGTTATCGCATTTCGTAGCGGGATCCTCAATAGATACCTGTAGAGTGGGGGCGTATAGTGTGGCTGAGGTGCTGTACGCCCCAACTTAAGTGTGCTTCATTTGTTCCTGGAATGTTTGATGGGACTTAGGGTCCGTCTTTTCTGTGTAGGTGCATTAGATCTATAGACAATTATTACACCTATGGCCGCGTTAAGTTATTATTTGATGAACAGAAATTCATGTCTGTCAAAGGTTTCTCTATTTGTCATATTTATATTCAACTAAAATATCAACTTGTGTAGGCCAAATTTCTTTAATATTTTAGGATATCTGAAATATAAATTTGAATAACCAAAACATAAATTAAGTATCTTCACGCGTGTTGTATATACAGAGATAGATCCAAAATGATTAAACGACAACAAAAATTTTCTCTGTTTCCACGTATGAAAATTGATAAAACTGTAGTTGCCTATGGCACTTTAAAAATTTTTATTTTATGACCCTCATACTAATATACAGGTTGTTTTAGGTTTTAATAAAGTTTTAGTAAAGAAAAAATCGGTTTCGGTTTGGTACCCATCGACAGTACTATCGCGTAATCATACCCTATTTCAAATGGAGGAAACAAATAACTGTTATTAAAAATTCAGTATCTATTAAAGAAAAAAGTCCAAGAACGTTGCATTTTTTTACACGTTAATTTCGTCTTTATAAACAACGTGTCAAAAGATTTTTTTCGCTGCGTAAAAGAGTTAAAAAAGTGTTTTTTCGCGAATACCTCCGGTTCTTTTAATTTTACGAATATGAACGTTATTATAAGATCGAAAGATTAGAAAATTATCTACAAAAAGGGTCCTTATAATTATAGTTTTCGAGAAAACTTGATGTAAAAGTTATGACTCAAGCAAATACTTCGATTTTACTACCAACTGATACTGTAAACTTATATTGATGATATTAAAAAAATATTGAGTCACCAAAAAGGAAAATTTTTACACTTAAGAAATGATTTCCTCCAGTTACAATACAAATACGAAAACCACTAGTCCGATATATAATGTTCGCGAACCAGCCCCCTGAAGAATTCAGGAATAATGAAAGTATATGCAGTGTGGAAACTAAGTAACGCATAAATTCAGTAATTCCGTTGATATTAATTTTTTGGAAAAAATCTCGAAGGGGTATAGCGATTTTAACTTCAGCAAATATTTTCAGTCTATTTTCAGTTTCTTATGTCATTTATTTTTTTAAGTTATGACGTCATCGACTTTTTTTTAAATGACTATATTTTTTATTATTGATTTTGGTAGTAGTTTTTATTCCGGTTCTGACCGTATAAAATTTTCAATATGTTGTATTTGAAAAAAATCTAGAAAAACAGTCTTAAAGTTCAAATAACAAAAATTCATTAAATTGGGAAAATTTATCTAGTTGCCTAAGTTTGACGAAAAGTTATCGACGGCACATTCGTTTTTATTTTGAAATTATACAAATAGTTGAAAAATCGAACTAATGTGATACACCGGCAACTAGATAAATTTTCCCAATTTAATGAATTTTTGTTATTTGAACTTTAAAACTGTTTTTCTCGATTTTTTTCAAATAATAACATACTGAACATTTTATATGGTCGGAACCGGAATAAAAACTACTACCAAAATCAATAATAAAAAATATAGGTCATCATTAAAAAAAAAGTCGATGACGTCATAATTTCAAAAATAAATGATATAAGAAACTGAAAATAGACTGAAAATATTTGCTGAAGTTAAAATCGCTATACCCCTTCAAGATTTTTTTCCAAAAAAATTAATGTCAACGGAATTACTGAATTTATGCGTTACAAAGTTCAAATAACAAAAATTCATTAAATTGGGAAAATTTATCTAGTTGCCGGTGTATCACATTAGTTCGATTTTTCAACTATTTGTATAATTTCAAAATAAAAACGAATGTGCCGTCGATAACTTTCCGTCAAACTTAGGCAACTAGATAAATTTTCCCAATTTAATGCATTTTTGTTATTTGAACTTTAAGACTGTTTTTCTCGATTTTTTTTCAAATATAACATATTGAAAATTTTATACGGTCGGAACCGGAATAAAAACTACTACCAAAATCAATGATAAAAAATATAGGTTGTCATTTAAAAAAAAAGTCGATGACGTCATAATTTAAAAAATAAATGACATAGGAAACTGAAAATAGTCTGAAAATATTTGCTGAAGTTAAAATCGCTATACCCCTTCGAGATTTTTTCCAAAAAATTAATATCAATGGAATTACTGAATTTATGCGTTACTTAATTTCCACACTGTATATTGTTCTGTTCTCTCTATGAGCACAATCGATGAACATCGTTTGTACTCATAGAGAGGATATATAGGAGATAGGGGTTTACGTTTTTGTATTGTAACTGGAGGAAACCATTTTTTAAGTGAAAAAAATTTTCCTTTTAGGGTGAGTCAATATTATTTTTAATCTCAATAAATATTTTGCTTTTAATACTGTTATTTAATTCAATGCAATTCTTGCTCCTAGATTGAGTAGTTGTTTTAATAGTTTCTATGACAAAATATATTGGAAGTTATTGTTCTTGATTTATTATATACTTAAAGCTTTTAATTTTCTATTTATTCAAATAAAAGAGCTTTGTCGAGATTGTCGCACTAATTGGTCTTACTATATCTTAATTTGTTGATTTAATTAAAAGACGAATGGAGAAATCTTTGTTTACCACATGCTCAAGCCAAATGGTTCGATGCTTGTTATTAATAACTAAACGCGTGTTTCTGCATTACCTAGTTTCTGATCCCAATCGTGTGTTATTTGCCGCCGCCTGGATCTGCGCAGGAGGAAAAAAGGTGAAGAACTCCGCGGATGTTGAAACTACCAACTCATCTGTCCGTACTCTCACATGTATTAGTTCTCTTTCTATTAATTGCACATTTACTAATATCTTAGGAAACATATAATATAAATAAACAATAAAACATGTAACACTATTAAATTCCTAACAATTTAGACTTTTAACTTTTTGAGGTATGTGGCACTAGAATTTCGATTTGGAAGAGAAGTGACCATTAACATAACATAAGGAACAACCAATTATTTTGCCTTTCGAATTAATCAAATGCGTTTTTGTCAAACCATATATAGTTATATCCTCGAGGTTTAAGAACGGTTTTTGAAACCGTAATCAACAAACCCGATACACACTCAACTATATTCTCGTTGAAGGTGTCTATGATGATATCGTGTCTGTCTTCAGTTTTCCCTTATCTTCGAATGTTCCTATGCTAGGTTTTCATAAGATACGCCTTCACAATTAGTACAAATTGGAATTAATTTAGTTTTATTTCAATTAGGAAGGTACATGATTAGCAGATTTAATTGAACCGGATGAATAGTTTTGGCCGTCTTACCTTTACCGCAGTATTCCGTGAACGTAACTATCAGCAAATTTTATTAAAAGTGTTTTTTCTAGATACGATCGTTTTCAATTATTAGAAAATTTTTCAGCATTTCAGCAGTGATCAGTCTGGAGTTGTTTCTTATGTTAGATACTCATGAGACTAAAATCAATATTTTTTCATGAGTTTAAATCACAATATAAATAAATAAAAAGGAGATTTGAAGTAATATATTATATGTTTCTGTACATCTTTCAGAATTTTTTAACTATTTATACTTACTACACTATGCTTAGATCCCTCTCCTGTGTACTATTCTCCTTTCCGTTCATTTCTCTGAAATTGCACATGGGTTAGAATCAGACAAAATAACTATTCACCTAAGTTATCTGTCTTTTCTTACCACAAATTTTCACTAGTTGGCTTAAGAGAATTATCGGATATTATTTCCTTCTCTTTTAATACACATTTCAGAAAAACGAAAAACTCTCTCCGCGATCCAGATTTCCATATATGAATTTAAAACTGAAATAGTGTCATAAATGAATGAATGATTATGGGAAATAGAGTTAATAATTCCCATTAATCCTTTCCATTCCTTTGCACGTAATCCATTTATTTGCTTGCTTGTGTATTTGCGGGTTTTACTGTTTCGTTACAAATTTTAAATGCATGGCATTGTTTGTTTTGTTTTACTGTTCTTGATGTTTATAATATACTAATTTTTCCCATTTAATAACGCTTAACCAAAACAGAAAATAACAGGATTTTTTTAAATGCTTTAATATAACAGTCTTCATTGGAACTGAAGATAGCAAATTATTTCCTAAATTATTCTTTATAGGTAAATAGTAATTGCACGTTTGAATGGGGAAAATTGATTGTCTCAGCACCGACATTAATTATCATTTTTAACTGTTAACAGACTTAGAAAAGGCCGAATACCAGGTATAAGAATATTAGCATTCATCGCAAATTGGGTATGGCCCAGGGATCGGTGTCGTTCAGGCAGTCTATCCAGCCTGACTTGGCATCCAGACTACCTCCATCCGGGATCTCCGTCTAAGTCCTTAGCCCGCATATCCAGGGCAGCAGATGGTCGTTTCGTCTTGGTCGACTCAGCCCTCAGTTTACGAGCCGAGAGTCCTTCTAACGCTTCCAGCAGCGACGATGGGGGATTTTTACCAAGAAGAGGCGTAAGAAATAGAGCATCCTGGCGAAAACCTCTCGTCGGTTATCCTAGCCAACTTAGTCTGAGGTCTGATGCTTCCGGACAATCGGCATCTGGACTGACGGCGTTCTTCTTGGGACAGCGCTTCACCCAGCCTACCCTCAAACCGGTGCCAACCATATATAGTCCCGCAACCCCCAAGATCCAATCCAGTTCGCCAGCTACATCTAGTGGCCTGTTGCTATCTCCTTGGACACCGCTCTATTTTAGTGATTTAAGTTCTGTAAGATACCCAAGTTCAGGAGAACGATCTTATCCTACACCGCCCGGTTTCATACAGCTCAAGTCAGTACATGAACGTTATTCTCAAGAGTTGCCATCACTCCGTGCCATACATGAAGAGCACCAAGGATTCATACCGGTGCACCCTGTTAGAGATAGTCCTAGGGCGGCACCACAGCACAGAACAACGAGAAGTTCAAGACTTTTACCACCAAGACATGCGCGGTTAGCAAGAAGTGCTCCCGAATTGGACCATCTCGATCGTTCTCCGGAAAGTCGGTCAAGTTCCAGCGGCTTTGGCAGTAAAAACACTTCTCAGCAGAATCAAAGTTCACACAGCGGCAGTACTTTTATCGAATGGAGATTGCCTCCTTATCGACCACCTCCACCGCCGCCTTCCTCCGTGCTACCACCCCCTCCTCCACCTTTAGTCGGGCATTGGTTAGAACTCGCCTCCTCATCTCCTTCTGCATCTGATCACCACCACAAGGCGGTCGATGTAGGCAGCGTGGATGGACACTACGAATTCGACCCAAGCACACCAACTCCTACTCCCTCTACTCCTACAGGTTCACGGGATGTGGATCTGGATACTACAGGCCCTGGTCCACCGCAACGCAAGAGCTACGGTGGTATTAGAAGCAGGTACGACAACATCGACGCGCGGGTTCAAGCCATGAAGGAAGAGTTCAATGAGTTCCGCAAACGACAAGCCAATAGGAGAAGAAGCCACGAGCTCGAAAGTGCCTGTTGACTTAGTTATGTGTTTGTGAGTGCGCGACTTACCCCCAAACTTAAAACTATTTTTTCTCAAATTCAGTGTGATATCGTAACCACTAAAAGCAAAACGAAACATGTTCTAAATCTTATATAAAACAGAACCAAAATAAACATTAATATTAAATTACATAAAATTAAGTACACTACATTCATTCACAACTATTTATATTGGGTTATGTCGTATTTCTAAAGTAGGAATAAGCATGAGGCTCAATTCATATTTTGGTTAAGGTTGGAAGATATTTAGAGCAAAAAATTCCTAGTTTATTGAAAAACTGAACTTTGCGAAAGGACCAAATTTAAAAATTGCTTAGTTCATTGATTTGTACCACTATTTCCATTTGAAATGTATACCTAGACAACATTATATAAATTGAAGGTGAAGAGAAACAGTCGTTTAGTAAACAATGACGAAGAGATTATATCAATATAAATATCATATTTTCTGTATATATGTTTGTAATTTTCTCATTGGGAATTATTTAGCTACAAATTTACAGCTTGCCCAAAATATCTTCCAATTAAAACCAACAACCATACACATCAAATACGTTCACAAAGACGTAAAATGTTGTGTACGTGGGCGGGTGGAAGTGGCGTCCAACGTCAATTCAGGAACTGCCCTCCTGAGAGATTCTGGACCACGATCCCGCCTTACTAATAAATTCTAACGCTTTAGCGCGGCCTTTCCGGGTCGCGACCAACATTCACACGAGAGGCTGTTGCGTATTGTAATACTAGATGTTTAGGATAACATTGTATAACGTACCTTCTGCTCCTAGGAGCAACTCGGGCCTATTTTAGGCCCGCATATTTTATCTTGTTGTTTCATTTTCGAATTTTGTAAAATTTACCAAACAAACTATACGAATCGATGGGATAGCTAGTGCAATAATTTTACGCGAGAGGGGAACGTAGTCAATATGATCACTGATTTTAAATATTTTTAAGCGTCAACCAAAGAATAGTTGAGGGAATTTAGGAAAAAACGTGAAATTGACTTCTTATGACACAAAATCTCAATGGGAATCGGCTTCAAGCAACGTACTAAAAGCCTTCTTGGAATCGACATCAACTAGCAAAACATAACGTGCAAAAATAAAACTTATTAATTCTGCAACAACATAATAAACACTCACCTTCAGTCCCTCGGTAATTTCATCCAAGAAGAACTACGACTCGTCAAAATCGCTTATATTATGTACGTTCTTCTTCACTGACATAATTGCAACTGCATTAAGGCATTCTTTATTCATAGCGTTTCATAAAAATGACTTTATTCTTTTAAGAGTTGAAAAACATCTGTTTCGGAGTTGTCACAATAATTTTTAGTAACTTGACCGTTTCGCTGAACGTTTCATTTAAAACAATTTCAGACAGTCAAGAAAGCATTTGTAGGCCACCTACAATATTTTAAAATCCGTTATTGAATAAATGACTTCCAATTCAGTCCTTAATTTGTCTTGTTGTAATATTGGATGAGATTCTGATTTGAAAGTCGACGTCGGAAATTTCTTTGAACAATTAAGAAAATCGTCTACATTCACTAAAGATGCGGCTTTTAAATAACCTCTGTATGACAATCTTTTTTTCATCTGAAAAATTATTGTATCACACACTTCCTTAGTAATTACGAAATTTCTATTTTCAGGTTTTGAGAACCGTCTTTTTTCATAGTGCCCCTTAATGCTAGATTCACTTTCCACAAAACTTGATACAATTGATAATTTTCTTTAAAATATAACTATTTTGAGTCATGTGCTCGTTGTGTTTTATAAAATTTTGTCTATAAACTGAACCTAACTGAACTAAAATATTTACCGAGCCTAAGAAAGCCAAATCCGTACTGCACTTTATAACATATGCAGAAATTTCGTACTTTTTTATTTTCTGATTTAAATGGAAAACAAAACAGATCATTTACATAAGGTAAATCACTGACATTTTCTGTAAATTTCCTTAGAAAAATGCCTCGTTAACGTTCGTGTCTCTACCTTGTCTGGCGGGTTAAGAGTCAGTTCTGGTGTTGATCGTTCGAGATTCTTGATGATTACTTTTTCTGCCAACGGCAGTTTTAAAATTCACTTTTAGAATATTATTTTTACTTTTCTCAGTCATTTTGGCATAAACCAACTTAAAATAAAACAAAAAACACTCAAAACAGTAAAACCACAAATAAATATCGAGAGCGAAACGGCGAAACGATATAAGCACTACTACACTATACAAACATTAAAGACGCACTGCGGCTCTGAAAACTTGAGCCTCCTGTCGTGTTGTATAACACGTTCTTCGCGATCGGCAATTTGCGCGCTCGGTTCGTTTCTTCAAACATTTCCTTATGCAAGTTATGGCTCATATGAGCTGAGCCTTCCCCTTACTCTCTGGCTAGAGTTGACGGTCAGTAATTATGTTGCTTTATTGTACACATAGCCGTCGCAAACGGGTAATAACTATGTTAAAAAAGATATTAAATATAAAAAACCTGAAAAAAAATATCATGCAATTAATTACAGTTACATTTTCCTAATATTTGGGAGGCTCGAGCCCCTGAGCCTCTATGGAGCAACCGCCACTAATCAACATGAGTCTTTGTCCCACACTAGTGATATTGCTTCTTTCTCTGCACCGCCAAAGTGCGCCAAGATGGTTGAGTAATATGTGTTGTAAATAGTGATTCATCTAAACTCAGTCCGTTAATAATAGACATTAATTTGGTCTACTAAGAAGTCTATAATAAATTTTTTAGGCACAGCAAAACCGTATAATAATCTCGAAGTACTTGTAATGACTGCACTTTAAGATGGTTTTGTCGTGCCTAACACATTTATATTAGGCTCCAATAGACTTCTAGTTGGCCATATTACTGTACCTTGCTAAGGGATCAAGTATCATCTATTTGAAATGCCTAGCCAAATAAAACTAATAATGTAATTTTCTTGTGTACTTTTGAAGATGAATGTCTTCAAAACAATAGAAGATATCGAGATGTAGTATTGAAGAGTCTCTTGAAAATTTCATCAGAAATAAACTGGCTTAATAGTGTCATCAAACTATGATAGAATACATTATATACAGGGTGCACAATGAAACCCTTGCAATTTTTAAAATTTCATTCGTTTTGAAAATGTAGAAAAAACAATTTTAGGTTTTATCCGTTATATTAGGATGATTTATAGACAAATTCTGATATTTTTTAATATCTCTGATATTTCTAGATACAATTTTTTTTTTATGAAAATTAGTCACATTTATAGTATTGATCTATCTCTTCAGTGTGCAATTAAAACAACAGTTTTTACTCGAATTCGATTCAGCAACCTTTGTTTCAGATGCTCAGCGAAGAGTGACAGGTTAATATGTAAGTGTGACATTTTCAGAAAAAAATTATCTCTAGAAATATCAGAAATATCAAAAATTGGTCCATAGACCATCCCAATATGACAGATAGGAACCTACAATTGTTTTTTTTACATTGTCAAAACTAACGAAATTTGAAATATGCCAAGTGTTTTATTGTGCATCTTATACACAACATCTATCATAGTTTGATGACATGGTCATGCCAGATTATTTTTGAAGAAATTTGCAAGAAAATGACATCTGGATATCTTCTATCGTTTTGAAGATATTCTTATTCAAAATTACACAATAAAATTACATATTAGTTTCATTTAGTCAGCAGTTTATGTATATATTTTAACCGTAAATATATCAAAAATAAAGCCACAAATCAAAATTTTGTTAAAGTATCGTTTTCTTCTAAATTGAACTTTAATAAAGCAATGCCATCAATTTTTAAACATCTTCAGTGGCGGAGTAAATAGGAGTCAAAAAGTGGCCGACTGTCCCAATATCTACCACTGGGCACTTTGAACCGAACTGGTTATTATCATTTCATAGTTGCTTAATTCAAAAATGCCCGTCCAAAATTTTTACAAAATCGGTTGAATGGTAAAAAAAGATTTTTTTTAAATATCTTTGAAGGACTAAATCTCCGTTATTGTGGATTTTCGAACCCATGTTTATGGGAACTTTTCTTCATATTTTTTTATTTAGAATCACCACTTAAATTTACGGACCAGAAATTTGTAACACTCTGTATATGTATAAATATTTTGCGCACACAATTTTAATGTGCTTTCGTGACAAGTCGTTTATCTTTTTACTTCTTCTTCTATGCAGGGAAGAATATAATCCCAAACAAAATGAATTTTGTACGTATATCACGTTTTGGGAAGTGGGGTGGCATTAGCGTTTGGGATTATTTTTAATGATCTCAAGATGGAGACATCACTCTGTAACTGTAAGGATTTCTAATGTTTTTTAGAATCGATCTCATTCCTGTCAGACTTCGTGTCATTAGAAAGCAGTTTTATTATTTCCTCTAAAATATATGTAAGTTCTCTCAGCTAGGCACTTTAAAAAAAAAATCTGTTTACTTTAAGCGTTAAAGATGCGACTATTTTTTTTATATATATATATATATATATATATATATATATATATATATATATATATATATATATATATATATATATATATATATATATATATATATATATATATATATATATATATATATATATATATATATATATATATATATATATATATATATATATATATATATATATATATATGATAAACGGGACGATTTATTAAATGTGAACTTCCCAACCTATTTCTTTATTTTTTATAGAACTGTGATAATCTAGAGGTAGATGCCACATATTTATTAAAAGGAAAGAAGGAAGGGAGAAAATTACGTCCAAGACTTTGAATTTTAAATATTTAGACATAACTTAAGTATCATTTTTGAAATTATTTTAATTAATATGTGTTGATACGCATAAGATATGTGTTAATTGAAATTATTTTTCGTAGTTTGTTTGGTAGATGTATTTTTGTACCTATAGTTGATATTTTATATTTTTTTAATTTTTGTATAGTGATATTATTTATGATCTGAACTAGTACAATTCGTATTTACGTAATTTAATTTTTGATGGATGACTGGATGGTGTGCTCAACAATAACGGGAGTACATGAAATAAAAATTTAAAAAGAAAAATTCTAACGATTTTTAACCGTAATTAACTATAAAATGTTACATTCTTGCCAATAATATTTATTACTGATTTAAGGACGGAAACACAATTTTTTAATAAAATTTTGCATGTTTATTAGGCACTTGATCTTTTCTAAAGTTGACCGAATAAAAACCTATTGTACATTAATTATATCATTTCACAGCACACTGACTTAGCAGTAGCATTTTTAGTTTTAAGTGTTAAGTAGAATAACAGTTGTTACTATGTAACTACGCTGTATAAAGCATCACATCTGAATAAAATACAATAATGTTGCCAGATCTCATAAAATCCTTGTTTTATTTCTGATTTAAAATTCCATCACCATATAATATATGGTATTAACTTTTTGAGACGAAACCAAATGTAGAATTGAGACAAAAGCGATGTTGATTCAAAAACGTTGTTTCAATTAAATAATAATAATAATAATAATCTTTATTGTAGAAATAGAGAATCCTAATATACAAATTTATTAAATGTAGTATAATTATGAAATAATTCATCATAAATAATCACAATTAATTTATATAATACTAATTTAAATTTAGTAAGAAAATATATGCCTATATGTGTATACATGCACATATTTACAACGTAAATATATTGTTTTAAATAATTTATAAATTCACATACATATACAGGGTGTCCCAACCAAAAGTAGGCAATCTGGATAACTTTGGAGATAAAATTTTTTTGAAAAATTGGTGAAACACGTCGACCTTGTTTCCAAGGGGGACATATTTTAATGTAATACTTGTATACCTGTCATCATCCCTCTACCGTACAGGCCACCCCCACAAAAAATTCAATTGGCAAAGGGGGTCGAGTGATACATATTTTGAAAGGTCTTTCAATTCTCTACATAACTGTATTTTTTTAAACTTTTATCGATTCGTTCCATTATTTTAGGTTCGGGAAATAAAAATAAAAGAAGTAGTTTAAATTATCGTATGTATTGTTCAAAATGACCCCCACCGACTTCCATACAGTAGTATAATCTATCTTGATATTCTGTACGAACATTTCTGAACACATCTGGAGTCAATAAACGGCATTCTCAAACAATTCTTTCACGTAACTCTTCCAGAGATGCGGGTTTTGTTGCAAATACCTTCGATTTCAAATATCCCCACAGAAAGAAATGTAAGGGAGTTAAATTCGGTGACCTAGCGGGCCACTCCACAGGACCTCTTCTTCCAATCCATCGCTCAGGAAACCGATTATCCAAAAATTGACGGACTGCTATAGCAAAATGTGGGGGTGCCCCATCCTGTTGGAAAAACAGTTCGCCCTCTAAAAGATTATCGTCTTCTTCGAGGATTTGGGTAATCACTGGGTCGATGTTATTTTCTAACAGGTACCTTTCGCCATTTAAATTGTCAGGAATGAAAAACGGCCCGACAATGTGATCCCCTAGGGTATATAGTAGTTTCAGTGTATCAATATTGTGAAAGTTTCGGCTATATCTGATAATAAATCCTAGAGTAAGTCTTTGTAAGTCTTTGTGACAATATAAGTAATGTAACTATTAAAGGACTACTTTTTATTAAAAACTAAACTCCTAAATCACAGAAAGTGTCTTAAAAGTATGTTATTATCGAGAGAATAATCGAAATGTTTCAAAGATTTTTTGGTTAGAACAATGCATTACATTTTTTGATATTTAAATGTAAATTGTTTATTTTTTTCACCAGTCCATGACAAAAGTTAAATTTTGTTGTAGTTCGAGACAGTCATCAATACTTGAAACTCTGCAAAATATTTTCAAATCATTGGCATATAATAGGCATGAAATTGTTAAGCTATCAACAATATCATTGATAAATAAAAAGAAAGAGGTCCTAATATCGATCCCTGGGGAACGCCCGAAGTAGCAGATACTTCGACAGTATTGCAACCATGATATACTACATGTTGAATCCTATTTGAAAAACAAGATTTTAGAAACGTCAGGAAGTCTTGAGAGATACCAAAATTAATCAACTTATTTTATAGTATATTATGGTCAATTCTGTCAAAGGCCTTCGAGAAATCAGTATAAATCACGTCGGCTTAAAGTCCCCCATCGATGGCGTCAGTTAAAAATTCCGTCATATAAAATAAGTTTGCTACAGTTGATCTGCCTTCAACAAAACCATGTTGAGCCTATGTGATCAAGTATTTGCAAAGAGAAAATGTGTGATCAAATAATAGCAATTCAAAACATTTTGCAAAGTTGCAGATTATGACAATTGGACGATAATTACTAATTTCAGACTGATCAGCTTTCTTAAAAACTGGGGCCATCTTAGATTAATTATTTGGTATCTACTGTTCTATTTATTTATACACTGTAATTTTGACTCCTACCTCTAACGTTTCGTTGCTGCATCTCGCACATCAATGAACGTGAAAGATCGACACATCACATACTGAAAAACCAAATGATTCCATGTCAGTAACATATGAAAATATGTTTAATCCTGGAAAAGTGTAATAAACTTGCAATTTTAGTTAATAATTGAAGGTAAGTGCAAGTAATATATTAAGTAAACAAAATACTACTTACTAAAACAAACTGAAGAAATGAAATCTATGTACAGTGTGTCCCCGATTTACTACCCTGAGAGAAATATTTCGTTATTTTTTATTCTTCTGAAAGAATTTACTCTTTTTCAAAAAAATATTCGATGCCCGAGATACAGGGTATATAAAAATTATGAAAACTTAAAAATGGGTTAAAGAGAAACTATTCGCATTTTTAACTTTAGAGGAAAATAGATAGGTAATAAGAAAGTTGTGTTTAGAATTAAAAGGTACGAAAATATGAATATTGAACGGCAAATTTTAGAACTAACTATTAATGTTTCAGCTGTATTCTTTCAAATTAATTATCAAAACAGATGAAAAACACTATAAAACAATAATCAGTAACATTAACAACGTTACTCAAAAAATTTCGCCACCCACTTGTTCACATAACTTATTTCATCTTTCGAATTGTATGTACGCATTTCTTATTTCTGGAGTGGAATACTGGTAATGCAATCGCTAATTTTGTTTTCAGTAAATCCACATTGTTATTAAAGTTATAATCTTTATATTTATTGTTTTGATATGAAAATTGAGTTGGTTATGCGAATATCATTTCTTTAAATAATCGACCTTTTCAGAAGTAGACGTAAAAATCTGACTATCTGTAAATATTGTAAGTATGGTCGAACTGACAGATCGGATAGTTATAACCTCAGATTTATAATATAAAGAAAGTAACACCCATAAGAGATACGCTGATTATTATGATTGATGCCCGATACATAAACAACAATTTGCATGTTTACATATCAACGCAACCAAAACCAACCAGGACGGCTCCAGGCTTCATCGTTTATTTTAATGCTTTTGCGTAACTTAAGGTATACAAAATTTGTTTGCTTGAGTAATGCATTTTTCAATGCTATTCTGCTATTGTTATTTTAATCTCTGTTGTTTTTAAGTGATAAGTGATAAGTGATAAACTTTAGTTTTGTGTTACTGGGTACTGATTAATAATCGATTTTTAGTTATAAAGATTTATTTAGTGAATATTTATTGAGAAACAATGAATAATACATGTGTAGTGTACGGCCAAAGAGGAAAAAAACGGGGTTGTTTATCTCTTCACAGGTAAGTAAACAAAATAGATCAGGGTCGGCATAATGCGAGAATGCGACAGTGTGAAAGCTCAAAAATAACTAAAATTAATGTTAGCTTTACAAAAAATAGGAAACAACATTTGATTCCATTTGAACAGTAAAAAAAAATTCACATTTTATTAAAAAAGATACTTATACAAGAATATTTATTTTAACTTGAATGGAAAGTTCATTCTTAAGGTAGCTCACATACTGTAGATGTTTTAAAGTCTGTTGATATTTTTTTAATTCAATTTTAAAGGTTGTTATTAAAATAATATGTTTATTTTCAGATTTCCCAAGAATCTAGTGAGAAGAGAAAGTTGGCTGATAGCTCTTAAAATGGAGAATGCCAGTAAGTGGCACTACGTATGTTCAGAATACTTAAAAACAGTGATTATACTATTAAAAGATCTGGATTAAAAGTCTTGAAAATCAGTACTGTTTTATTTTTCCCCCTGGCAACACTATAACCAGGTTCGTCACACGTACTGTCCAAGTTATTAGAGAATTATATTGAAAATTAATAATATACTGAGTAGTCACTCATTCACACCTCATGAATAATATCAAGTAGATACCTACAAAGCATCAACTGTTTTGTTGATATGTTACTTTTATTGCAGTGATGTAGGTTTGTATGTTTCAAAGAAATCTCACTTGTTTCAGCATTGAAAATTATATTCCTTCGCCACCATTAGTACCCAAGATAGCAAGGTATGTTAAATTTAAATACAGTGCAGTGATCCAAAAAAAAATTTTGGATCACTGCACGATACATTTAAGGAACTTAAAAATATCTACAATTTGATGTACCGGACATGGCTGATGCTTAAAAAGTAAAAAAAATAATAAGGACAAGGGGAGTTTAAAGTGGCGAGCCCTGTATGTTTAAATTTAAAATACCTTGCTATTTTGCGTACTAATGGTGGCGAAGGAATTAAATTTTCAATGCTGAAACAAGGTTTCTTTGAAATATACAAACCAACATCACTGCAATAAAAGTAACATATCAACAAAACAGTTGGTACTCTGTAGGTACACTTGATTTAAAAAAACTGGTACAACTCTTGTAATCGAAAATCTTAATAGTTTAGTTGTGTGCATATGTCTGTAAATAGGGCTGGCCAGGCATGTCGAGAGGGGGTGGAGAAGAGGTGATTTACCCCGGACCTGGGTTTTTTTGGAGGATACTTCTACTAATGGTTGTAATTAAAATACTAACTGAATAATGATAATTCTATTTTTAAAATAAGAACACAAAAATACCACTTGAGATTAAAAAAAATGTAAATAATGCAAACTGAACATAAAAATACAATAAAAAAATAAAATAAATGAACCTCAATTACGTAATACAGAATTAACTAATATTTTGTCATTGCTCCATTAGCGTCTAAAACTGCCTGAAGTCTTGCAGGCATGGACAAAATCAGATTTCTTGCAAGGTCAACTTCTTGCGACAAATTCTCCCAAGCATCTTCAATTATCCCTTCCAATTCTTGGGCATTATTTGGATGGTTATTTAATTTTCTTATATGTTTCACCATTAGTCCCCATACATTTTCAATTGGATTTAAATCCGGTAACAACTCTATGTTTTTATTAAGAAACCATTGCCTGACACGATGGGCCGTATGTATGGAGCAGTTGTCTTGTTGGAAAATAAAATTATTTTCCGGAAACACCTCTATTACTGACGGCAACATAATATTGTCTAATATTTCAATATATTTAATGGAATTGAGATGACCACCACTGTTCCAACACACACCTAACCCATTTAGGCTCATCCAAGCCCAGACATTGACTGACAACCTTCCTGATATTTGTGGATCGAAAGTATATTTTTCGTCGTATCTAGTGGAAAGAGGCCTACGATATATACGCGAACATGTCCATCGTTACAGGATTTAAAAACCTTTTCGTCAGAAAAGACAACTTGTCCCCAGAAGTTTTCATCATTGATTATATAGTTGAGTGCAAAAATAATCCCACCCTACTTCTTTTCTTCTGAAAGTTTGTATTTTTTAGCCGCTGAACAACTCTTCAAGTCGCTTTGTAGTTTTATTCTTCTGCAAGCAGTAGATACCGAAGCAGGGAAATTTGTCTCTGAAATTGCATTTACTGCAGTCTGAAAAGGGTTTTCTGTTAGGTAATTTATAAGATTTTCATCTTCTTGATTATTGCTCTTTCTGGGCCTACCGGAACCAACTTTACGGGATACCGTTTGGTTGGTTTCCCATTGTTTTTTAACACTCGTTATCGTGGTTTTACTCACATTGTATTCAGCAGCAAGTCTTCTTATGGACCAACCATCTTCAATTTTAGAAACAATTCGAAATTTTTGAATATCTGTCAGATGTCGAACCATTTTTAATACTGATTAACGTCAAAGTGACATTTGTAAGATTATTAATATCAATCAAAGAACGAATGATTTACATAGCTAAAAGAAAGTGTACCAGTTTTTTTTTGAAATCAAGTGTACGCATCTAATTGATATTAGTTCATGAGATATGAATGAGTGACTACTTAGTGTATTATTAATTTTCAGTATAATTATCTACTAACCTGGATAGTGCTTGTGACAAAGTGGTGACAATGTTGCCAGGGAAAAAATTAAACCGCTGATTTTCAGTACTTTTAATCCAGATCTTATAATATTATAATCACTTTTTTAAAAGCGTTGTGAACACACGTAGTGCCACTTACTGGCATTTTCCATTTTGAGAGCTTTCAGACAACTTTCTCTTCTCTCCAGATTCTCGGGAAATCTGAAAATAAACATATTTTTTTATAACAACCTTTAAAGTTGAATTAAAAGAATATCAATTCATAAAATTTCCATTGAAGTTAAAAGAAATATATTAGTATAAATATCTTTTTTGACAAAATGTGGATTTTTTAATGTCCAAATGTTTTTGTTTTTGTAAAGCTATTATTAATTTTAGTTATTTTTGAGCTTTCACACTTGCGCATTATGCCGGCCCTGATTAGTTTTGTTTACTTACCTGTGAAAAGATAAACAACCCCGTGGTTTTCCTCTTTGACTGCATGCACACTACACACTTATTAGTCATTGTTTCTCAATAATTATTTATAAATAAATTTTTTATAACTAAATACAGATTATTAATCACAGTATCAAATAACAAAATTTTAAAATCACTTAAAAACATAGAGAAAAAATAACAGCCGTCTTCTTACTGGACACTATTTGTTGTCACGACGGTGATAGATCGGGCATCGATCGGGTTTTTTCGTGTTGTGTTCATGATTCTGACCAATCCCAAGCAACATTCTGACGACGAACCGACGTTGCTGTTCGCAACTAAAAGTCGGCGTGCGACGTACACAAAACGTCGGGATGACTCATATTTGTACTAATCTGGTCAATAAAATATGGGTCGATTCGACGTAGAGGACCGACTTTAGTCGTTGTGATTACCGACCAAATGTTCACCAAATTTTACGTCGGCTTAAGTTGATTGTCAGCCTATTACCAACCTTATTTAAAATTTGCCCTTAATCTGACCTACAAAAGTCGGGTGTAGGTAGTGAAACTAAGCAATTTTGTATATTATTCTATTTGTCGTACCTATCTATTTATATAAAATGGATAAGGCGTGTTTATCATTGAGTACGTATTATATACAAAATACTTCGAATAAAATTTTAATAAATCTGGTGGGGTAAAAACTGAAACGAAAGAAATTTTATTGATACATATATATAAAGTAGGTCGAAAAATATAGTGAACCCATAAGAATAATGTTTATTTTAAGAACGAAACTCTATTTACATTTTTTTACTTTCAAAAAATATTTTCCGTTTCCAAAGAAAATGCAATTGAAATATTGTTTAATTAATTTTACGAGTAAATAAAAACTTTTTTGCTTACTTTATTTGAAAAAAGAGGCAAATTTTGTGTATTTAAAATAATTGTACACATAATCAACATGGCCGCCTATAATTTCCTTCTGTGGAACCAGAAAATATGGCGAAGGCGGAATAAGTGCAACTATTTTTTTAATAGCGACTTCGCGGTTAAATAATTTTACCTGCACCAACTTTTAGTAGGCTTTGGTGCAGAAATCTGCACTAACACTAACGTTCATTCCAAACAATCATGATAATATCGACCGTCTATTGCAGTTGGTGTATAAATCTTTTACTAAATATCTATCAATACCTGAATTATCGACATTGATTTTAAGGTTATGTTAGACCAAGGACCAAAAGCCTAACACCAACGTCCAACCGACGTTGCTAGACGACTACGTCAGTCAGCAACGTCTAACCAACGTTGGAATGTTACCCAAAAATTACCTAAATCTAATTAATCAGTTACCAACGTCTAATCAACGTTGGATAATAATCTAAGAACACATTCAACGTATTAAGTAGATTCTGACATCAAATCAATGTTGGTAAATGTGCTAGATGTAAATAGTAGGTTTGCGAGGTTCAAGCTACGTTGCTCCGACGTTGTATCATAACTATAAAATTTAAGACGCTACTTGACTAATATTTGTAATAATTCTGACCTTATAATTAGTAAAAAAGTAGTCGGTAGTCAGTAAAATGTTACTTGAGATGAATGTAGCTATCTATCAAGTCGGTTACCAACGTTATACAGAAGTAGGTGTATTACCGAAAAATTAATCGGAGCTACTTAAGTTAGTCATTAACGTCTAACCAACGTTGGTTAATAACTAAAAAGGACCAAACCTATTAACCCACTAACCAACGTCTAACCAACGTTGGCAAGTGTTCCATAACAAACTTGACCTATTCAGTTAGTGACCAACGTCTACCCCAACGTTGGTAGGTTACTCAAGATTTAACCATACCTATTTTAGTCAGTTGTCAACGTCTAACCAACGTTGGTAAGTTATTCAAAATATAACCATACCTATTTTAGTCAGTTGTCAACGTCTCATGGATAATGACTTGAAAACATATCAAACCTTATTAAGTCGTTTTCCAACGGCAAATCAACGTTGGTAAATCGTCCAGACTTAAGCAGTAGGTTTGCGAGGTCGGCGCAATATTTGGTTCGACGTCTTATTACAACTACAAAATTTAAGTTATTACTCGACTACTATTTGTAATAATTCTGACGTCGGAATTAGTGAAAAAGTAGTCGGTAGTTGGTAAAATGTTGCTTGGGATAGCAATAAAACTAGCGATAATATTTACGTATCTCGCGTGGGATGTAGATAAATTGGTCAACTTTTTAAGTTTTGTTACTTATCTTCTAGTATTATTAATCTGAGGTTATAACTATATTTTACCGAAGGTTTGAAATTTAACGAAGCTAACTTTAGAGCAGACAATTTTCATTGTGTAGTGTTATGGTCTAAGTGACCATTATCCTTATCATGGAGTTAAAGACATGTGTTCAAAGATGACCATTCTCCAGTCAAAAGTATCGTTACTAAATTTTCAGCTACAGGTAAGTACAGTACTAAAAATGAAAAAGAAAAAGAGAATACAATGTAATAGCGCTAAATGATGTTGCAAACTTTCCTAGAAAATCTGCACACCTGCAAAGAATTTTTAAGTCAAGTAGAATTATTTCATATAATGCGAAAATGATACATAGTTTAGAAGTCATTGACGATGCCAAACGTTCACATTTTCGTTTATGGGTAGGAGAGAAGTTACGAGCATAAGAATTTTTCAAAATTTACAATTTGATAAATATACTTTCAAAACCAATGGAACAGTAAGTCCCCAAGATTGCAGATACTGTATGGTGATAATCCAAATTTTTTGTATCCATAGTAGAAGAGAGCATTTCAAGAAAGTTAACGTGTGGTACGCCATTTAATATAATATAATGGTAGAATTGGGCCTTATTTCATTGTACAAAATTTATACGTAAATCAAAATTCATATTTGGACATGTTGGAAACATTTTTATCAATTTCTTACCGTAATGTCTAGAGATAATTTATTTATAGTTATTACTACCCATCAGATGAAATTACAAAACATAATTGATACTGACTTAACAAAATAACTTAAATAATAAGAGAACGAACATGATTTTTTATAACCCTAATATTATAATTAAAAATATCAATGTTTTCTCGAACCGACGCAGTTTGAACACATCGACGGTGTTAAGACAAAAAGGCGTAAGCGGCTTTTACCAAATTTTACAGAAGAGCCAAAAATTGTTAAACATGTAAAATGTATTATTCTAGGTTTAATTTTTTTTAATAAAATCAAAAATAGTTAAACAAATAATACCTTTTCCAGGGTGCAGAAATAATTGCAGCTGAACATAGCCTGTGCCAATATGAGATTTCGGCATTTATTAACTTATAATCTTACTTTATTCACAACTGAAATTATAATAATGAATGAAATAAAAAAAAACGACAATTTTGGGAAAAAAATAATGAAAAATTTATTGCATTTCTGGACGAATCTAGACAATTTATAATGAAGAATCATAACTTTAGGGAATACGTCTGTCTACATGTCTGTTGTATTATTGTTATTATGTTAATAATAATTAATATCAACGTTTTTAGACTTAATGCTTTATTCCTCAAACTAAGACTCTCTCTTGACAGCCACCTAATGCCTGTCATATTCTTGATTCCACTAAAGCTACATTCACAATGATCTACTAACTAAAGGCTAATTTACATTATACATCCTTCCTCTTTTAAGTGTACAACTCATAATCCTTATACCTAGAGGGTAATTGGACTGACCGACCACTACGGGTTCTAACGTCAGTAGAATCACCACTAGTTGTTGGGAAAACGTGGAGATCTGCCAGTGGAGATACACGTACAGTCTGCGATAATTCAGTATCAGGGGCAAAAGTTTGTGGATGAATAAACTGAGTGGCATTATTAAAGTTACTGAATTCCGATGAAACTGGATTACTAATTCTGGGACTGGCCAGCCCCTCATCGTTCACGATTAAAGGCTCATTGGCTGACTTCCTTAGGTCAACTCTGTTTCTTCGTACTATATTACCTAATTCATTCTGTATGAGGTAAGATCTGGGAGTATTGACATTTTCCAGAACTTTTATAGGAGACCAGCTGCGTTTAGTGTGATCAAAAACAACCACATTGTCTTGTGGCTCCAGACCCTTTAAATCTTTTGCTGATTTATTATAATTACCTTCGTTGATCGACTGTCTCAAGTAGAGCTTTTCATTAACTTGTGTGTTCATTTTAGGACATAATAAATCTAAGGATATAGGTAATTTAGTCCTGCACAGGCGTGATATAAGCAGCTGAGATGGCGATATATCTATATATTTTAACGGGCTGTTTCTATATTCGAGAAGACACATATATATCTTTTATCTGCTTCCAAAGACTTCTTAAGCATTTTCTTAGCAATTCCCACAGCTCGTTCGGCTAATCCATTCGATTGAGGGTAGTTAGAGCTTCTAGTTATCAGATCAAAATTCCACTCTGTACTGAATTTTTTAAATGTGTAACTAGAAAATAAATTATTATCACATATAACCTTTTCGGGAATACCGAATTTTGCGAGTACAGCCTTTAATTTTGATATAACTTCTTCCGCTGATTTCTCTTAGTTAATACTTCAAGCCAATTAGAATACAAGTCCATTACAACAAGATAGCTCTGACCCGCATAAGTAAATATGTCACAGCCAACTCTTTGCTAAGGATATGTTGGAATGGGGTAAAATAAAAGCTTTTCCTTTTGATTTTTATTTGCAAATTTTTCGCAAATTTTGCAGCTTGTCACAATATTATGAATTTGTTTACTTAATCCTTGCCAGTAAAATAACTTTCTGGCAGGAGCATTAGTCTTCTCTATTCCAAAATGTCCCTCATGGACTAAATATAGCATTTCATTTTGTAAATTTTTAGGAACAACTAATTTATGTTGCTTAAGTTTCCAGTAGTGAATCAATTCGTCTGGATTTTTTTTAATCTGGCCAACCAGTCTTATTCATGTTAACTATCTGGGACAAAATTCGATCATTTTGTCTCTTTTTTAAACTGATTTTTCTGCTGCTCTGACATAGGTAAACTATTAACTAATGAATGTATCACCAAATATGACTCCGAACTATTTTTAGGCTTTTCACTTAGGTAAGCCCTTGATAATGTGTCTGCAATGAATAATAGTTTCCCAGGAACATATTTAATTTTTAAATTAAAACTAGATATGTTTAATAACATCCTTCGTAATCTTTTAGGTACCTTATGCAAGTATCTTTTAAAAATCGACTCGAGCGGCTTGTGGTCTGACCAGACTGTTACATTATTATGTCCATACATAAATTGAAAAAACTTTTTAACAGAAAAACAAATTGCCAGCATTTCTTTTTCGATTTGTGCATATTTTTGCTCACTCGACGATAAGCTACGTGATGCAAAGGCAATTGGATGGCCATCTTGTAGTAAACACGCTCCAAGACCATCTTTCGATGCATCAATCTGAATCACAATATCTTTATTAACATCAAAGTAAGACATAACAGGAGCATTGCTAATACTGCATTTTAATTTTTTAAAGGCAAACTCCTCTACTTCTGTCCAATGCCAGGTAACATCTTTTTTTGTTAACTGTCTTAAGGGAGCGGTAAGCTATGAAAGGTTTGGAATAAATCATGACAGGTACTTTGCCATTCCCAGAATTCTTAGCAACTTAGTTTTATCTTTAGGAGACTCAATTTCAAGAACAGACTTAACATATTCTTTGTCAGGCTCTACTCCTGACCCATATATTTAACTCTGGACATTTTAAATTGAATTTTATTCTTATTAAATTTAATGTTGTGTTTTAAGGCCCTATCAAGAACATTCTTAAAGTTGATATCATGTTCATACTCCGTGGCCCGCTTATAATTAGATCGTCAAAGTATATACTCACCCCAGGCAAATCTCCAAACATTTCATAATTTTTCAAAAGGTAATCGCAAAAACTGATATCGTCCAAATGGAGTTGTAAATACACATAAATCTGAACTCACACAATGATCTACTAACTAAAGCCACAGTTCTTGAGATAAAGCGTTCAAATTTGGTACACATGTTTTAAAGGTCAAAGACAATAATAAATTTGGTAATGAGTAAAATTGGCCTTCTAAAAGGACCCAAACTTTTTTGCATTTGACTACAAAAAAAAAATATTCTTAATAAATTAGGTCTATTATATCAAGCCAATAAAATACATTTCCAAGTACTTAAATAAAGCTGATGTAAACTGAAATTTTGTATACATTTTACCTCATAAGATAGGGTTAGGATAAATTTGACAGTTATAATGTCATAATGTCAAATGTCGATAAAACATTATTAAAAAATGCGACATGAATTATTATTGACTGTATCGAGGGACGCTGAAAAATTAATTATTTTAAATTTTTAATGAAACATTTCATGGTACACTTTTAAAATTTATTTGAGGTAACTCAAGAATTAAATTATAACGATTTTTTTAGACCAGGATGATATACATTGGTATAAGAAAGTTATGTGCTGGCCACATCAGATATTTTTATATGGGGATTTGCACCTTAAATCTTACTAAACTTGTTCCTGTCCCTTGTGAGTTGCCTTTCAATTATAATAATAAAAATGTATAACATTTCGGTGATTCTTCCTACCAAAACCTCTATTGTTCTTAATTCATTATTACGTTTTAACTGACCTATCCACTAGCTCACTAATTTTAAATTATCTAACTACTTACTAGGTGGTACGTTCTTAAAGAGGACGTCTAGTAATTGACAATTATTGTAAATTAAACGTGCATATATTTCGTATTTAAATAACACTACTTCCAATTAAAAAAAACAACAAATTGTTTTTATACTCTACCTACATATATAATGAGTTGAGTCACTTTGAATTAAGAATTACATTTAGTATTAGTACCGCTTACTTGTTTTTTAATGTATAATTTTCAGAACATATCTGACGTCGGCCCAATGAAATAATCATCAAACGGAATATTAATCATACACGTAATTAACTAAGGAATTGCATTCGATGTGCTCCTGGACACGTGGAGGAAACAATTGAAACAGTCAATTGGTAGATGCTTAGAAGTATAAAACTGGCACTTGTAAAAAAACCTGTTGCCGTTTTGCATCAGTTATAACAGAGAATTCTAAACTTTTTATGGAAATATTCTAACATAATGAAAAAAAAAAAAGGAAACAAATTCAAAATATATACACGTGGGCCACTATGTGGAAGTAACCCAAGTAATATTTTCAGTCTTAAAAGAAATGTAAGGACATCGTCACGACCTAAAATACGACTTGTATTTAGACGTGACGACTTTGTTACAACCCTTTTACGACCAAATTTGGACGGTTGGGAAAGGGTTGTCGCGACTTTACGTATAACTTTCATGTGACTTAATTGGATATGACCTTTATAGAACTATTAGGTCATGTCCTAAGAATTGATTGTGATATTTATTTATTTATTTATTTATTTACACAACTTAACAAAAAAAAGTATCAATTAGAGACTTGGAATTACATACAGTGAAAACATATAATACATAATACATAGAATATGAATATGACACATTAAAAATTACTTAATTATTTTAACATTGATTTTATATCATTGATTTTACAATAGAACATATCTATTTTGTCTTGTATTTTGTTATAATTATTACATATTACATTAATTGGAGAATATTTTAATAGATTAGTACGTGAAACTTCCGTGTGAAATGTCTGGTGGAGTCGATTTGATTTAGGCGGAACTTGCAGTTGGATTAAACCTAGTAAATCCAGGCAGTCTAGTTGATTATTTCATATTTTATATAGAAATATAATTCTCCACATCTCCTGTCGCGTTTGTAGCGAACAGTGTGAAAATCTTTTCAGTAGAGGTCATTATTAATACCAATAAGTGGATAGGTATTATCTTCAATAAAACACAGATATTTTAAAAACTTCCTCTGGATATTTTCTAGATGTCTAGTATGAGTCGCACAGTGCGGGTTTCAAATTACATCAGCATATTCCAATTTGCTTTTAACGAACGAATTGAATAACAGTGTTAGTATATGAGCATTTTTAAAACCTCTAGAGTTGTTCATTATAAATCCTAGAGGTTTAGATGCCGAAGCTACAATGCTATTTATGTGAGGCACAAATGTCACTTTCGCGTCAAATATCACACCGAAGTCCTTGAAAGTATCAACTCTTTGTATAGCACAATTATTTATTTTGTATACATTATTAGGCACACTTTGTATATGCGAGTAAGTTACAACATTACACTTTCCAGCATTTATATTTTTACAACACCAGTTGTGAATATTTTGCAGGACTAGCATAAAGGGTCCTGTCACCCACGCAATTTATTTTGTTATAAATTTTTAAATCATCAGCATATAGCTGGTACTGGCAATGTAGATCTTTGACGATATCGTTTATAAAAACGTTGAATAGGAGGGGACCATGTACTGACCCTTGAGGGACTCCTGAATCTGCTGTAAATTCGGCAGACTTGTATCCATGGCAATAGACATACTGCGATCTACCATGCAAATATGAGTTAAAAATAGAAACAAATTCATGAGATAACCCGATATTTTTTAATTTATTTAATAAGATACCACCCAAGCAACATTCTGACGACGAACCGACGCGACGTTGCTGTTCGCAACTAAAAGTCGGTGTACGACGTACACAAAACGTCGGGATGACCCATATTTGTACTAATCTGGTCAATAAAATATTGGTCGATTCGACGTAGAGGACCGACTTTAGTCGTTGTGATTACCGACCAAATGTTCACCAAATTTTACGCCGGCTTAAGTTGGTTGTCAGCCTATTGCCAACCTTATTTAAAATTTGCCCTTAATCTGACCTACAAAAGTCGGGTGTAGGTAGTGAAACTAAGCAATTTTGTATATTATTCTATTTGTCGTACCTATCTATTTATATAAAATGGATAAGGCGTGTTTACCATTGAGTACGTATTATATACAAAATACTTCGAATAAAATTTTAATAAATCTGGTGAGATAAAAACTGAAACGAAAGAAATTTTATTGATATATATAATAGGTCGAAAAATATAGTGAACCCATAAGAATAATGTTTCTTTAAGAACGAAAGTACTATTTTTATTTTTTTACTTTCAAAAAATATTTTCTGTTTCCAAAGAAAGCGCAATTGAAATATTGTTGAATTAATTTTACGAGTAAATAAAAACTTTTTTGCTTACTTTATTTGAAAAAAGAGGCAAATTTTGTGTATTTAAAATAATTGTACACATAATCAAGATGGCCGCCTATTATTTCCTTCTGTGGAACCAGAAAATATGGCGAAGGCGGAATAAGTGCAACTATTTTTACTAATAGCGACTTCACGGTTAAATGATTTTACCTGCACCAACTTTTAGTAGGCTTTGGTGCAGAAATTTGCACTAACACTAACGTTCATTCCAAACAATCACGATAATATCGACCGTCTCTTGCAGTTGGTGTATAAATCTTTACTAAATATCTATCAATACCTGAATTATCGACATTGATTTTGAGGTTATGTTAGACCAAGGACCAAAAGCCTAACACCAACGACCAACCGACGTTGCTAGACGACTACGTCAGTCAGCAACGTCTAACCAATGTTGGAATGTTACCCAAAAATTACCTAAATCTAATTAATCAGTTACCAACGTCTAATCAACGTTGGCTAATAATCTAAGAACACACTCAACGTATTAAGTAGATTTCTGACATCAAACCAATGTTGGTAAATGTGCTAGATGTAAAAATAGTAGGTTTGCGAGGTTCAAGCTACGTTGCTCCGACGTTGTATCATAACTATAAAATTTAAGACGCTTCTTGACTAATATTTGTAATAATGCTGACCTTATAATTAGTAAAAAAGTAGTCGGTAGTCGGTAAAATGTTACTTGAGATGAATGTAGCTACCTATCAAGTCGGTTACCAACGTTATACAGAAGTAGGTGTATTACCGAAAAAATTAATCGGAGCTACTTAAGTTAGTCATTAACGTCTAACCAACGTTGGTTAATAACTAAAAAGGACCAAACCTATTAAGCCACTAACCAACGTCTAACCAACGTTGGCAAGTGTTCCATAACAAACTTGACCTATTCAGTTAGTCACCAACGTCTACCCCAACGTTGGTAGGTTACTCAAAATTTAACCATACCTATTTTAGTCAGTTGTCAACGTCTAACCAACGTTGGTAAGTTATTCAAAATATAACCGTACCTATTTTAGTCAGTTGTCAACGTCTCATCAACGTTGGATAATGACTTGAAAACATATCAAACCTTATTAAGTCGTTATCCAACGGCAAATCAACGTTGGTAAATCGTCCAGACTTAAGCAGTAGGTTTGCGAGGTCGGCGCAATATTTGGTTCGACGTCGTATTACAACTACAAAATTTAAGTTATTACTCGACTACTATTTGTAATAATTCTGACGTCGGAATTAGTGAAAAAGTAGTCGGTTGTTGGAAAAATGTTGCTTGGGCATGGTCAGGCCTGTCAAAAGCCTTGGAAAGATCAGTGTAAATGACGTCAACTTGACCGCCCTTATCCAGTGCTTTAGTAAGTTACCGAGTTAAGCATAGAAGATTCGTAGTTGCAGACCTGCCTGGCATAAACTCGTGTTGACTAGGACAAATTTTTTTTGAAATATTAGGAAAAATATAGTCACTATTTTAAGTAACTTTGAAAATTTATTTATTATTGTAATAGGACGGTAATTGTTTATATCTCCTTTGTTATTCTTTTTATAAACAGGACAGATTTTAGACATTTTCAGCAAAGTGGGAAAGTTATTGCTAACCAAGGACAGATTAGAAATATGTGATAAAGGGCGAGCAAGTATTGAAATACAACGTTTCCGAAAAAGCAGGTATTCCATCTGGACCAGCTGTAAATTTTGCCTTAAGTTTCTTGCCTCCTCTTATTATTACATCCCTTGTTATGGTCGGAATACATACATTATCCACATTCATTTGATGCACATGATCTGTCTCATGGTTAATTGAATTTGATGTCGTAAATGCTGATTTGAAGTATTCTGCAAAATTTATCTACTATACCTTGGGGATCATCATATGTGACATTTTCATACGTCATAATATTGGGTATAGAGCTTGTTTTAGATTTGGCGTTAACACACTTCCAAAACACTTTTGGATTTTTTTCAGGTTGCTCTCAATTTCAAGTAAATATTTTTTATATGACTCATCCGTATCAGTTTTATTTTTTGATCTGATTTCCATATAATTTGGTTCATTTTTAGTTTTTTTATAATTATTCAAGATTTTATTTTTACGATATTGTCGTATAGGGGTCGTTATAAAGTCATTATAAGGTCGTAATAATCTTTGGTATGACTTCGATACGACCTATGATCTGATTTTTGCTCAAACTCGACAAAGGAATATATCGAATCAGTATGTATTGTATATATTTTATCTATACGTATGTCTTGTCCCTTTACAGTAAGGAAAAATAAAACGTCAAAAATCCTTCTAGAATTATCCAAAGAATTATTAGCAATAAATTTATTATAAATTCGCTTGAACGTAATTTTTATAGGTGGTGCTTCATCCGGAAATCTTCTAATAAATTCCCTTCTAGATTCTGTCATATATTTATGACAACACGTGGAATACCGTGGTTTCAAGTCTGGCGAATTCATTGCTTCATCTGGTGTACCACAGGGTTCCATACTTGGGCCTCTTCTTTTCGTTATTTTTATCAATGATATTGTAGATATGATTGACGTCAATTGTCTTCTGTATGCAGATGATTTGAAAATTTATTGTGATATTAATTCTATCTGCGATTCCCTTCAATTGCAAATAAATTTGAATAAAATTAATAACTTGGCACTGAATGTGCAAAAGTGTAACGTTCTGTCTTTCACAAAAAAAACCGAACCGTATATTTACAATTATACACTCAATAATATGTCTTTAAATAGAGTAACCGAATTTAAAGACTTAGGAGTTATTTTTGATTCAAAGCTGAGCTTTAATCTTCATATTAATGCTGTTGTACTTTCTAGTTACAAAAACCTCGGTTTCGTTATAAGGCATTCACGAGGGTTTAATGACACTGACGTTTTATTTTTACTATTTAATTCTTTTGTTCTGTCTAAGATAGAATATGCTAGTATAATCTGGAATCCTCGGTATCAAACATAGTAATAATTTAGAAAGTATACAACGCAAATTTTTTAAGTATGTATCCTTTAAGATTGATGTCATTTACACAGTTATTGGAGCGCCATATGAACAACTATTAACTAGGCATAATATGTTGAGTCTAAAAAATAGAAGACAAATGCATTCTCTTATATTCTTACGTAATATTATTCATAATAAGATTGACTGCCCTTCTATTTTAAGTCAACTTAATTTTAATATTACCTTAATCGCAACTAGGCACACTGCCACTTTCTATTTACCAACACCAAGGACCAATTTACTTAAATTTTCACCTTTATTTTGTTTATGCAACAATTATCATTCCGTTCAAGATAATTTGGATATTTTTATCTGTAGCATTAACTCGATCAAAAAGTTATTTGTACGAAGTAATATAAGTGCTGTTTAATGTATTTCTTTTTTTGCTGCTGCAAATGCATTGTAATAACTGTCAATTTTCAATTGCCAATTTATTTTTCTTTTTTTTGTAATTAATATTCTTATTTTTATTTTTTGTTTGCAATTATTATTATTACTTTTATTTTATTTTTTTGTTAATTATGCTGTATTCCCATCCTATAATTAGTATGCAAATACTGTTGGATGGTGTATCTGAAATAAATAAATAAATAAATAAACAAATAAATATATAAATTTCTACGATAATGATTTTTTTTTAATGAAATAATACATAGTGCTAAAGAACTAATTAAAACCACTTTATAAAATACAATTAACTAAACATCAATGTGCAGAAATAATGACATTTAACAATATTTTCATTTGTTTTCGCAGCCTGCTTTGATTATTGCTATTCTTGCTGTTAATATAAAATTTCTGTAGATTTTGAAGTATACCACAAAAACTAGTAAACCAGTTATACAATATGTATACATATTTATTACCAGAATGACTCGAGGAATCGAAATATGTCATAATATACTGGGTGTTCTATTTAAAATAAACGAACTTCTTTGTGTACCCTGTATATTTAAAACGCTACTGCCAATTTGTTAGCATGAGTGGAATCTATATAAAAAATCATGTAAGACCAGTTATTAATAATTTTGCTAAAATATTCGAAAAATGCTTTAAAAACAGACTGGTGGAATTTTTTGGTAATCATGATGTGATCACAAATAGACAATTTGGCTTTAAAAAATATATAGGTACGGAGCATGCAGTGATGGACTTAATACAAGAAATTGCATGGCTATATTTTTCGACTTAGCGAAAGCTTTTGATACCGTGCCACATCAACTGTTACTAAATAGACTCCAAAACAATGGTATACGTGGACCTACACTATGTCTAATAGAACATTATCTCACAAATAGAAGACAATGCGTAAAAATTGATGACATATACAGTGACTCGCTCAACATCACCATGGGAGTACCACAAGGGACTGTATTGGGTCCAATACTTTTCCTTCTGTATATTAACAGCATTACAAAATTAAAATAATTTCAATGCCATTTAGTATCTTATGCTGATGACACTGCCATTGTATTTGGGGAAAATTCATGGGACACAGTATATAGCAATGCGGAAGAAAGTTTAACTCTGATTTCTAAGTGGCTAAACTTTAGTTTATTGAGCTTAAACATTCAGGAAACTAAATTCCTAACATTCACCTTATTAGCTACCGATCAACCTACTAGAGAATTACTGCATATACATAATAATACATGTTTACAACAAATAAATTGTAGTTGCCCCAAAATTGGGAAAACCAGTACCATCAAATATTTAGGAGTTATGCTTGACCATCATCTAAGATGGGACGAGCATGTTACTTACGTCACAAAAAAAAATTAGACAACTTACGCATAAATTCTTTACTTTAAGGGATATATTAGATAGGAAAAATGTGATGACTATATATAAATCGCTAGTAGAATTACTGATTAGATATTGTATTATTATCTGGGGGGGGGGGGTTACATAATAATATAATGAATATTCTGCAAACAGCGCATTATAAAATAAAAAATGTAATGTAAGACTTGACCGCATTGATAGACAGTTCTGTCCTATTATTGAGTCTCTTCCTCATCTCCTTCTAGGGCAAGCGTCACACAGTTCCACCAGGCTGCGTTCACAAACATTACATGATACAGTAAAAGAACATTGGCCTCAACATAACCAAAAAGTAGTGTGAGTTTTCTATTGTCCAATAACGAGAAATTTGGGAACACACGACATCATTTGAAGTGAATGTATAAAGCTTCATCCATGAACATAATTTGATTAAAAAAATTTCTAGTCTCTAAGTAATTGTCTTTGCCAATAATAGTTACTTATCCACAACTATTACATAATACGTCCATTACATGCACATACACATGTATGTGTTTCCTCAAGGATAATCCTACCCATTATTCACTGCAGTGAATAATGATATCATTATTATCTGGATCCGAAATTTTTTATTTTGATTAAAATAAAACTTTCTACGACGATGTATCCACAAATATTTTTTAAAAATATCACCGAGTAGGGCATGACATGTCATTAAAAGTACGAAATTGTTATTTTACTTAACACGTCAAAGTTTGTGCAGTATTTTTATTGCGATATTTTGCCTAAAATTGTTATTATTTAATAGTCGTGAATAAAGCACATTATTCTACGCGCATCTAATGGGAACTATGAGGATCAAACTACGTGAATAATTTACTTGTCTGAAGACGGACAGCCTATTATTTATTGAAGAACCATTAACCATTATAGAGTTGCAAGAAAATAATGACCAAAACTTCATTCGAACTCGGGAATGGTAGAGAAGCTTGTTTACAGTTGAAAGTAGATTCAATCTATACAGATCAGGATTTCGATGATTTTTGGAAGAATTTATGGCGTTGGAGATGGAAGTGTGACTGTGTGGGGTGGAATCATATTCAGTAGAAAAACTGAGTTAGCATTAAACGGTGCGTAAGATATATTCAGGTTCCTTATGCTCAAAGTTTTGATGACGACTTTGTATTAGTCGATGACAAAGCTCGACTACATCGTGCCAGAGTTGTCAAAGAAAAGAAGTTTTCAGAAAACACGATATTGAACGGATGAAATGGCCAGCTTTGTCTTCAAATGTGAATCCTCTTGAATATGTCTAGAGTAGAATGGAACTGGGATTGAAAGAGAGAGTGTGTGAGTTTTTGAAGGTAAATGAATTGGTGAATGCTCTCATGAATTAATGGGAAGCTATTCCCCAAGGATTTAATGATTTAAGAACTGGAGATCAAGATGTCATACGGGTTCGTAAAGGTCGCACAAATATCAACTTTTGTTTTATTATTGTAGATTTTAATTTTATTTCAATAAATTTAAGAAATATGTATTTATTTTTAGTAGACAATAGTTATTTATGCACCATGGGAATAAAGTGTGTCCTGTGTCTATTTTTGCTAGATGAAAAATTAAGAAATGCATTTGGCGATCAACTACAGTTTTCACTGTATACAAGAATGTTTGTAAACTTTTCAGTAATGAATATAGTTTTTAATGTACCGAGAATAACCTTCATTATTAAAAGCAAATAAAATGTTACTTAAATTAATCATCAAATTAGCGTATAAATATTACTAAAGATAGAAAAAAAATAGTTCTCAATTAATGTAAACAAATATGAACCACAAACATTGCATATGAAAGCATATTATATGGCCGATTTTTCTACAAACCAAATAAACAGATTTAGTGACCAAGGTTAAATTTACAATGTTTCCCACACTGTAACATAATCTTAAATGTACGCCGTATCTAATTTATGCAGTTTAAAGAGCAGTTTATGAGTTATTTTAATAAAATCTGGAAGCCCAGATCTTACACAGTCTTTGTAGCGCGTGAGGCTTGATCGCAGTAGGTGGATAGCATTAAAGTAATTGGTTGTCATCATTAATGGACAATAATTTAGTGTTTCCGCTTTTTTAAGCCCGCATTACACAATACCTTGGGAATGTTTTTAAAGCATATTGCTTTGTGTTACTATTTTATATGCCTAATATATGTATATACTGTTTTATACGAGTATACTCGTATACAGGTTGTATACTGAAATATTAATATTAGACATGGGTTTTTTAAATGGCAATGTTACAATGTAAACCAGAGGCAAGTAAGAGTGAAGTTACACGGGCGATTTTTTGTCGTACGACTCGTAGGACGACATTTTTTTCGCTTTCTACACGTGGATATGAGTCATTCCATATGAAATCGTCTAAAAAAAATTTTTTTGCTGCTCCACTACTTTAGATTCTGTTTAAACTTTGTGAGACTCTTCTTTAGGGTTCCAAAGAAGGAAATTACCGTCATTTAATTTTCGCATGCGTCAGTTCCCGCCTGCTCGAATTAAAGCATTTAAAAAACGCCATTTTTATACTTTTATATTTTTAGCTGTAAAAAATTTTCTATTAAAGATATCCATACGTTCAAGATGGCACTTCAAAGCTAACAGTTTGTGGTTTTTGTGCAAAGAATATAAATTCACACAATCAATACCCCCGAAAAATAACACGGTTGTGAAAATACGTGTATTTTACTTATTTTTCCTGATTTTTAACTGACTCCAGTGTCTCGACTGTTGAATGCAAACAGCTAATATTTCTCAGAGATCAAGTGCACATATCGTGGAAGAAATAAAACCTACAATTGACTCATTCGGCCTACTCTTTATAAAAAGAATCTCTGCTTGAAATTTTGAAATTTTAAAAAATCGCATTATTTAGGCTATAATATGAATGTGTTGACTACGAGATAAAAATATGAAACTTACAGGATATTTAATTCTTACTTTGAACTTCAGTAGCCTGTAATGCTTGTTTTGTTATTTTCATCCTTTGTAGGTGTACAGACGGCTTAAAAGTAACCAGTAATTTTTTTATGTTCTAGTTTAATAATATTATTTATAATTGATTATTTTTAACATGAATATCCTTACAGAACCTAAAAGAACTACATATATATTACCTTTTCATTGTAATTTAATATATTCTTATGCTTACTGTTTTCTTTCTTATGTTTTTGTGAGTTGGTTAGAATAAAATTAGGAACAAGAATAATTTTTAATGTGAAATTAGGTAGGTATATAATATTTTTTTCCATGAAATTATGAGTATGTTCAAATTATCTAAGTAAATAGTATAGTTAGACGTTTATAATACTTTTTATTTGCTCATTAATAGATCGTCTGACGATCTTGAATTACAAGAACGGTCCTGTTCTAACGCTATTGTCATTGTTACAAAAATCGTAGGGTATGGGCGCTTTGCTGCTAGTAGTAATATTTATTAACAGCGTTACTTTTCAAAAAGTACATAGTTTAAGTTTATTTTAAAAATAAACAAATAACTGATATTTTTGCTACTTTTAAACCACCTGTACACGCACAAAAGATGAAAATTATATTATTTTGTACCAAATGTTCAGTTTTAATACTTGTTTCTTTTTAAATATACGTTTTTATTGTAAATTAAAACCATTCTTTACTAAGAAAAGATAACTTTAAAAGGGGCGGCAATTTGTTTTTTGTCCGGGGAGGCGTATACGCTAGAGCGGTCCATGCTGGCACAAATAGGGTGTTTGACACTATGAAAAATAAATTATGTGATTCCGATAATTTATCAAATAAGAAATCAGAAATTATTTTATTATTATTCAGAAAAATACGAGGTTGATTTATTATTTCAATTTTAAAATTACAAAACGCTATCCGCCATGATGGTTTTAAATGTGACGTCATTCTTGTAGTAAGCAAAACCTACGATTATCATATCGTGACTGTTTTGTGAATATTTGGACTGATTTCATGTTGTTCTTTCAAGCTTATAATAATTAGTCATATATAGAGGGCAGTTTTTTAAATACAGACCGTACGAATTTGCCAAGAATTGACACCATAATGCTGGCTAAATTCTTTGCGATTAATCCCGATTTCTGTTCTGCTGAATTTAGGAACATTAAAACATCAGTGTAAGTATATAATATTTGTTTACGTCTGATTTCAAGGCTAACTAGGTACTTACTTTTATAAAAGTGTGTATCATGTAGGTAATTAGAACATTATTTTTTAGACAATCTTCAATATAACCTCAAAATTACAAACATGACCGATATGTGAAAGACTTCACTTGTTTACATTATAGTTGTAAAGTTCAAAGCTACTGAAAGTATAAGACAAAATAGTGCTTACATCAAAGTGATCCTCAAAAAAATACAGTACACTTTTAGTTGATAATAATTTTGGGCCTCCTCTGGCAAGTTTTAACAAAGTCTTTCTCATTTCAATATCATCTGGCAGTTTTATAAAGAACTTTTGTGTTGTCTTTACTTTTCGGCACCAAACACCACGTATAACGATGGGAACTCATTATTTTACATGATAAATAAAAAAAAACGATACCGAGCGTTACTTGCGCTGGTTTGTTTACTACAAAAGTGAGGTCACAGTCGATAGTGTCAGGGCGGTTTTTGTTTTCGCGCCAATTTATATTTGAAATTTTGAATGCTATTTAATTCTATAAAGAGATTTCATTTAAGCGAAATAAAAATCCTGTGGAATCAATCTACAATATGAACATTCTAAATATGGATATCGATTTTTTTGTAAAACAATCGATCTTTGAATCGATTTGAATCGATACTTTAATAGGGGATCAGTTGAAGTTGTTATAGTAAGAGCCGGTATATCCATTTCCTGGTAAAGTTATCTATAACAGATAAATTTAATAATACAATTTTTGAAACAGTAAAGTAATAGTTACAATTGGTCTATTTTTCCAGAATTGTTATTCCATATGAGAATATACTTTTCTGTGATCAGTTTTTTGCAAAAGTATAAACATAATAATTAACATAATCTGTTTGGTAACTAACGGCACTCAACAAGAAGATGGATATACCAGGCTTAAGATTAGTAATACCAATGATAAACTGTTTAAATTCAATCAAAAACTAAAATAATCATTTTTTACATAAGTATTAATAAAATATTTTAATTTTTACTAACACCCTTTTTTAATGTAAAAAAATACACGGCAAATGTTTAATTCTTTTATTACGTAATTATTATATTACAATTCTACGAATCATGTAGGTATTTCAGAAATAAATGTCATTTTTAATAAAAACTTGATTTTCATTTTTTTACATATTAAATTATAAACACGACCAGTTATAGCACACAGAAGTCAAATGTTTTTCCCTGGAAATTTCAAATTAAAAATATGCACGATATGTTTATTACCTCACTAGAAACAAACTTTGAAAAGTTTTTCTTTTCCTTTCTTGGGACTTACTACCCACATGAATAATTCTTTGTTATCTAAAAAATAGAGTTAGTATTTTACTGGAAAAATAAACCCTGCACTTCTGACAATACGTCAAAAGATTAGTCAGAGGGTGTTATTTGACAACTAACATGAGGCACAAAAATAATAATATATTTCCCTAACGCTTCGGAAAACAAATTTGTTTCCTTTTTCAAAATCTTTTTTAATTTTTACTTTCTTATACCTAATATAAGGAAGTATAATAATCGTGATTTTTTTTGGCCTCGAGATTTTGATTGATATATACATTTTGAACCCTCCTGAATCCATTCTGACTATTTTCTGAATGATGTCTGTCTGTGCGTGCGTGGGTGGGTGCGTGCGTGTGTGTGTAACCGCGATAACTCCAAAAATACTAATGAGAGACTTTGACAGTTAAGGTTGTCAACAAAATTTTAGGTGACACATTAAATTTGGTGAATGTGGTGCCACCAGAAGAGACATAATGAATGAAAGAAGAAGGTACAATTTCTGGAAAAAAAAATAAAAATTTTTGTTGCATTTCTGGACGAATCCCGACGAATTATAATGAAAAAACATAACTTTATGGAAAAAAATCTATCTGCATGTCTGTAGTATCGCGTTAGCAACCACAATTTTTGAGATAAAGCTTTCAAATTTGCTACACTTGTTCTAAAGGCCAAAGACAATGAAAAATTCGGTGATGAGTAAAATTGGCCAGCTGAAAGGGGGTCCACTGGACCCAAACTTTTTTTGTATTTGACTTTACAAAAAAATATATTCTTGATGAAAAATTATAAATCATGTCTACTATATCAAGCGAATAAAATATATTTACTTAAAAATAATGCTGATGTAAACTGAATTTTTGTACGCATTTGACCTTATAAAATGGGGTTAGGATAAATCTGGCAATTTGACATTTGAAATATCTAATTTAGTTACGAAAATGTCAACATTCATAAGATGAAATTATTAAAATATATGACATGAATTATTATTGACAGTATCGAAGGACGCTCATAATGTTTATGAAACATTTCAAGGTACATTTTTAAAATTTAATTGAGGTAAGTGAAGAATTAAACAGAATGATTCTTTTTAGATCAGGATGATATATACTGATATAAGAAATTTATGTGCTGGCCACATCAGATAATTTAGAATATGTCAAGCGTAAAACTTGACACATATTGTTTGTTTACGTAATATCCATCGACCTGTGATACATATATAGAACTGTTGACACTTAAAAATTATGCAATATTAATTTTGTTCAGTTCTTCTTTTAACATCAGTAACCACGTTGTACCAAAATCTACAATAGATAAACATTTTTCTTCATTCACTAATATTATTGCCGAATACTTAATTTCTCTTTTTTTGCTGTCCGCCTCTTTCGAATCTCAGTTTATTTCGTCCATTTTCCCAAGCATGTACGCAAATTTTCGATTTCTCAATTTCACCTTTTCTAATATAATTTTAAGGTTAGGTGAGCATAAAATTATATAAGAAAGGGTAAAATTGAAAATCGTTTTTCAACTAACTAAGATACAAATATTTTACTGTATCATATGTATCTGTGTATTATTACTGATGTCTTAACAAATAGAAATACAGATTAATATTATTTCGAATTTATCTAGGTAACCTTGCATTTAATTGTCTGTGTAACACTATCTTTCTTTTATATATGTTTGACGTTTAGGTTTAGTTTACCAAATATTGCTAATTGCCAAATATGACGAACTGTGAAATTACCCTATTTATATTAATTCTTATTTGTAATAAGTTACATTTTCTGGATTATGTGTTTGATTCTTAATTTTTTGTTCTTTCTACGATTAAAAGTGTGACATAATAAAATTGTTGCCGTTACGTTATGTTAATTGTTCATTGGCTTCCATGGCGACTTTAAATCCCAAAGGAATAAATTCTTGTTTTACTCCCTGTTTTGAGGCAATAAAATATTGTTTTATTCCCGCTCGTACAAAAAATATCTCAATTCTCGATGATAAGCATCGAGAATTGAGATATGTTTTAAAATTAGAAAATATGTTTTCAAGTTCTTTATTTCATGTACTTTCCAAAAACATTTTGGTAAAACTAGCATTCCCATTACAAGTCAGGATGCGAAAGAAACAGCTGTGAGTGTCTCCGTAACGGTCTGCATTGTTCCATTATGTGTAGTTTCTGCACTGGTCATGGCTGGAGTAATAATAGGTTTGTGGATATAAATGAGGAAAGTGAGATTGAAATCCACCAACATGCTGAAGAGGAGCTAAATACGCACTGTGATCCGTATGAATCCGTATGAGTACGCACTGCTATCTGTATTTTCCGGTTAGGAGGCGCCGCCGCCGACACATCGAATAGTAGCTTGTCATATTTCCATAAGTATATTATCCAGTGGCGGTCGGTCCATGGAAGCAAGGGAAGCAGTGCTTTATTTAAAAAAACACATAATTAGAACCTAATTATTATTTATCACATATATTAATCATTAAAATTTACTTTTACCCAATTTCAATAGACACGGCCCTGCTTTTCAGCAGCTGAGATAATGTTGCATAATAAAACCGTAACGATGACGCACTCGATTAATCGAGCCAACACGAACTCGCGCGACTTCGATATATCTAAGCAGAGACAACTGTCTCTGATGTAAGTAACTTCTTGAAATGCATCCCATCCCACTTCATAATCTTGATATCTGAGCTGTATAGCATCGTAATACGTTTTATTTTATAGATTTTAATCTCGATTTTAATATCAATTTTAATATTATACTTAATATTAATCTTCCTAGTATTATTCTCAGCTTTTGTGCTATATTTGTAAAAACTTTTTTGGTGTTTCTAAACCTGTGGTGCGGCGACAAGTGATTTTTAAAACGTTGGATATTAGTGCGTGTGTAAGCAGATTTAGAATTACTTATTAAATTTGGAAACTGGTCCTAGCACTGTGGAAAATATTATTTGCGTTTGTGTGGTGTGCAATTTGTTGAAAAGGGGATTTTCAACATATTCGTTTCAAGATAAACTGGATATTATTAGAGACGGGAAACCAACACCTGATTTAAGACTCTTAAAAACGAAAGTTAAATCATGCTATAGGTACTTGAATATTGAAGTGTACAGTGCTAATCAGTGGTTAAGGGGTTGTGAAAATTTGTGTAAATTGTTTTGTTGGCCATGTGTACTGTTCACAAATGAAAAAGGTGTTTGGAATAAAAATGGCTTTTCAGATTTAAACAACATTCACAAAGTGACAAAAAGGCATGGTAAGTGTGAAACTCATTTGCGAGCGGTGCTAAAAGAATAAACATTTGGAAAATCACGAATTGAGCATTCATTAGATCAGCAGTTGAAAGAAAGTGTTAAAAAGACTTATTGACATTGTTTGTTTTCTCGGCGAAAATGAACTTAGTTTTAGAGATCATACTGAATCTCGGAGCGTTGCTAATAGGGGCAATTTTATCAATTTAGTTGATTTATTAGCAAAATACGATAAAATTTTAAGTAACCATCTGGAACACTCCACGATATTTCGCGGTACATCAAATCATATTCAAAATGATTTGATTCAGTCGATAAGCAATATTGTTTTAGAAAAGATCAAACAAGAAATAAAAAAGCTCCTTTTGTTGCAGTTATGTTAGATGAAACAACCGATATTACGAATATTAGTCAGTTGTCAATCGTAGTACGCTACATAAATCCAAATGGGAAAGTCCAAGAGCGCTTTTTAGGATTTTTAGACGTAACAACGCCATGAACGGCCGCAGCTTTATATACTATAGTTTGTCAGATAGTCGATGATCTACAGTGTGGTGCTGGACTTATCGTCCAAAGTTATGATGGGGCCGCTGTAATGGCTGGTGAATTGGGAGGCCTGCAGGCCAAAGTAAATAAGACTTTTTCAGAATGCAATATTTGTACATTGTTTTGCGCATCGATTAAATTTAGTTCTAGCTCAATCTGCAGCGTGTCTTAAAGAGTGCAAAGTATTTTTTTTCAAGTATTAGTGGAATGACTGCCTTTTTTTCAAAATCATCAAAACGGACACGAGAATAAAAACTTTTTTCAAGAAATTCAACCAGTGAAGAGCGGCTTTTAAAATTGTCCCTGTTGACAATAGAAAGTGACTTTGTGAAGGAGATGTCCCAAAATTCAAACTTTTACGACGAAGTTATTTCCGACATCGCAAAAAAAGAGAGGCGGATTAAACTACATTGTAAATAGGTAGGTATGTGCATGTTAACTACTTAACTAGCTGGCTCAATTTATAGTTGGCTAGAGAGTGCACGATGGCTAGTGTGACTGAACAAACTCTCTATTTCGCTGCGGGTTCAATCCTCGCCACCGGCGCTGGCAACGTCGGTGGATATGGTTGTGTGTCTGCGTTTTTTTCATAAGTGTAACTCTCGCCCGTGCAGCTTTGGCTTTGGAATCGGGGGTTGTCTAATTTTTTGGTGTTTTTATGTTTTATGTTTATTGAGGAGTGGCGGTCCTACAAGTGTACTTTTTTCTAGATATCATAACTTTGCAGCTTTCGACATTTGCTTTAAAATGAGTATACGGAAGCCACGCCCCTTTTCTTAAAATAATTTTTTGCCTCGCTTCGCTCGGGGCCTCGCGCTACCCATCACTCTATATCACAAACTGCTTCCCCTGTATCAAAACTCACCGCACGCCCCTGATTTTATCATCTATTATTACTGTATAATTGTATTACTAAACTATAATTGCAATAAACGAAATTTTAATGGGAAAAAACAAAAAATGGTTGAAATTGTGTTAAAATTTAAGATGGCGGCATTTGTCCAAAGGGGATTTTAGGGGACTTTTCAGGATATGTTTCTAGTGACTTCCTAAACACATTCTCCAAATTTCAACCTGTCATCCGAAATTTCCAGGTGTCACCAATATTTATCCAAACTGGCCTATACTACCAACAAATGTAAAAAATCTGCCGGTGTGATTTAAATATTAGTTATGAACATAAATTTGTTAATTTTAAAGGTTTTATATTTAACTGTAGATTATTAGAATGAAAATCAATATATCTAACGTTTTGTATTTAATTTTAGAAGTTTTTCTAAATTTGTACAGCGCATATATTAACAACTTATTTAAGAATACTGTTTATTATAAATAAATGTTTTTTTCAGTTACGTGCACATAATAATAATAAGAATAAGTAACGTGGGAATATTAGGTTTTAAGTCTATATGTGTCAAAGCAATTAGGTAAATTCAGAAGAAACGGTTAGCTACCGCTGCCTCTCTATATCCTTAATTATTCACATATTTCTTCTCTAGCAACCTATCTAATTAACCTTACGGTAGGAAATGAGATGATTAACAAATTAGCCACCCAGTAGCGAAAACAGCGTCTGAAGCCAAATGCCTGTACCAGTGTAAAGTGTAATACGGCCTGAAGACTCTAATAATAATTCTTCTAGTACCTTGCGCCGCTTCATTTGTTTGATTTGCTCCATCTGGTTAATTCCAACTATAAACTCAGCACGCTTAACATTAACATTAACATGCAAGATCTAATTTAAAATTTATTAAAATGTTTAATAAAGTGAGTGGGGTGAGTTTTGTTATATTTGTTGTTACTTTAGTGGTGGATTGTTATTATTTAAAAGAAAATGAACCAACATATTTGACGGCGGCAGTGGGTGACTATGTCGTTTTTAATTGTAATATTGACTTCCCCCAAAGTTTTCCTATACCGCACAAACTCTATTGGAAACGAGGGGTAAGTATTATATTAAGTTGTATATTATAAACTATTTTATACAGGGTGTTGAAGGCTAACATGTATCTTGGGATAATTTCAATATTCAAATATAGACCCCGCATCTCCAGATCCTGATTCAATCCTCGACCAAGGAAGTAATTAATTCCAGTACCTGTTGAATCAATGAAGCCAAGTAATCGTCAAAACTTCGGAACTCACAAGAACTGAACCAATTTCAACGAAACTCTTTTTAAAACATTTGTTATACTACATTATTTGAAATCAGAACATTCCGGCAGTTGGATTAAATTTTTGTAAAATTTTGAATTTTTTAAAAAATTTTGTAAAATTTGGAGATTTCATAATATACAGGGTGTCCCATAATTGGGTAACTTTCTTCAAGGGGGTGATAGAACTAGAAAAAATAAGTTGAGTTTTGTATATAAACACTTACCTTAAATAAGTTCATAAGGGGAGCTACAACCCCTTAAAAAGGGTAAGTACAACATCGTTATTTGCCAATAAATTATTCGGTTACATATTTTGTAAAATTTTTATCTAAACATCATGATTTGTTGGGATAGTTAAAGGGGGTGAGGGTGAATTTGAATTGTCCAAATTTTATTTTTAAAACTAAACATAGCCGTATTGCACGATCCAATAAATTGCCCGATTTCGTGCAGATTTACCGGTCAAATAAAAGTCCGATAAATTGAGCAATTAGAACATATTCTATTTTTCGACGATTTTATAGGGACCTTCTAGTAACATTCTTTATTTCACTGTATTACCAACTTTCAGAATTGTCAGGTTACATTAATTTGACACAATATTCCTAATCATAAATAACAAAATGCAAACAGAAGACACTCTGAAAACAATATACAGTTGCGAATGTCAAAATATAACTAATCAGAGCAACAAGCGACAATCGAACGGCAACAGTCTGGGAAGTAACTGAATGGACGGTAGGCGCACCTGATGTAAAAAAATAAATTGATTAAAAATCGATCTTTCTACATTTATTTGATCGATTTCTAACCAAATAATGTTCCCAATTTATCGGCTGATTTATCGTTTCGTGTAATACGGCTATTAGACATTTCGAATTATTGGAAAATAACTATGTTGTCCTTACCCCGTTTAAGGGGGTTATAACTTCCTTATGAACTGATGTTTATATAAAAAAGTCAACTTATTTTTTCTAGTTCTATTATCCCCTTGAAGGAAGGTAACTAACTGACATCCTGTATATTAAGTCCGATTTTCGACGAAAAAATATTACCTAGAAGGTTTTTGGGATCGCTGATTATGAATACGTTGTCAAAGTAAGGATTTTCCGGAGGAAGAATAGCTGTAAAAAGGGAAATGTATTTCAAATAATTATATAAAATTTCTTTATGACTCAATGAATAGTTTTAACAAATATATTTTCAGCAAACGATCTTTGCGACGCACGTGCCGCTGACACGTGGAAAATCCGGCGAAAATCTGTGCTATATTTAAATAAATTGAATTTAGAGACATAAAACTTTCAGAAAAGTTAAGTCAATTCGTCTCAAATAAGCACACAAAATTTAGTCAAGAATTAATAATTACTTGTAAAATGGTAAATTTAGGAGCAAAACTTGCAAAATGAAAAATAATGCAAGTAACGGGCTTTAAATTTTTTTTGCTGTTAAATAAATGTATCTCGTAATTGTTCAAAATTTCATCAATATTCAATAAATATTTTTAATACAGCAAACGATCTTTGGGACGAGTGTGCCGTTGGCGCACGAAAAATCCGTGGAATAAACTGCTCTAGAACTGAAAATATTGAACTGAAAATATTGAACTTAGAATGTTAAAACTTTCAGAATTATTTTTCGGATGAAAATATATGTACATTCATTTATATTTTGCGTTCAAATGTCAACGATAATTTGTTAAACAACTTATTTAAATAATTGAAAAATGACGTTTTTATAATAATAATACATATATCTTTATTTAACTTAATCTATTTATATACAATTGACACATAACTTAACGTAATTATTTTAAACAAAAAATGGAACATTTACATATCTTAAAACAATTTTATACATATTCACAAAGAAGTCCCTTGAACGTTGTGAAGTTATTACAAATTATTTGATGTGTTGGCATATCATTAAATATTTTTAAACTTTTAGAGAAAAGAGAGCTATTAGTTTTGCTCCTACTAAATGTTTCAATGAAAAAATTTGTAGCATTCCTAAGTGGATAATTGTGAATATCATGATTATACTTTAATCTATCGTAATGATAGGCTGGTACATTCATAAAGTTTAAAACTTCTAATATTAATTTTATAGGTGTATATTTATTAGATCCTAGTATAATTCACATTGCTCGGTTTTGTATTTTTTGTATTTGTTATATTTGATGACCTAAATTGAATAAAACTGTTGAACAAAATTCTAAATGAGGCACAATCAATGCTTTGTATAAAATTAATTTTGTATGATTGTATTCTATATAGAAAGTAACATTTCTTTGACATTTTATTCATGATGAAACTTGCATGACTTTTAAAAATTCAAATTTTGATCTATTATGACTCCTAAATATTTCATTTCGGTAACTTTTTTTCAGAGTGTTAATATTTATCGATATATTCAATGAATTCATAATTCATTAAATATATGCTGTTTAAATTCCAATTATTTCCTATAAACATATATTTAGATTTCATAATATTTGTATACAAATCTTTATTACACAACGAATTGTATGTTTTTTAATTCATCATTCATTATATTTATCATTTCCTCAGGATTTGTACCTATTATATATATTATAGCATCATCAGCAAACATACTTATACTACACTTTTTTTACATACTTTACAATATCATTTACATATAATAGAAACAAAATAGGTTCCAAGACGGTTCCCTGTGGTAGACCATTTAAATTTTCTAGTTGATCGGATAGAAAATTTGTATATTTTGCTTTTTGATAACGACTAGATAAATAAAATTTAAACCACACTAGTGCTGTATTATGAATGGTGTATTATGAATGAAAATTTTGTTGCTTGTTTACTCAAATATTATTTCTTATACTACATTTTCAACAAAAAAAAAATCACGGCTAACTATTATCGAAAAAAAAATAGTTTATAAATGTTTTTTTAAATTGTTTAAACAATGTAAATACTTGCGGCCGACAGCTGAAATATGTCTGATTTCAAATAATGTAATATAACCAACATTTTACAACAAGTTTCATCAAATTCGGTTCAGTTTTTGTGGGTTCCGAAGTGAAAACCTTCAATGACTCGATTAATTAGCAAATTAAATGTGTCTGTGTGTCCGTAGTGTTCGTTTCCAAAAATGTGTCGCTGCTAATCAGTCATCACTCAAAGTACTCAGAGATACAGAGGGTTCTATTACTTGTAGTGTTTATCGTTTAATGTTAACGTTAATTAAAAAAGAAAACAGTTTCTTGTTTTTATATCTCTTAATTAGTTAATTCCGACATACGTATCAAAAGATGAGCTACATTGTGCTTTTACTTTGAAAGTAAATGATTATACAGTGTGGACGATTAAAATGGAACAAATTCAATATTTCGAACAGTAATTTTTTTTGAGAAAATCCTAAAATACGTCGATTTTTTCCACCCCCCTCCCCACAGATCAACCCCTTCGAATAATTTAAAGACAAAATGGGTTGAGTTATAATTTATTTGAAAGCTTCTCACACATGTTCGCGTACTTTGCTCCAGGGTTATTTTGTATATGTATGTGTTCTATATCATTGTTTTCTTATGCATGTAGAATTTATATTCAATCGCTTCAGTTCTATTAACAAATTGAAAATCAAAAATCAAAAATAATTAAAAGAAAAAAATCTAATATTTCTCATAGTACGAAAATTTGAGGCTACTCCAAGAAATTTGACAGCTCCAACAGCAATTTTTCGTCTAAATCTGGAAATAGTTAGCCCTATTATCGATGTTTCATACTGAAAAAAATATTCATATTGTTATAAAAAATTACTTATACGTTACCTACCGCTAATATTAGAAATTGTTTTTATAACATATATCATATAATGACAGATTTCATAAATTAATTAATGTAACTAGAATATTGCATAGATCCGACATAACATGCTCGTATTTCGATACGAAAAGTTACGCATGGTAGTCGCAGTCACTAACTAGATGGAGAACCGAAATGAAACTCGGCGATCTCGTCCTGTCTTATAGCGACTTGTATATCAGCGTATACACAAAAGATATGTAACCTTAGACGAGGGCTGTGTAGCTGATATGCCATCCTTCGGAGGAGATGTAAAGAAGTCGATCCCTTGTCTATTAGATGTTAGGCAAGTCAAAAATCTCTACTCTTCGATAGAGAAGAGGTTCAGCAAAATTTCCAGGTTGATCTACCATCAAACTCGTCTCCTGGCGTCGGTGATTGGCACTAGTATGGTAGTGGAAATAGGCCGACAATAAAATAAACTAATAATAAAAAAAAAGAATTTTTATAATCTAAGAAATTGGGACGTTTCTTTCTTTATCTTAAACAGAAGGCTTATCCTTTCTTTTATACAACGAGAAAACCATAATCATGACCTACTGTATTTTTCATACTGACTGAAACATGTAGTTAAGAGCTTTTGGATAATAATGGTAATTAATTATACAATTCAGTTTACAAAAATGTCCCAATAATATGTAATGATGGTTGCCTATAACTAGAAATTATTATATTTCTTTAAAGAACATAAAAATAAATATTTGTTACCATCAAAACACTTTGGCAATAAGCTCTATTATGTATTTGGCATGTTACTAATAACTTCTGATTAATAAATACACAAATACGTACGTAATGGATAAAAAACAGAAACTTTTAATAAAACAATTGAATTTGTCTGAAATTTGTAATGAAATAACTATTGATTCTTCGCATATCTTTGCAACAAAACTCTTTGTTTAAATATTTTTCTCAGGGGTTACACTGACTGGTTCAATGACTGAAAATGTTCTGCATACAGGGAGTTTATTTGCATTCGTAGCCAAGTAATCCTTGGTCTAACAGGTTTTAAACTTTTGGACACTTTTTGGAGACTAATATTTTGGTTTAGAAACAAATAAATGCTCAATAGTCTTTTGTTTTTGAGATATCCGAGGTAACTTTTGTTTTTCTTATGGCAACCATATTGTGTTTCAGATTGCACTTAAAAAAGAGCTTTCAGATGATGTATCACATGCCGAGGAAAAATTGTTTGTCAAAGGACTAATTTAAGAAAAGTTATCCATTGCTTAACAAAACAAAATAGTAGGTCATAGAAAATCAGAAAGTTATTGTAAAGCCAGAAACGAGGAAGTTACTTATTCAGATGGCGCGTAATTATTACCTCTGTACTTAAAATCTACTGTAAATTACTTTATTTGTATAGTTTTCTAAAAATATCAATTTTTAGAAGATCATTTAAGGTTTTATTTGTCATAAAATTGTCAATAAAGTGTCAAAATTTGATCAAAGAAATCGTCTTCATCAAGGGCATTATTGCATTCATAGTAGAAAAATTTAGTAGGCTGTGGTTTAAAACAAATAATAATAAGCATTACTGTTAGTTGACAGTTGTTCACTAAATAATAGTGGCATTATTGTAAGTTGCTCAAGAATATTTATTATTACTGTTCAAGAGTGTGATTTTTACAAAATGGCGCACAAATTCTCAAATGAAGAAATATTTGATATATTAGAATGTTAAGAAAAAACAGAAATTCGCAAAACGCATCGGCTTCCTATCTAAAAACATTTCCGGAGAGAATGCAACCACATAGAACAGTTTTTGGAAGAATTGTAAGCAATTTGTTAAATTACTGGAGTTTTGATAATAAAAGAGACCGGTATGATATTGATAATGTTGACCGCACAAATAATAGTCTCGAAGCTGTTAACAATAATCCCCGTATATCACTGTGACAAATTGCAGGCGAAACAAATATTTCTAAGACAACTGTCCACAAGACATTAAAACAAAGAAAATATCGTCCGTACAAACCTACGATTGTCCAAGCTTTAAATAATAATGGTTTTGGTAGAAGACCTGAATTTTGTCGTTTTTTTAATCAGAAATGCCAAGAACAACCTAATTCTCAATCAAAAGTTATAAGGACCGATGAAAGTCGTTTTACAAATTGTGGGGTCTTTAACAAGCAAAGTTATCACCACTGGGCCACAGAAAATCTGCATGTAACTACGAAAAGAAGATTCTAAACTAGGTTTGGATTCAGTGTATGGTGCGGCATGATAGTCTCTTCCTATTCTACATCTATGATCTGCTTATAACCGTTTCCTTAATTATTATTTTTAGATCGCCATTTAATTTTTCCATTCATAACGCATTTTGTCCACACAAGACTTGCAAACTGCATTATCTCCACGCTTTTTTTGCGATTTACTTACTATTTTTCGTCTTTCTAGTATCAAAATGTGTACTTTAATAACTTAAATATACTACATTTATTTCATATTAAAGGATTTTTCCTGGCAGTTATAATTTTTCTGTAATAGTTTTTCGGTCGCCCTGAAAATTTGTAAAAATGGACAAAATGCATCTTGCAAGTCTGCTCCTCATATATTCAAATAGAAGACCAGTAGGTATTGTGGCTTCCCCGCTCGCCTGATATAACCCGTCTTTATTTTTATTTGTGAGGTACAGTGAAATATGAAGTGTATGATTTTGAAAACCCGGAAACTGTCGACATTTTGGAAGACAGAGTTAGGGACGTTTTCGGCACAATAAATGCCAATACTCTGAGAAAAGTAATCAGTTCAGGTTGGCGTAGATGCTAAAAATGTATTCAGCTAAATGGATGTCATATTGAACAGTTTTATTAAATCTTCTTCTTTGTTATCATTTCTGCTATGTTAATTTGCTTTATTAAAAAATTTTCTCCATATTGATTATGTTCAGTATTTTAACAGAAAATTAAAATTATTTCAACATGTCAAACTAGTAACTTTAATATTACTTTTATTCTTTATAATGGTTGGTATTAGGTATATCCATGAAATCAAAATAACTTTTTGATTTTCCATGGCCTACAATTTTGTTTTGTTAAGCAATGGATAATTTTTCTTAAATTAGTCCCTTGAAAAATAATTTTTCCTCGGCATATGTACATCATTTGAAAGCTCTTTTTAAGTGCTATCTGAAAAACGAAAAATTTAATATGGCTGCCATAAGAGAATCAAAAAGTTATCTCGGATATCTCGAAAACAAAAGAATATCGAACATTTGTTTCCACACCAAAATTCTAGTCTCCAAAAAGTGTCCTAATAATGTAAAAGTCTAAAAGCTATCTGATCAAGGATTACTTGGCTACAGCCCAAAAAAGAAATCACAAATTTTCGTTTTTTCTTTTTTTGGAAAATCCCAAAAATGGTTTCAGTTAGGCGCGACTTCTTAACGGATTTGGAATCTGCATAGCTAAACTCATTCTATTTAACCGACCTCGTAGCTCTGGTTTCCGAGATCGCAATGATAAGCATCTCATATCACATCCATACGGTGTCTATTTTTGGTCCACTTCATGTCCGTATGTCTATGGACATGTGATGGATATCCATTGGACATCTATTTACGTGTATCTGTACACTGTCTATAAAGGGATGTCCACTGGACGTCCGTTTTTTATGCGGTTGTGATAGTACACCAAAGTACAAGTGATGGATATCCACTGGACTTCCACATAATATTTAACGATGACACTTGAGCCAGTTCATTTACACAACTGCTTTAAATGTCCTACTATTGAGAATAACTGTGAGCTTTGATTAGTCAGAAATTTGAGGAGATTCTAAATTCCAATCAAGTTTATGTTTTGTTTCGAACATAGCTGAACTAAAATATTTTGGATCTTAGTTTTGTTTCTAGTGTTTGAGTATTCAGAGACAATTTGATTTTTTTATGTATTTGAGTTGATAATAATAATATTTTGTTGATTGTGTTTCCAGTGAGTGATTCAGTTTTTCCAATTTCCAATGATAATATACAATTTTTATAGTACAAAATATGTGTAAACCCCTGAGGAACAAGAAGATTCATAGGGCTTGTTATATAGATTTTCTTAAAAAAAATCTATATATACATTTATGCTCGGCGACTTTGGGCCCCCGTATCTCGAGAACGGCTGATCAGATCTACCTCAAATTTGGGATCTATCCAAATCTCGAGATTTCCAGAAACTTTCCGTCTGTCCGGAACTCCGGAACTCCGGAAGTCCGGAAACTTTTCTATGAAATACGATAACTGTCCCAAATATTGACCGATCGACAAACTTTTACCAGAGGTAGACCTCCATGGTCTACATATGCCTATCGATTTTCAGCCGGTTCCGAAAACGGCAAGTGGGGCAAAAACGGCCCAACAACCAATTTTCTTACCTTCCTTTGAAATGCGATAACTGTCCTAAGTATTAACCGAACGACTTCAAATTTTGAACAGGTGTAGACCTCTAAGGGCTACATATGCCTATTGTTTTGGAGCCGGTTTCGAAAACGCGAAGTGGGGCAAAATGGCCTAAAAGCCATTTTCATTTCTTTTTTTTTTTAAATGCGATATCTGTTCAAAATATTGACCGATCGACTTAAAATTTGCAACAGGGGTAGACCTTTACGGTCTACATATGCGTGTTGATTTTAAGCCGGTTCCGAAAATGGGAAGTGGGGCAAAAATTAATTAAGAATTTTGATTTTTTTTTTGGAAATGCAATAATGCCCCAAATATTGACCGAATTGGTACAAATATAGGCATATTAGCATAAGACTCAATAAAATGGATCACAAGGAACCGATTCCAACTATTCACGAACCGCTCCGATCATTCCCGAAGGCGTTATAAGCACTTTTAATAGCGGAATCGTTTTCTAGGTAATCGGACCCAAGGAATCGATTGGAATCATTCTGGAACCGATCCGATGTACTTTGTCCGTCTTTTGAAAATCTATATGGCATCTTCACCGTAGCGGTGATGGTACCTCACTTCTTTTGTGTTCTTCTATTTGTTTCTCATTTTACTATTAGGATTAAATTTGAGCTTGTGCCTGGAAAAATCGGTTAATAATATAAATAGCCAAAGCCACCAATGCTTTAACAAATCTTACATACATACAACATTATAAAGTCGATTTTAAAAATGTAAAAATTTTGTGCAACGAAACAAATCTAAGTACAAGACTGATACTAGAAATAATTTATATTAATGAGACCAAAAGATTGTATTAATTTAAAATCAGATGTAGCAAGTCTAATTAATTTTTTCTCTCTATCGCTATCTATTCTATATACCCTATTAACACAGTTCTTTAAAGCTCATAATTTTTGTATGTTTTAGTTTTTTAAATAGATATTAACTTTTAGCTGACTTCCTGTATATTTAGTTCATCCATTGAAACCAATTCTATAGTATGTAAATTTATAGTGTAATTTGTGTTTATACTTTTTTCCAATTAGAAAATCTGCTTATTAGAACAGTATTAGTTCTAATTAACGACAACCATATAACTCACAATAAAAAACCAAGTTTTTTATTTTATCAACGAAATGCATTTTCTAGAACGAAGTAATATATTCTTGGCAGGATGATGTTGTTACTGAATCCGACGAATATGTAGGAAGAATTAGCCTACTTAATAAACCACAACAACACTACGGAAGAGCCTCTATTAATTTAACTTCAATTAGGGAATCAGATGCTGGGTGGTTCGAGTGTAAAGTAATGTTCCCTAATAGATCGCCTCCTTGGAGAAATAACGGAACCTGGTTTCATCTTACAGTCAGTGGTAAGCTTTTACATCTATTAATGAAATATGAAAACAGGATCCTACAAATATTGAGTAGACAATAAGCTAGCTCATGTCACGTATACATACTTATTATGTCCCTTAAGTTTGGTTGCATAGCATAATAGTTTGAACATTGTTAAACTGGTTCAGATCATGGTAGCTTCCCTCCTTTTTAAAAGGCGAACAGATTTCATTTGCATTTGTTTTTATAAACCCAGTGGTTTTTAAAAAAATTAGAAAAATACGATTTTTTGACTATATTTAGAAGTTTTAGAGAATTGATATTTTGTTGTATTAGTGCAGTAAAAATAAATTATGACCTGGGCAAAATTGCAACACAAAGGATTCTTTTTGCATTATACTGTCGGAAGTGTCTTTTTTTAACATATTCAAAATCCCCATTAATGCCGGCTCAGGAAGTCAGTGAAAATCCAAGATGGCGGCTGAATTTTTTTTTATTAAAAAATTTATAACTTTGTATAACTTTGTATTTATAATGTATAACTAGGCAAAAATGTTTAAAAAATACAAAGATAAAAGTATAAAAAAATAACCATTGACTTTACTTAATTTTTTTTTCAAAATGGCGGCCATTTAAATAATTAGGTATTTAGTTTTCAAATATTTAAAGGCCACCATTTTGGAAAAAAATGTACACTCAAGCAACTGTAGTTTTTAATGGTTATACATCAGAATACACAATAAAAGACATGACCCATAATCGCCGAACAAATACAATTTTCCCCTCCGTGAACTTCACACCAGATATGACATTCACAGGAAGTAAGGAAATGTTTCTCACTAATAAGGGAAACAAGCAGAAAATAATTACTCTAATCGCTGAAGAAGTACGACAACAGGGATGTTCAGTAATTCATGCAGTTGATGATGCTGATGTTGACATTGTTAAAACTGCAGTGGAATCTTCAAAAATTAAAAATACAACAGTGATAGGAGACACTGACACTGACCTACTGGTATTGCTGATTTATTGGTGTAATCAAGCATACCACAAGCTATTTTTCAGAAGTGATAAAAAACCTTCCAAACAGAATAACATTTATAATATCAATGCCATTAGATATTCGCTCGGAAATGACTTAGCGAACAGTCTATTCTTTATACATTCGTATACAGGATGTGACAGCACCTCCAGAATATTCCATATTGGAAAGCAATCAGTTTTCAAACGTGTTGTTGAAGATCAATACTTTCGTGAACTTGCACTATCGTTCAGCTCAACAAACCTTAATCCCAGTCAGGTTGAAGAATTTGGAAAGAAGATAATGGTATGTATTTTTGGTGGAAATCCAGATGATATACTAAATACACTTAGGTATAGAACTATTATTGATAAAGTATCGAAGGCAAAATGTTTCGTTCAGCCACAGAACCTTCCCCCAACGGAATCAGCTGTCGAGTACCATAGCCTCCGTGCATATTTGCAAATTTGTATATGGAAGCAAATGCAAGAAGGCTTGAACCCAACAGAGTGGGGATGGAGTATACATGATAATATGTATGTACCGAAAAAAATGGATTTGCCACCAGCACCTGAAAGTATATTAGGCATAGTAAGATGTAACTGCAAAACCGACTGTGGTGCCATGAAATGTAGTTGCCGAAAGAATGATTTGGAATGTACCAGTTCATGTGGTCAGTGTCAAGAAACAAATTGTGAAAATAGTCCGCAGCGAATAGAAGATGAAGAAATGGAAAGTAGAGATGAAGATTATGATGAATTGTGAAGAAACAGCCAAATCATTTTAATTTTTGTTCAATAAAGGAAAATAACCCATACTTTGAAATAATGGTTTTTTGTTCTTGTAAGTCTAATGCGTAATAAAGTTTTCTCTAATGTATAATAGGCAATTTGAGTGATTCAGTACCTATCTTACCTATTCAATACCTATTTTATGCTTTTATCTTTGTATTTTAAACATTTTTGCCAAGTTACACGTTATAAATACAAAGTTATACACAGTTATAAATTTTGTAATAAAAAATACAAAATTCAGCCGCCATCTTGGATTTTGACTGATTTCCTGCACCGGGATTAATGGGGATTTTGAATATGTTAAAATAGACACTTCTCACAATAGAATGCAAAAAGAATCATTTTTGTTGCAATTTTGTCCAGGTCAAGGGAATCTTTACACCATATTGACTGCACTATATTAAGAAACTGGATTGCTCTTTTATTAATAAATTTATTATATTAATTTTGAATCTACAAAAGTCGCTACACATGATTTTCAAGCTTCTATAGGAGCACACATTTTCACTAAAGCACTTCTGGCAATTGCAGGGTTTAAAAAATCTTTGACTGTTTTTCTCTTTTCACTTTTGAAAGTAAAGTTATTCCTATAACCGCACTCTAACAGACTGAGCTATACAGATACTTCTAAAGCACGAATTTATTTATTGCATCCAAGTATTTTTATGTAAAGGATGACACCAAAATTTTTTTTAATTTTTCATGTAAAAAGTATCCTCTGTAACAAATACTTTTTTATTTTTTATAAATTTCTTGTCCCCTGTATTACTTGTTATCTATTGCATTATCTTGTTCTGTATAAAAATTATAATCAAGCATATTTTTAAAAACCAAATTAAACGAAAACATTAATAATTTTTATTTACTTTAGGTGGAAATCTCCTGGCAATTCCCCCAATAAATAAAACAGTTTTGGAAGGAGAAGAAGCTCAGTTTAGTTGTCTTACAAAGGATTTTGCCATAAAAGTTACCTGGTATAAAGATGGAATACCTCTAAGCGAATACCATGACCTTGTGACCAGATCCTGGATAAGCAAAGACAACACTTTGGTTATTGCCAATACAGATTCGGGGGATTATGGAGAATACGAATGTGAGGCATCTAATGATGAAGGGGAAAAGCAAACAGCTAAGGCTTTTCTTAATGTCCAGTGTAAGTTAATGAACACATTTCATAAGTTTTAATTTACATTTTCATTAGGTTAATTTTTTTAAAACTAATTTTCGTTGAAGATATTATCTTAAATATTAAACTTATTAGGTATTTTAGATGAAAATAATTTGGAAGAATTGTCGACATGGTGGGTTAAACGATTTCCTGCCATTATTACTAGCGTGAGAAAAAAATTAACATCCAGTCTGGTGTATTTATTTGTGCGGAATCCAAATCTGTAGAGAAATAAATATATACGAGGTATCGTCAAAAAACTAACTTACTAAAAAATTAACACCCTGTATGCATACGGAAATCTATACATACTGATCTGATTAAAAACTGTAACACTGTATCGGTTACGTAAAAACTTTGTATATGGGGCTGTTTTGAGTAATTTTGTCTGATGGTTCTTTTTTAGTTTTACCCTCGGTTTTACTTAAATGGTTAGTCACAACAGTTTTTAGGTAAAATAATTGTGGTGAAAGTTAATATGGTAATTTGCAATATGTTCTGAGTATTACAATCACTAAAATTCATTTTTCCTGAGTAATTTAAAAGAAAATGAGCGACAAAATCTTATGAATATTCATAAATTTTGCCTCATAGCCTTGTAGTAATTTATTAAATAAATAGATGAGACCATTTCTACTACTTTTCACAAGAAAATAACAAACCTCCTCGATTTAATTAATTAATTAATTTAAATGTTGTGGCTTTATCCTTATGATGAATATTATACAGGGTGGGGCAATAGTGCGTTGGACCTCGATATCTCGAGTTCTACGAAAGCTAGAAATTTTTTTTAAGAAATTTCAAGTAAACTAGATAAAAAAAGTCTATAACTGGAAATTATTTTCGAACATACAGGGCGAGCCAAGACGAATTTACAGGACCAAATGCCTTTTTTTTAATGGAATGCTATGTATATCAGTACATTTTTTGAAGCCTCTTTCTAGGCTCTATTCATTCCTATATTATTATTGGCTATCTCCTAACCACTTTGATGTAACGAATTTTTTTGTTGAAATAATGCCATCTGCAGATGGATATTAAAAAAAATCACCACAGTCACAATTATGGGTTTTAAGAAAAACTTATGTGAATACCAGGTACGAGACATCTAATTATAATTTTTGAATCATTTTCATTTCCTAAAAATGTACAGGGTGGCCAAAAATTAGTATTCAATTAAGAACTTTTTTAAATTGAATTTTCTCAATTTTTTCAACGATGTGATGTAAAAATGAAAAACGAACATTTTTTGTAAGTACTTCCTTATGGCTAATTGCAACTATTTTCGTTTTATTGAGCAATAATTACAACATTCAAAAATAAACTTAAAAAAAAGAGGTTTCTTCAAATAACTCAGTAGAAAAATGTTCCACATGTTGGCCATTTTGATTGACACACGTCTCTATGCGCTTTTGAAATGAGGTTCCCACTGTTCCTAAAACTGCCGGTGTGATAGATCTAATGGCAGTTATTATTCTTTCCTTCATATTTTGTACTGTTGTTGGTGTGTCTCTATAAACAATTTCCTTCACGTATCCCCATAAAAAAGAAATCCATTTTTATAAGATCTAGGGATCTAGCAGGCCATTTAGTGGGTCCATTTGTTCCAATCCATTGATGAGGGTAGGTATTATTTAAGTGGTCTGCATTTAAATAATGTGGTGGAGCACCAACTTGCTGAAACCACATCTTATTTCGAATTCTTCCAGGGAGATTTACCAATAATTGTGGCAGATAGTTTTTCAAAAAATGAGGATAAATAGCTCCAGTCAATGTACCATCAAAGAAATGTGGCCCTATTACATGTTCTCCAATAATTCCTCCCCAAACGTTTATAGACCATCTGTGTTGGTTATCAACTTGCATAAAAAAGTGAAGATTTTCCGAAGCATAGTAATGGAAATTGTGCCTATTAACAAATCCATTTTTATGAAAAGTTGCCTCATCAGTGAATAAAACTTTATTGAAGAAGTTGACATCAACTTGCATTTTACCTCTGGCCCAATTGCAAAATTGTAGGCGCTTTTAAAAATCGTCATCAGATAATTCCTGGTGCATTTGAATATGATATGCATGCAACTTATTTGTTTTTAAGATTCGACCCACAGACCGTCTATTCTCTTTGACTAACATGGATATTCTCAACCGTTGCCAGCACCACAGAAAACTCATTTTCTTCGTTCACAACACGTTTTATTCTTTCACTTTTTCTATATTCGACATTTCCAGTTTCCAGAAATCTATCGAGAAGGTTTTGGAAGCTGCTAACATCAGGAAACCTTCTTTCAGGATAACGTTGGTGATAAATTTTATTGGCAAGTAAACAATTTCTGTCTGACTCGCCCAAAACAAAAGTCATGTCTACAAGTTCCGCTTTATTAAAATTCATATTGTAAAATTCCAAATATTTTAAATTCAATACAAATTGTAACTAACGACCGATAAGTGTGCTAAATGCTCCTTTGTACACGACAATTTATACCAAACTGAGGTTTTATTGCTTGTCGAATAACGAAAACAGCAAAAAAAATTTACAAAAAACATTATAGTAAAGGACTGGTTAAATACTATTTACTCATTTCAATGGCCTCATTTCAAAATTACATAAAGACGTGTGTCAATCAAAATGGGCAACACGTCGAACACCTATTATAAATTTTTCTAATGAATTATTTGAGACAACCTCTTTATTTAAGTTTATTCTTGAATTGGACACTTATTTATTTATAAAACGAAAATGGTTGCAATTAGCCATAGGGAAGTACAAAAAATGTTCGCTATTCATTTCTACATCACATCACCGAAAAATATACAGGGTGTTCCATTTGAAAAAATTGAGAAAATTCAATTTAAAAAGTTCTTAATTGAATACTAATTTTTGGCCACCCTGTACATTTTTAGGAAATGAAAATGATTCAAAAATATTAATTAGATGTCTCGTAACTGGTATTCACATAAGTTTTTCTTAAAACCCATAATTGTGACGTGGTGATTTTTTTTAATATCCATCTGCAGATGGCATTATTTCAACAAAAAAATTCATTACATCAAAATGGGTGGGATATAGCTAATAGTAATATAGGAATGAATAGAGCCTAGAAAGAGGCTTCAAAAAAATGTACTGATATACATAGCATTCCATTTAAAAAAAGGCACTTGGTCCTGTAATTTTGTCCTGGCTCGCCCTGTATGTTCGAAAATAATTTCCAGTTATAGACTTTTTTATCTAGTTTACTTGCAATTTTTTTAAAAATTTCTAGCTATCGTAGAACTCGAGATATCGAGATCCGACGCACTATTGCCCCACCCTGTATATGTGAGTGGTCATACGAAAAGGGACCTGGAAGGAAAAAAGTAAATTCCGAGATAAATGCGTTTAAAGTTAGACTAAAAATTAATTGCGATCTCGATATATGCTTATATTGCCTGCTATGTTCATATTAGCTCACTTTACCGTATTATTATTGTCAAGTGGATCATCGAATGACGCGAGTGCAGCGGGGAGGCTGTGTCTTTACTTCCGTGCTGTTGACTAGTTAGTGTGTGTTTCGCAGTAAAACTGGAAAACTCATTTTGTTCCATCCAGGTCCCTTTTTGTATGACCACTCACCTATTTGAGATAATACTGTTCTATTTGGATCAATTAACGCAGAAAGGTTCAATGCATCCAAAACCCCAAAAACCTGGAAAACTCATTTTGTTCCGTCCAGGTCCCTTTTCGTATGACCACTCACATATATGGACCTACTTTCCGAAATTGTTTAAATATTGAGAAATTCCTTGTAATTTTTATAGCTGACTGGACTTGAACAAATTAAGCTTGTTCTATTACCCCATGGATGTACCTCACATATTTTAATGCAATTTGAAGGTGTAAATCCTTTTCCTGGAATAGGAGAATCCATTTTCATCCCTCAGAAAAAAAAAATACACTCACACTGAGAAAAACGTTCCAAATAAACAGTGAATCTGACACATTTTTAATTAGGATTAGTATCTAGTTTGCTATTAAGAAATGTTACGTAATACTTGTAACAATTAAAATTGGAATTTTGACACCATGCAAATAATCCATAATAAATAATTAAATTGTCCCAATATAAAGTGACCACTTGTGTTAATATTTTTCTTCGTAATAGTCACCAGTTTTCTTATCACGAACATTCACATTTTTGTAGCAGTTAAAGAGTGCACATGACTTTTTTTATTATAGTAGTAAGTGTACAAACATTTTGTATTTAGTTAACAGTTTCCTAACGTTAAATATTCAGGAAGAAAAGGATCATGGGTAATGCCCTCAAAAAAAGGATGAATCCGCCGACACGTGTTTCTGAGTCAATACTTGTTATCAAGACGGCTATAAGTTGTAAGGATAGGAACAACCAAGGTTCAAATCCGCTGATCAGACGAGCTGTCGATTATGATCCAGCAGAAGCTCCGCGGTACAAGAGACCGAGGCTACAAATCCTGGACAACGGCTAACAGAGGCGAAAACTCCGTCAGCATGGCCACGAAGATGGACTACTCAGAAGAGACACAGAAGGGTGTTGGGGAACACCTTTCACCTACTACGTGGCACCGAACTGGCCGACTGCCGGATCGAAGCCACGCTCCTTTGCCTTGAGCGGGCCCAAACCGCTAAAGAAAAGCGTTTAGGCCTTGCGCGTTCCCAAGCTACATAGCTCTACCTCCTTTACATGCCTACTGCCGGTCGACACCGGCAGGAACAACCCTAACCTGATAAACTCCTAGGGCAGAACGGCAACAGTCGCCCTGCCCGCAACATGACGACGCTCCCGGGAACAGAAAAGAAAACAGAAACAAGAAGAGCACCAGCAGAGAAAGGCCCAAATCGGCTGGGTCCAACAAACCAGGACCGGGGGAAGTCTGCCAAAACGACCACACCGTTCGCATCAGCGGACGGAGTTACCGGTGGAGCAGGCCCGCCCCTTACGGGGTTGGTCTAGGCCTACAGCGATGCGTTAGGGTAAAGGAAAGTAAAACTTTCGACCGCTGCCATCCAAGGTCATCGTCAAAGCCAAGAATATTGGCGCGAACCAAGGTTCAACAACACAAAGGAAACTACGGACAAGAAGTATAGAAGTGACATTTTACTTGCCACAAAGAAGTGGTGGAGTAGTCACCATATACAGATGATCTTCTTACTTACCAATATTAAAATTTTAATTGTAGCTAGTAAACTTTTTCGGGTGTGACGTGCATTCTAATCAACTGCCAAGCCTTATTTTTAGGTGATAATGGTATAGTTCATCATTGTAATGATTAATACATATCTTAATCATTCACCCACTTTCCTGCGTATCCGTAAATAACACAAACTTTAAAAGAAATTGATATCGCCCTGTATAATTATTCACATTTGGAAAGTAGGCGTATTTACGAGCTCAATAATGTATAGGGTGGCGGAAATAGGTGTACAGAAAATAGGCACATTGTACGTTTAAAATTAAAATCAAAATAGTTCGAAAAAATGCTTCCCTGAAAAATTAAAAGCGTTTGAAAAGGACCCTTAAAAAGTTGTTTTTCTTGAACAACGTTTGATCTGTTTGATCTAGATGTATCAGATTTAGTTGCAATCCTTTATAAGTTGCTTCAAATTGTATTGATATGACTGATATGAGTGTCAATATTTTGAATATCCTTTATTAATTTTTTTGCAACACAAATAAAATTATTAAAAAAAAAAACTTCATTATTTAAAACTTTTATTTATATTTCATCTTTGGTCATCTTTTTTCTCATTTTGGGAATACATATTTATAGATAAAAACGTATAATTTTGAAACAAACTTTACGCAGAGCTATCAAAGATCGTTTAAAAAAAAATTAAATCTTAAATCAAAAATACTTTTATTTGAAATTAACGATTTAATCAAGATATTGTTAATGATGATCTTTTAAGGCCTTACATACTTTTGGAAACGATTTAAAAATCTTAAATACTTTTGGAAATAAATTAAAGATCTTAGATAAGTACTCGTACTTTTAGAAACGATTTAAATCTTTTCAAACAATTTAAATATTTTCAAAACCATTTCAATATTCTCAATACGATTTAAGGTAATAACAGGTTTAGCGCTTGATTTAAGATTTAAGTTAATAAAATGAAATTTTGAGCCGCTATATACTAGCGCTTGCGCAAATCCAAATTGAACACAAGAATAGTAATAACAACCATGAACATGGATTAGTATGATATCAAGAACAAGATTTTTTGCGTGCAGGTGCCACAGGACTAATGTTAAGAAAATTGAGAACTAAACATATTTACAATGTGCATAAAGCGGCCCACAGACGCATCAGTTTATCGTGCTGCAAATTGTCCTGCTGCAAATTGTTACAATCGATGACTATTCGTACAGCGGTTTATCCACACATGTGACAATCTGCGAATTTAATCAGGTTGTAAAGTCCTGTCAGATAGGTCATTAAAAGTGTAATTAAGGTAGTGTGATGACTCTGGTAATGTCGAGAGAAACTACCGTTGTGCTTGGCATACACTGAGAGAATGATTTAGTTGGGAGAAATAAATTTTATTTCAACCAAATAAATGATTTCTTTGTATTTGGCGAACTAAACATTTAATTGGGAGAATTAAGGCATTTATTTGATTAAAAGCCGAATATTTAATATTATCAATTAAATCAAAATACTTATTTGTAAGAAATATTTGTTTCTGAACATTAAATATTTATTTGTGAACATTACACATTTGTTTCTGAACATTAAATATTTGTTTCTGAGTATTAAATATTAATTTCTCAGGAATAAGACTTTTTACAGATTGCGTGGATTTATTGTTGATGATACAATTTCAGGAAAATTAATTCCGTTTTTAATTTATTTATAGTGAACAAATATTTATTTCTCAAAAACAATTAAAATTTCATATATTCATTAATATTAAATAAATTGTTAATTTTTGTTAATAACGCTGTTTAATTTATTTATAATAAAAAAACTATTTCTCCTCGCACCTGCTTTGGGTATCCACCACCTTATAAATTATTTAAAGAATTTGTTAAATAAATCTCTACGCCAAAAGGATTAGTCATAGGTTGGTTTTTTGGAGAAAAAAACAATCTGAACAATCCTTTTGCTACGCATGGTTTATTTAAAAAAAACATATAAACAATTTACATAGAATAGCGACTTAATACCCAAAGAAGGTTCGAAGACAAATTATACGAATGCAACAAATAAATGAATATAGAAAATTAAAAACATTTCTATTAAAAAAAAATATATATAAAAATTTTTACTTACCTGGTTTATATTTGCGAAACTAAAATTTGATTTATGTATGCCTCACGATTTGTCTACAGTACGATGTATTAAAAAATCAATTTTACTAAAAATTATAGTAGATATTTTTTTTATTTTTTTCACAAGTTGTAAAGCATATCGTCGGTCCACTGCCAAAACAACGAATGTGCATTTTTCTAATTTTTCAGAAGAAGGGAAATAAAGTTCAATTTGTTGTTAAATATCCAAAGGTAATTTATTTATAGGTATAAGTTTCCTAGTATAAAAATATTTCAAAAATATTCAATATTCGCATTTGCGGTTTTGGCACTGCAGACTGAAAAAAATATATTATTTTCCAACAGAAAAGTCGAAACCGGCAAATTTGCACATTCGATGTTTTGTCATTAAAGCAACGTTATGGTAGGTATATATTTGAGAAATTAAAATGTATTTTATATTAAAAACATGTATGCTTCACGAGTTGTTTATAATAAAACATATTCTAAAAAATGATAGGGTAAATTTATTTCTTATAAATAATTATTTAATTACAAAAAATAAATACCAAGAGAATTCCTAAAATAAATCATTTAGTTTTGTCAATTAATCCAATCTTCGAAATATGCTTATTATAACAAAATTATGAAAAATAATTATTTGTCTGAATTAAATATAATGCAAAATAATAAATATTTATTAAATTGAAAAAACTAAGGCTTCTTAGTTCAAGCCAGATATTTCCCTCAGTGTAATACTGCTATCAAATACTAATGAAAGAAAAGTAAAAAGAAAAGTAAATTGTGCAAGAATTGATTACTTGAACGCAATCGTTATTCTCAAATGAATTATTTGCAAACTGCAATCTCGACTTCTCTTTTCTTCATCTTGCTCATAGAATTATTTAGATCACAGCATAAGCATTCATATATTGACCCATTTGACTTTCAAAGAAAATAAACCCAAGTCTAAAGATCTAAATCTCTTTTGAGGGATTTAGATATTTCAAAAATGATTTAAATCGCCCTGAAAAGATTTAAATCAGTGAAAATATCAAAATTTAACTAAACGATCTTATATCCTTCTAAAACAATCGTAAATCAATTTTCAAATCAAAGACATTAGATCATATGGCAAAGTATTTAAATTTCAAATCAACTATCATTAGAGACAAAAGGATCTTAGATACTTACGATGATTTAAGATCAAAAAAATATTTTAAAAAATTTAAATCTAAGGGCGTGTGACAGATCTGGTTTCACGATATTTGTCACGTATTTTGTCTGGGTAGTTTACAACTAAATATAAAATGTGTCAAGGCACAATATCTAATCGCGTGACCTTGAAATAACTTGAAATAACATGTTGCACGAAACCGATTTGCAATATGTAGCAACTCATTGAGGACGATGGCAACCAGATAAAAAATTATCCAAGAAAAGTGCTTCTTTTAAACTCATGTTACTCTTTAGGAAAGCATTTATTGAAACATGTTTATATATTTTCGTCTTTATTTCATATGTACAATACGCTTTTTGAGCTTGGCTATCTATAAGTCCAAAGTCGGAAAAAAACACAATATGCCGCGTTTCTAGAAACATTTATTTCCTAATATTTGACACTTAACTGTTTTCAGATATCAACTCCAACTCGCATATTATTACCCCAAATAAACAGGGTGGGGCAATACTGCGTCCGACTTCGATATGTCGAGTTCTATGATAGCTAGAAACTTGATTTAAAACATAAATAAACTAGACAAAAAAGTCTATAACCGGAAATCTCCAATTTTCTCCCAAGTTACCTGTCATTTTTATCTGTGAGCCACCTCTACAGTATTTCCTTCAATATTTTTTTCTTACCTTGAGCCCTTTTATATTTTTATATCTAATTTTACTTGCAACTTTTAAATTTTTGCAAAATGGTCAAATTTTTTGTATGTGTTCTAACCTATAACTGACTGCGCCATGTAACGTGTTCAGTAGGTGAGGTCCGTAAAGGAGTTTACGGACCTCGTTCAGTAGGACCGTCGTGTTAAATCATGAGACGATTAAGTTGGTACTGATTTATTAAGCTGACAGCTATCTTAGATATCATATGTAAGCAACACATACTACATGAACATATACGCCATATGTAGGCAACACATATCACAGAGGTCACAAAGAGGTTTCAAAAAATGATATGATATACATGGCATTTCATTTTAAAAAATGTTCCTTCACTTTGTAGAATCGTCTTGGCTCACCATGTATATTCGAAAATAATTTCCGGGTATAGACTTTTTTATCTAGTTAATTTATGTTTTTAAATCAAGTTTCTAGCTATCATAGAACTCGAGATATCGAAGGTGGGAGGCACTATTGCCCCACCCTGTATAGTGACACTGTATTTCTCATTCCATCTTGTATTAGTTCATGTTATTCCATAAATTCATATACATATGTATTGATATACAGGGTGGGGCAATAATACGTCGGACCTCGATATCTCGAGTTCTACGGTAGCTAGAAATTAAAAAAAAATACAAGTAAACTAGATGAAAAAGTCTATAACTGGAAATTATTTTCGAATATACAGGGCGAGCCAAGACGAAATTACAGGACCAAGTGCCTTTTTCTTAAATGGAATGCTATGTATATTAGTACATTTTTTGAAGCCTCTTTCTAGGCTCTATTCATTCCTATATTATTATTGGCTATCTTCCAACCACTTTGATGTAATGAATTTTTTTTGTTGAAATAATGCCATCTGCAGATGAATATTTAAAAAATCACCACAGTCACAATTATGGGTTTTAAGAAAAACTTATGTGAATACCAGTTACGAGACATCTAATTAATGTTTTTGAATCATTTTCATTTCCTAAAAATGTACAGGGTGGCCAAACACCCTCTATATTTTTCAACGATGTGATGTAAAAATGAAAAACGAACATTTTTTGTAAGTACTTCCCTATGGCTAATTGCAACCATTTTCGTTTTATTGAGCAATAATTACAACATTCAAAAATAAACTTAAAAAAAGAGGTTTCTTCAAATAACTCAGTAGAAAAAATTATAATAAATGTTCCACATGTTGGCCATTTTGATTGACACACATCTCTATGCGCTTTTGAAATGAGGTTCCCACTGTTCCTAAAACTGCCGGTGTGATAGATCTAAAGGCAGTTATTATTCTTTCCTTCATATTTTGTACTGTTGTTGGTGTCTCTCTATAAACAATTTCCTTCACGTATCCCCATAAAAATAAATCCATTTTTGTAAGATCTGGGGATCTAGCAGGCCATTTAGTGGGTCCATTTCTTCCAATCCATTGATGAGGGTAGGTATTATTTATGTGGTCTCTAACTACATTTAAATAATGTGGTGGAGCACCATCTTGCTGAAATCACATCCTATTTCGAATTCTTCCAAGGAGATTTACCAATAATTGTGGCAGATAGTTTTCCAAAAAATGAATATAAATAGCTCCAGTCAATGTACCATCAAAGAAATGTGGCCCTATTACATGTTCTCCAATAATTCCTCCCCAAACGTTTATAGACCATCTGTGTTGGTTATCAACTTGCATAACAAAGTGAGGATTTTCCGAAGCATAATAATGGAAATTGTGCCTATTAACAAATCCATTTTTATGAAAAGTTGCCTCATCAGTGAATAAAACATTATTGAAGAAGTTGACATCAACTTGCATTTTACCTCTGGCTCAATTACAAAATTGTAGGCGCTTTTGAAAATCGTCATCAGATAATTCCTGGTGCATTTGAATATGATATGCATGCAACTTATTTGTTTTTAAGATTCGACCCACAGAGGGGGTCTATTTATTCCTACTAATGAGGTCACTTCTCTTTGACTAACATGGGGATTCTCAACCGTTGCCAACATCACAGAAAACTCATTTTCTTCGTTCACAACACATTTTATTCTTTCACTTTTTTTATATTCGACATTTCCAGTTTCCAGAATTCTATCGAGAAGGTTTTGGAAGCTGCTAACATCAGGAAGCCTTCTTTCAGGATAACGTTGGTGATAAATTCTATTGGCAAGTAAACAATTTCTGTCTCACTCCCCAAAACAAAAGTCATGTCTACAAGTTCCGCTTTATTAAAATTCATATTGTAAAATTCCAAATATTTTAAATTCAATACAAATTGTAACTAACGACCGATAAGTGTGATAAATGCTCCTTTGTACACGACAATTTATACCAAACTGAGGTTTTATTGCTTGTCAAATAACGAGAACAGCAAAAAAATGTACAAAAAAACATTATAGTAAAGGACTGGTTAAATACTATTTACTCATTTCAATGGAAATGGTCCCACTAAATGGCCTCATTTCAAAATTGCATAAAGACGTGTGTCAATCAAAATGGGCAACACGTCGAACACCTATTATAAATTTTTCTAATGAATTATTTGAGGGAACCTCTTTTTTTAAGTTTGTTCTTGAATTTGACACTTATTTTTTTATAAAACGAAAATGGTTGCAATTAGCCATAAGGAAGTACTTACAAAAAAATGTTCGTTCTTCATTTCTACATCACATCGTCGAAAAATATACAGGGTGTTTCATATGAAAAAATTGAGAAAATTCAATTTAAAAAGTTCTTAATTGAAAAATAAACACTTATTTATTTATATAACGAAAATGATTGCAATTAGCCATAGGGAAGTACTTACAAAAAAATGTTCGTTTTTCATTTTTACATCAAATCGTTGAAAGATATACAGGGTGTTCCATTTGAAAAAATTGAGAAAATTCAATTTAAAAAGTTCTTAATTGAATACTAACTTTTGGCCACCTTGTACGTTTTTAGGAAATGAAAATGATTCAAAAACATTAATTAGATGTCTCGTAACTGGTATTCACATAAGTTTTTCTTAAAACCCATAATTGTGACTGTGGTGATTTTTTTAATATCCATCTGCAGATGGCATTATTTCAACAAAAAAATTCATTACATCAAAGTGGTTGGGATATAGCCAATAATAATATAGAAATGAATAGAGCCTAGAAAGAGGGTTCAAAAAATGTACTGATATACATAGCATTCCATTTAAAAAAGAGGCACTTGCTCCTGTAATTTCGTCTTGGCTCGCCCTGTATGTTCGAAAATAATTTCCAGTTATACACTTTTTTATCTAGTTTACTTACAATTTTTTTAAAAATTTCTAGCTATCGTAGAACTCGAGATATCGAGGTCCGACACACTGTTGCCCCACCCTGTAGATTAAAATACACATAGACAGTCCATCCTTATGTAAATATTTATCGCTCCAAATCCTGGAGCCGAAATTTTTAAACCTATTATAACAATATATTTACAGCCTAAACTAACAAAATCATAAACACCTATATAAAAATTTTGGTGTCCAGATTTTGGAGCGATAAACTTTAACATGGGAAGGAACTGTTTATATTTATTTAATCTATGGTGTTAATTGTTATTATAATTGGGTTATGCAAAAATATATAACATAAATTTTCTTTTAGACAAAGCCAAAGTCATGTACGCACCTCCAGAAATACACCTCCCCTTCGGCAGACCTGCCCTGATAGACTGTCACTTTCGTGCAAATCCCCCACTAATCAACTTACGTTGGGAAAAAGATGGATTCCTCTTCGACCCTTATAATATCCAAGGAGTCTTCTATAGACGTAATGGTAGTCTATACTTTAACAAAGTCGATGAAACGCACACTGGAACGTATACGTGTACACCTTTTAATGAATTGGGTACCGAAGGACCTTCCCCCAACATGCACGTTATTGTTCAGAGACCTCCGGTTTTTGTGCGAACGCCTCATAATCTGTATCTCAAGAAGTTAGGTGAAACTATAGAAATGCCATGCGATGCCAGGGATGGAGAAGATGGACACAAGCCCCATATTGTTTGGTACAAAGTAAGTACGACAAATTCGCGTAAAGATGATTTTTACAAGGTGTGATGGTATGGTTTGTAGAAACGTATTAAACATTTCCATGAATCCCAATGCTAGAATAGCTAAGGTAGAAATCGGTAAAAATAGAGTTTTTTAATACGCTTTTATTAGCTTCACTTGTATGTTTGTTTGTTTGCTTGTTTGCTTGTTTGTAACCGACTCTTTGGACTCGATTTTGACCCACTTTAAACGGACATATTTAATTGAAACTTTGTACACTTACGAAGAACCGGTAACAATACAATAATTTGATAAGTTTATATCATTATCCTGATCAGGATCGCTAGTCCTTTCCTCACGTATTCTCTGAGCGAGCGCAAAGGCTTAATATGAGTACATTCCGCGATTGTCACCTAGGTAGCGGTGGTCGAGTGGGCTAAGGCAGTAAATTGGAATTGGAATTGGACGCGAAACGACAGACTCCTCCGGCGTGAGTTCGAATCTCACGGCTGAAATAAAAAAATATTTTTTTTTTCAGAAATATATGTTGGATCGTAATATGTTATAATATCAGCATCAATAAGCAATATAAATATAGTTTAAAAAAAACTACAAAACACGCTTTCATAGCATATCAAACTAAAAAGTGAAAAATAAATATAGTTTAAAAAAAACTAAAAAACACGCTTTTAAAGCACATCAAACTAAAAAAGTGAAAAATAATTATTAATATAAACTGAAAACAATAATGAACGAAAAATACTAGTATTATTGTGAAAAAAGCGTGGGGCGCTTTGTGCCATATTTTTTCGTATATCGAGCAACCCACGCTTTTTTTCACAATAATACTAGTATTTTTCGTTCATTATTGTTTTCAGTTTATATTAATAATTATTTTTCACTTTTTAGTTTGATGTGCTTTAAAAGCGTGTTTTTTAGTTTTTTTTAAACTATATTTATTTTATTTTATTTTTAATATCTTATCCATATTAACGTCATAGTAGATTTTGGCATATTGCTATGGCACCACTTAAACATGGGGGACCGCAGAAATATTTTCGGGGGGAGGGGGCAAAACAAAAATTCACCTACAAAATTATAACAAAACATATATTTGAAAAATAAAACAAAATATAAATATATTCAAATCATCTAAATAAAAAATTTTACAATGTAACAAAAATATTTAAACATAACCAAAATATGACGTAATTTACAAAATAAATAATATCTAATATTTACTAAAACATGAGTAAAATGCCACTTACACTAAGTATACTATATTACATATTGCTTTGCGAAACAGAAATTGCAATCGTCTTTGCTGTTGTCCAAAGCGATTCACAACTTCCTCATAAAATTGTTCTTTAAGTTTATCTACTAAGTTTCTGTGAATATGCATCATATATAAGGCATCGAGGCGATCCTCTGTCATTGTAGCCCGCAATGCAATCAGGCCTTAACTCTTCGCAGTACATATAGTCGTTGGTAACGATAATGCCAGACATAATGCCAAATAAGTTGATGGATAAAACAGATATGCTTCTTGACGGAGAGCTGGCGGCCGCGGAGGTACTACGACATTACCTCCGGCTGGAATTTTGTGAAGTAGTTGGGGGGACCATGAGGAAGTGCCATCTGCAAGGATTTTGCTCAAAAACCCCTGCAAAGGACACGTCAGACGACTCAAAAATGAAAAAAATCCTTGCTCAAAAAATGATCATACCTCCGGCTGAAAATTTGCACATCACCTGTTTAAAAGTCACAGATAACGTATGTAAATCGTCAGACGTCTCGTACGCTGCCAAAGGGGTGTCAGACGCCCTCAAAGTTGTCATTTTTTTTTCAACAAATTTTTTTTCTTACCTTCGTCTGACGTTTTAACATATTGCAACAGAGACCATTTTAAGCACATTTTAAAATCGTCAGACGAAAATACCGCTGCGAAGTCCCCCTACAATGTTCACAAAGTTCCGACCCACATGGAACGTGTTTTTTTTTTTCGAAAAATTATTTTCATTACCTCCGTCTGCCGTTTTTACATATTATCGTAGAGACTTTAAGCATATATATAAATCGTCAGACGAAAATACAACTGTGGAATTCCTCTGCAATGCCGCGAAAATCCAGCCTACATTACTACATATTGGGGTATTTCTGACTTGGCATCCCGTAAAAAGTTTCCTGACGATGAACTAGAGATTTTGATCAAAGATGAGCGCTCTAGCTGATGTGGAGCATCGTCCGCAATTGTTTTTTGATGAAAAATCACAAAATTACGTAGAATTTTTTTTGACAAATAGGTCAAAAAGAAAATTTTTCAGACGAGATGGTATGTTTTAAGTTTTTTGAGTCATTTTGAAACGAAAAACTTTCTTGGCATTATTTAATAAAATCAACCGTTTAGCCAGACAAAATTCAAACATTGAAAAAGTGGGTATTCTCCAAACTTCAATTAATTTTTCATGGCGAAACAGTTGATTTTTTCGAAAAATGGGGAGAGATCTTTTCTTTTCCGAATAGCCCAACTTTTCGAACATAAATGATGAAAATTAAGAAAACTTATAATTATTGAAAATATGGAGCGCGTCCAAGAGTGAATGCGCTGGATTTTCGCGGCATTGCAGAGGAATTCCACAGTTGTATTTTCGTCTGACGATTTATACATATGCTTAAAATTGTCTCTACGATAATATGTAAAAAACGGCAGACGGAGGTAATGAAAATAATTTTTCGAAAAAAAAATACACGTTCCATGTGGGTCGGAACTTTGTGAACATTGTAGGGGGACTTCGCAGCGGTATTTTCGTCTGACGATTTTAAAATGTGCTTAAAATGGTCTCTGTTGCAATATGTTAAAACGTCAGACGGAGGTAAGAAAAAAAAAATTTTTTGAAAAAAAAGGGCGTCTGACACCCCTTTGGCAGCGACCGAGACGTCTGACGATTTACATACGTTATCTGTGACTTTTAAACAGGTGATGTGCAAATTTTCAGCCGGAGGTATGATCATTTTTTGAGCAAGGATTTTTTCATTTTTGAGTCGTCTGACGTGTCCTTTGCAGGGGTTTTGAGCAAAATCCTTGCAGATGGTCCCCCCAACCACTTCACAAAATTCCAGCCGGAGGTAATGTCGTAGTACCTCCGCGGCCGCCAGCTCTTAGTCTATTCTTTTACAGCCTCTATTGATGCTATATTCAAAAAAATGTTCGCATTCGGCGACTGGATTTTGCAAAAATTATACCAAGTATTAAATTCTACAATAAAATTTTCAAGAACGTAGCCATATTTATTAAATATTTTTGTTACTATACTATCATATTCAGTTTGATTTAACTTTATCATGTATGTAGGTAGTAACTGAAATATTAAATATGATGATTCCTTTTCATCAGAAAAACTCTCGTAAATGGAGGTTATTACAGAATCAATGTATGGAATAAAAATTATTATTCTGTAATAACTTTCTGCCGAGTCTCAAGGTGCATTGAACTTATGCATTTGTTTTGAGCCAGTCGTGGTACAGTCAAGTCAATATTCAAGTCCTTTATACACTTTTCAGCATCTTGCTTTATAATTTTAAAAGAGTCCTCGGCATTATCTGTATGTTGCTTGAAAAGTTTACTAAGAGAATTAATCTGATCTTTAACCGACATTAAGTTCTGATCAACTCCTTGGAGAATATTAGCTGCAAGTTCAAACATGGCTCAGTAATTTAACATAACATACAAACATACCATGAAAAGCGTAGCAGTATATACATGATAAAGTTAGAAAGCCCGTTGTCTTGTTTTTGGATTGTTTTCTTCTTGTGACAGTAGCTGTAACGCCCCCGCGATAATAATAAAATTTTCACGAAATATCCGAATACTTTTACATTTTGCAGTTCAAATGTCTCGCAAAAAAGCGGAATATTCGGAACAGATTTTCTTCTAGCTGGAATTTCCCGAAAAAAGTTAATTACTTCTATTATAGTTCCAATGGAATTTCTTATTTCTATGACATCGTTTAGATGGTTTATTATAGGATTAAGTTTATGGCTACTGCAATGATAATAATCCATCGTATGCTTGACCGACCATTTTTGATAAATTTAAATCAAATCTTTTAAAAGCTGAAATGATTGAGTTTGATATTGTCTCGGCAGTGCAATGAATCCTAAGAGTTCTTCTCTAATGCAAAATTTCTCTGTAGAAAGCTTATTTGTAAATCGGATTCCAATTGTGAATTGTTCAATTCCAGATATATCACTGGACGCATCAGCGATGATAAAAAAAATGGACTTTGGTTTGCATCTCTGATTATATTTTTTTCTTATAATATCATTGCAAATACCAATAATTTCATTTTGGACTCTATGTGAAATAGATTTTGCGTTGTTGTGAGAATTGCTTAAATGATCTGTTAAAATTAAATCACCCGCATCTACACTAAAGCTTAACAAACTGCTAAATATACTTATGTTATCTGTTTTTCCCCTCAACACAATATTATTAGTACCGCAAAATACTATAGATTTAACTATAGGTAATAATTTTTTTTGTTAGCTTCAAATGTTTCGCGAAGTACGGAATCTATGTGATGAGCTACATTTTGTTGCTGATTTTTCATTATCTGAGTAAAACTGTTTGCTTTTGTTGTGGATTCACAGTGCCACTTTGATTTCATGTGATTCCTAATGAAAGTCTTTATATTTGGTGAATTCTTTAATAATGCAACATGTGATTTAAATAATACACAGTAACGACACAGCACTCCTTTTAGTTTTGCACAATATGAAATACATGGATAATCTTTTAACCACATATCTAAAAGTACCTAAACTATCATTTTTAAAGTCATATGATATGTCTGGTACCCATATCTGCGTTAAAGCTTTAAAACGGATTTCATCGTAAATTGCTGCACATTCCAAGAAATTTCCTATGTCCATTTCATGAACAAAATATCTTCTATTTTCATTTTTTTCTGAAGTCATCGATGTAGATGGTTGCACCTTATTCTCAATATCAGAAATCTCTAAATCCGACGGGTTTTCATCTTGTAAACGAGGTTTTTTAAAATACTTTCGAATATCCATTGTTTGTAGTTTTGACAACTATAAAGCAAACTTTTTTATGATAGGGTACCCTTTGTATATTTGTTATTATAGTTACAAAAAAATAAATGTCTAAGGTCTAGGCGCTCATAGTTCTTTCACGGTTAAAACGATAATTTAACGTATTGTATTATTCTTGTGAGTAGAATTAAACTGCCAATGACAGAGGGCCGGTAATTGCGATGTGACATGTGACCGTCCAGCTTACCACACGGGTACATGTTATGTATTTGCACACGCGTATAAGTTCCGTGGGGGCGAATGGAGATGAGGCGATATGAGCTTTGTAAAAATTTAATGGCATGGTAAAAACGAAAAGCAGATTTGCCAGGGGGGCAACTACCCTGTCATTCCCTCCCCCCCTCCAGGCGCCTATGTACTCAAACAGAATAGACACACCCACAACAATCATTCCCTCCGACATTTGCCAGATGCCGCGGCCGAGTCTCAAACTCAGAGATAGACAGTGACTAGCCGTGTTTTGCCATACAACAACGCTCTATCCTCCTATGCTACTGTCTTGGTATTTAAGGGGAATCGAACCCGGGACCCCTTGGTCTCAAGCTTAACTTATAAGCACTGAGCTACTGCATTGTATTGAAAAAAAAATTTTGAATTTTATTTTTATTCGATGCGGATTGACATGGAGAAACTTTCTTATTTTCATCAAGAATGACTTTTTGTCATATGTCCACAGATAAGAAAGTTTCTCCATGTCAATCCGTATCGAATAAAAAAATTCGAAATGTCACCCTGTAAAATTTTGTAATAAAATTTTAAATTGGTATCTACTGGGTGATTCTAACTAACTTTTTTTTTTGGTGTTTTGCTGTAAAATTAGAACTGAAGGTACTTTACTCTTGAATCTTTTCCACATTTTTAAACTTTTGGGGTTTCCCGTACACAAATCCAATACGTGGAGGAAAGGATAATAAATACTTTTAGAAGTATCACTCCGGCAGTTTTATGAATAGTAGAAACCTCATTCCAAAGATGCATAGAAATGTGTGTCAACCAAATTGGATAACATGTGGGGCACTTTTTATAATATCTTTTCTTGAATTACAAAAAAATATATATTTTTAATTTTAATTGCTGAATTTTGCAGTTATTGTTCAATAAATCGAAAACGGTTACAAATAGCCATAGAGATGTACGTACAAAAAATGTTTGTTTTTCAATTCTACATCACATCATCCAAAAATATACAGGGTGTGACAAAAATTGAGAAAATTCAGTTCTAAAAGTTGGAAATTTAAACATTATTTTTGGCCACCCTGTATACTTTTAGAAAGTAAAAATGGCTGAGTGTCATCACACTTATGTCTCATAACTGGTACTAACATATTTTTTCTTAAAATCGATCATTGTGACTGTGGTTATTTTTTAATATGCACGTGTAAATGGAATAATTTTAACAAAAAAAAAATGTGAGTTGACCCTGTAGAATCGTCTTGGCTCACCCTGTATATTCGAAAATAATTTTCAGTTATAGACTTTCTTGTCTAATTTATTTATGTTTTTAAGTCAAGTTTGTAGCTATCATAGAACTCGACATATCGAAGTCGAACGCACTATTGCCCCAACGTGTATATTTAGTTTTCTTTTGTGTTTCTATTAATGTAAGTTGTTTATTTACAAGACTCCACATTGGAGAATTTTTTATTCTGTTTTTGAAACAAACCAGTTTTTCCGTTTTTATGTTCATTTAATATTCCATTTCTCCTTTCATACTCCAGCAAAGTTGTGGATACCTTTCCCTGAGGTTTTCACTTTTCATTATTTGTGAATATAGTTTTTGCAAGGATTTCAGAATATTGTTTTTCTTGGTGCCGTAAATCAATCACTTAGTTGTACACTATGCGTGTTGGATTGCCTGTGGCTGGGCAGTCAAATAATTAATGTTGAAGGTAAAAATTCCTGGTAAGAATTTATATCACTGAAAATGGAAAAATCAATTTTTATGTTAGTTGAATGCTACCTCTGCCATGCGTGAATATAAATCCTAGTAATATTAATATTGCCTAGCATTTTATACGCAATTCAACTAAACACGAAATATTCAAATTCAATTTGTGTTATGTTATAACTTCCTATAATATATTATGATTAATTTCTATACCTGGAATCGGCTGGGACCTTTGATGTGAAGATAGCACTGATGTAGTTTTCCACAAAACACCAAAACACTATATACTGCACTCTGTTAAGAAACAATACCAGTGTTTCCAATAGTAGTTACATTTAGGGTACATTAGTTTTAGTAAGTAGAAGAAGAAGAGTTAAGTTTTGACAGATACAATTGTAATGGCGTTACAGAAAATATAAGTTGTTTTAGTGAAATAATAAAGGAACAAAGAGAATTAAGAGTGTTATTAGTATTGAAAGTACCTACATAAAATATAAAATTCAACACACTCGACGCGCGTTTCACCTACCAAGCTGGCATCATCTGGAGATGAGTAAAACTAACCTTATGCTATCAATGTACCCTATGTGTACCTAAACTATTGTGACGGTTCAATGAACCGTGACCCAATAATCAATAAAACGGGATATTTCAGATTTGCCCTCTGTCACTAATCATACTATTTTTACACTTAGTGATTTACAAGCTTTCAAATGCATTCAGCTAATATTTGTTACATTCCTAGTTAATCTAAAATTGCTGATATCCATTCTATGGGTGTTCTCAAGCACCTGTTGGTCAACACTAGACTTATTTGTTCTACCATATTTGAGATGGGCCATATGCTCTTTGAATCTATTTTAAATTGATTGTCTAGTTTATCCAACATACATTTTGATTACAGTCCTCACAACTAATTTCGTAAACCCCCGACTTTTCGTTTGTTGAAAGCTTGTCTTTTAGATGGCCTAAAAGATGTTGAATTGATACAAATTTCGCACTTTCTCTTTCATTTTGAGAGGTTGATCGACGTGACTTTAAATTTTCGTTTTATAATTATTTTATCAATTAAACTTACAAAATATCTATTACTCGCAGCTATATCTTTAAATCGATGTCTTTTCTTTTTCAAACCTCTTCTTATTGAGGGAGACACTTAATAGGCGATGGACTAGAGAATTAGAACTTGCCATTTTGTGTTGAGCACAATGGTGAGAGTCCTTAGGGATATATCTAAGATTACTGAATTCTTTACTGTATATGTCAAACTTATTTTCACTATTTCTAATTATTAATATATCTAAAATTGGTAGTTGTCCTGAGTTTTCAGTTTCATATGTGAATTTAACTGACGTCAAACGACTAAAACCAAAACCTGGGGAAATACTTGAATAGGCGAGGGGACTGTAATCAAAATTACAAAAAGAAACATCATGGTATTATAGTAGAGACCTTTAATTCACTATAAATATTACTAAAATATAATTTTAGTAACCATATTTTGTTTAATTGTGAAATGAAAATGCTGGAAATGAGGATGTATTTCAAATGAAAGCAATCGGCGGTCTCATAATGACGTAACAGCGTAGATACGACGCGCGCATTCCAGGGTAGAAAACTAAAACAAGGTTATTATAGTGCAGGTGTTATAATTATTGATAATGTAAATTTGCGTAACTGTAACTTCACTAACATTTCCACAACCAGGTACAAAACACTTCTTTACAGACATTTAAGTTTCAAAATAATGTAATGATATACAAAACAACAAACAAAACAGTAAGGTTAAATATTCAACTAGCTCCGTTGTCAAATTTCTAAAAAAAGAAGCATGTTCCCTGAAGTTTAATATCTGGCTTTTTAAAATAATTTCTTTTAACACAAATATAAACACAAAGCATGTAAGCATTCCCTATATTTAACCATCGATTAATGTCTAATGGTTTACTAATACTGAAATATAATACTATAATAAAGGATTGCTTTACATCAACACAATATTATCTTAATTATTTAGAAACATGGCAATGCAGCATGTTTCCTCGCTGAATTTGTGCTGTCTACGCTGTTACGTCACGGCGAATACTAGCCAATACAATTGGCTTGGGAAAATGCGGGAATATCTGACCGTTTAAAGAGCGCTTAAACTTTACGAATTTTTTTTAAGCATAAGACATTTAATAAAAAAAATAAAAAATACGGGTCAATTATTTTAAACTGTAGATGTTATTAAAGTAATAAAAAAAATTGTCCCCTTGCCTATTCTTCTATTGCTTCTGTCTCGAATATGTTCATGAAGAGACGAGCAATGAAAGGTAACGAGTTAGCCAGTGCTTTTCCTTCATGTTGTTCGATGAAATCATCGTTGAATCGAAAGAAATTTTGTTTCATGCAAAGTTTAGTGAGTAGTGAGTTGAAGATATTCTTTTACTACATCTTGACTAAGATTGTTTAATTCGAGTAGATGCTTAAGATAGTCCAATGTCTGTGGTATCGGAGCAATTGGAAACAACGTCAAAGGAGATCAAAATTCACCTTCTTGCAATTGATTATTTTTCACCTTATTAATGAAATCATTGGAATTAATCACTAAAAAACTAGGTGGTACAATAAGTCAATTTTAGAACTTCTCTGTTAACCATTGCGCTAGGTGGTAAGTCGGCGATCCGACTGTTGAAACAATAGGACGTACTGACTTTCCTGCTTTATGATATCTTAGGCAAGCAGTACAATCTAGGTACACTTGAATTAGATACATGTGACCTCCTATTTATAGCTGGAGTAATAAGATTACTGCAGGATTTAAGTACATTTATTACTTCAGTAATCATTTTTGATAGTGGATTTCTAGAAAGTGTTTTATAAAGGCCATTATTAATCAGATTATCTACCTTTTCATAATAGTACTCTCTATCTAAAATAACAATCTTAATACTCTTATCAGCTTTTAAGTAAAAACACTCATTTTCACGTAACCGTTTGATAGTTTTTCTGTAGATTTTGATTTTTAATCATCTCCAGAATTCGACAACAACTAAGACAACAGATTTAATTTATTAGTAATAATTGAATTTAATTAAACACGTTGTCAAAAGTTAAAATTATTCAATAAATCCACAGAAGCGTCCACACACACATGTACACACACAGAAGCGCATGCCGACCATCCTTGACGTGGAAGTAGTTTACCCTTAAAACAATTAATTGCTTCAAAAAATATAGGTAAAATATATTCAGTTTTCACAGAATACAAACCTATCCACCATTTTGTTCTGAATGAAACTGTTGTTTCCCGGCATTCTTAACAATCTAAATGTAAATCATTTTTCCAACAGAAAGATGGTGCCTCTCTTCCCATGGGTCGCTACTCCATCAAGGACGGAAATCTAACAATAATCGACATCCAGTCAGAAGACAGAGGAGTTTATCAGTGTTCAGCGACAAACAAAGCTGCCACAATTACAGCGGAAACCGAATTACTTGTGGAAAATGTACCGTCCAGTGCTCCTTACAACATTTCCGTCGTATCCTCGACGACTTCCGTTCATCTCACTTGGTTGATAGGTCGACAAAGAGCGAACGTCGATTTTAGTATTTGGTACAAAAAAAAGGCATAGTTCCGAGTGGAAAACTTATCAAGTGCCTTCCACAAAAGTTCTAGAAGCAACTGTTACTAATTTAACACCAGGTAAAGAGAATGAAGTTTCGCCTTAGTTCTTGGCGAGTTCGCCAAGTGCGAGGCATACGTTTTCACATACAGGGTGTCCCAACCAAAAGTAAGCACCCTGAATAACTTTGGAGATACATTTTTTTTGAAAAATTGGTGAAACACGTCGAGCTTGTTTCCAAGGGGGACATATTTTAATGTAATACTTGTATACCTATCATCATCCCTCTACCCTACACGGCCACCCCCTCAAAAAATTCAAATGGCAAAGGGGGTCGAGTGATACATCTTTTGAAAGGTCTTTCAATTCCCTACGTAACTGTGTATTTTTTTTAACTTTTATCGAATCGCAAAGCAAAGATTGACGTGGAAACAAGAAAATACGGCAAGTGTCATAAAAAACGTCAAACTATATTTTTTTTTTTAAATTCTTCTCTTGCACAGTGTTTGAGTCTCAATGAAAAAGTTGAGATAATTAAAATTACTGGCGAAAATAACCGTTCTATTAGAGCAGTAGCTCAAGAATGTAATGTAAGACAGAGCATACGAGATATGACAATAAATTTGAATTTGACTCACAACAAAATTTGGAGGTGCCTTCGTCGGTACAAATTGAAGCCATTTAAACTCAAATTTGTACACACCTTGGAGGAAGGTGATAATAACAGACGGCTTGAATACTGTTTCTGGGCTCAAGGCAATTATCTTAATGATCGACATTTTTTGGAAAAAATTATGTTTATGATGAAGCGACATTTACCACCAATGGTGTAGTATCGACGCAAAACTGTAGGTATTGGACAACAGAAAACCCACATTAGTAGCCCATACATTACAGTCTTACACACTTGCTTTGGATGACAGGTCTGGTCCGTCAGGTTTGGTCTCTGACAGACCAGTACTTTCATTGCCCACTAACATGAAATAAAGTTTTGCGGTCTAAGTTGTTTATTAAGTCCGTGGAAGTCCAATACGTTGTGTTAATGGTATAAAACTGTTAAACAATCCCATTTCTTTGCCTGGCCCGTGGACTTTCGTCGAGTCGAGAGTCTTATTAAATGATAGATGGTAACTAATATTGTATGTATAAACTACATTATGCATAATTTACATTTACTATGAACAGTGCAAAAAGAAAGGCCATACTCTGTTTAACAAGTTATTTAATATAATACCACAGCGTTGGGTCATACATATCGTCCGTGCCTGTCCCACTTCTTTTACTACAATTCACTTTTCTCATTTCCTTTCGGAAGCCATTTCTTAGACTTTGTATATTGGTTTATACAAATTTTAAATCTGCATCTGGATACTTTTCTTTGCAAAATTTTACCATCTCATCATATGCGTTACTTTTTAAATTTCTGTTAACATACTCTTTGGATTTTATTTTCCAAAGACACGGAAAACTTTCATACAACTTAATAAAATCAGTTAAGAAATCTTTAGATAAAAATCTCATGTCTTTATCCGCCATAATATTTAATCGTTAAATAATCGTTATATACTATACTAATAATAATAAATGTTCTCTTAAGAAAACTGCCAGACAATTCTATCATCCAACCAAACACGTGCATAACACTGTTAAATTATGGGCAGCGATGGATGAAAACGGTCACCGGCTTTGCCTGTTAGACTGATGAGGGAAGGGATGTACCCGTTATAACCCACAGAGTAGCAGTATTACTGAAGGGCAAAGTCTGGCGCAGTCCAAGGAGGTCGATTAAGACTGTAATGTATGGGCAGCTTGGGTAATCAATTGTAAGCGACAGTATTCTGAAAAAGTAAACGTGTGGTGCAGTATTTTAGGAGAAAGGATAATAGGCTTTTTCTTTTTCTTACAAACTTTAAATGCTATAAGACTGCTACACTTTTTGAATAATGAATTAATGGAGGCAATTGATGATTTTCTACTGAGGAGGAGCTAAGGGATATGTTTTTTCAACTGGATGGATCATCGAATCACAACTCGATAATTGTCCGATGATGGTTGAATATCAACTTTCCTCAAAAATGGATAGAGCGAAACAGTCCTATAATCGGGTTGCATCCTAGATCTGCGGATATTACTCAGCTTGATTTTTATTTTTAAGGCACCATAAAAAATAAAGTTTACAAAACCAGGCCCCGAACTACATAGGCAAGAGCTTTGTGATAGAATCAGGCAAGCTTGTCAAGAAATTAACGTTAAAGAACTACGACGAGTAGCAAGGAATAATGAAAAACGAATTGAGAAATGTATCGCTATTGATGGTGGTTTAGTTGCCAAAGGCTACATTTAAGATGATATTTTACAAATTGTTGGCTGTTAAAGTAGAAATTATTTCTTCAATAAGAAACAGAAAAAAACTTTCTTTCGTATTTTTTATTTTTAGAGGACTTTCAGCCAAGTATATGAACAATTTATCCTACGTTTCGTCCGAGTTTTCGAACTTTAGCAAGGTTAGAAGCTAAAAATAATGGTTTTACATAAGTCGTAAATTAGATTAGTGACAGAATACATATCTAAAAAAAGTGTTTTCTTACCTAATATAAATCTCCTATTTTAATTTCATTGTATGGGCTGGTTTTATTTTGTTTTTCATCATTTTTTATTTGGTAGGTATGTGATGTATGTGTAGTTCGACGAGTTGGGCACAGAATAGAAAAAAGAGTTAGGCAGAGAATGATCAGTATTTGGTGTCGTCGATGATGTGTTTCTTTTTTAAGAGTAGGTAATTATAACAGCTGATAGTATACTTATATTGATGGTCAGAGGGACAGAGTTATTGTAAACATTCTCATGATATTGGAAAGCCGTTGAGAAGAGGTTTTGCAGTTAGCTCATATACAGGATGTATAAAAATTGTTACTATTGAATAAGATTGCGATATATGCTACTTAGATTTTCTATATCTGTTTGATAATTTACTGTTTTTTTTTGTTGTTTTGTATTTCGGCCGTTGCCAAAAACATGCGATTTTTGGTATTTCTTTCTTTATGCAGTATGGTTGTATCCGGAAAGTTAAAATTGTGTAAATTATTTATGGCGTGTTCAGTTAATGCTGTGCTGCATGAATTAGGAGTTGCTATGGAATTTCTAATTGATGATATATGCTGATTTATACATTTATTTAAATATTGTTAGGTTTGTCCAATGTAACACCTATCTCAATCTGAGCAATCAATTTTATAAATAACATGGGTTTGATTTAATTTCTCTATCGGATCTTTTAGTTTTGAATATAATTTATTTTTTATGCTAATATCATTTCTGTATGTTAATTGTATGTTATATTTACCTAATTCTTTCTGAACTTTTTCTGATACTTGTGGTATGTATGGTGCCGATATGTATACCTATTTTGTCTCTATTTGGATTGTTTTGATTTTTGTCCTGGTTGGTGTTGTTAAATATGGGTCCAAAGCAGTTAGGTTGTAAATCTATTTCAACTTGATTTTTATTGCTTTTGTTATTTATTATATGTATTCTCTTTTGGATATACTTATTCATAAAAGGTGGCGGGTAAAAAGTTATTTAAAAGAATGTTTTTGATTTTAATTGTTTTCTTTGTGAAACAGTTTATCTGATAGTAAAATGGCCCTGTCCACGAGGCTGTTTATAACGCTAATTTTGTATTTATTGCTAGTTTTTGATTGGAAGTTGGTATATCGTTCCGAACTGATACTTTTTTGATACCAATAATTGGTTTTCATTCTAGTGGTAGATTTAATTAAAGTCAGGTCTAAGAAGTTTATTTTATTTTCATTTTCTGTTTCTAATGTGTATTTTATTTTCCTGTGTTGTTCATTGAATTTCTATAATATGTACTGTATTTCATTTTTATTAACGCATAGTAGACAATCGTCTACGTATCGTTTATAAAATGTAATTATATTTGAAAGTGTCGGTATTAGTTGGTTTTCTAGATATTCCAGAGTTAAATTTACACACACTGCTGAAGGTGGTTGGCTTATAGCTAGTCCTGTTTGTTTATAAAAGGTTTTATTGAACGAGAAGTATATTGAATTTAATATAAATTTTATAGTAGAGATTAATTCTTTTTCCTCTATGCTTGTAAATCGTTTGATATCATTCCATTTATTTTGTATAACTGCTATTGTCACGTCTATTGGTATATTTGTATACAGTGATGTAATATCAAGAGAGATTAATATATAGTTTTCCGGTATGTAAATTTAATATAGATAGGTACCACAAATAAAAATAACAAGAAATTACAAATAACTAAAATGGTATAGAGAATGCATTGGAAAACGTACATACATCTGAAAGAAATAACATCAGAGCCAGTACCTGTAATATTTTAACTAATTATAAAAACAAATTACACCTTAATCAAAAACATAGCAGTTTAAATAGTAATTTAAATAAAACTAGGAGCTTTTAAAAAACAATCCAGAATTAATCATAACAACTGCCGATAAAACTAATAAAACAATCATCATGACACAAACTCAATATTTAAATAAGTGAATGATTTATTAAGTGATAACAGCACTTACGAAAAATGTAATGATGAAACGCGAATTACCCAACAAGAAAATAATACAATAGTTAAGGATCTCTGTAACAAAGGCTATATTGATAAAAAAATGTATAACAGATTAATATCACATAATGGAATCTTACCAGAATTATATGGTTTACCAAAAGTACACAAGCCTACTATAACAATGAGACCAATATGTAGCTGCGTACAAGCACCGAACTACGAACTCAAAATTTCTATCAAATAGCTTAACAAATGTAGTAGGGAAAACTAAATATAGCTTGAAAGACTCCTGGGAGTTAAAAAAATTTATTGATGAAATCAACATACCTGAAAACTATATATTAAACTCTCTTGATATTACATCACTATATACAAATATACCAATAGACTTCATACAAAATACAAAATTAGCATTATAAATAGCCTCGTGGACAGGGCCATTTTACTATCAGGTAAACTGTTTCACAAAGAACACATAATTAAAATCAAAAACATTCTTTTAAAGAACTTTTACCCGCCACCTTTTATGAATAAGTATATTCAAAAGAGAATACATATAATAAATAACAGAAACAATAAAAATCAAGTTGACATAGATTTACAACCTAACTGCTTAGGACCCATATTTAACAACACAAACCAGGACAAAAATCAAAACAATCCAAATAAAGACAAAATATACATATCGGCACCATACATACCACAAGTATCAGAAAAAGTTCAGAAAGAATTAGGTAAATATAACATATAATTAGCATACAGAAATGATAATAGCATAAAAAATAAATTATAATCAAAACTAAAAGATCCAATAGAGAAATTAAATCAAACCCATGTTATTTATAAAATTGATTGCTCAGATTGAGATAGGTGTTACATTGAACAAACCTAACAATATTTAAATAAACGTTATAAATCAACATAAATCATCAATTAGAAATTCCATAGCAACTCCTAATTCATGCAGCACAGCATTAAAGGAACACGCCATAAATAATTTACACAATTTTAACTTTCCGGATACAACCAAACTGCATAAAGAAAGAAATACCAAAAAACGCATGTTTTTGGCAATGGCCGAAATACAAAACAACAAAAAACCAGTAAATTATCAAACAGATATAGAAAATCTAAGTAGCATTTATCGCAATCTTATTCAATAGTAACAATTTTTATACATCCTGTATATGAGATAACTGCAAAACCTCTTCTCAACGGCTTTCCAATATCATGAGAATGTTTACAATAACTCTGTCACTCCGACCATCAATATAAGTATACTATCAGCTGTTATAATTACCTACTCTTAAAAAGAAACACATCAACGACGACACCAAATACTGATCATTCTCTGCTTAACTCATCGAACTACACATACCTACCAAATAAAAAATGATGAAAAACAAAATAAAACTAGCCCATACAATGAAATTAAAATAGGAAATTTATATTAGGTAAGAAAACACTTTTTTAGATATGTATTCTGTCACTAATCTAATTTACGACTTATGTAAAACCATTATTTTTAGCTTATAACCTTGAAAAAGTTCGAAAACTTGGACGAAACGACCGGTGTGAAGACAGCAACCAGAGCTGGCGGCCAGTTTTTCCGAATGTCTCCGAGCGCAATATAAAATCATAGAAGTAAGAACGTGTGAGATAAAGTTACAAAAATCTATAAATTCATATAAAACTGCCAAAGAACTTACCTAATTTATGTATTTTTTATATGCTAAATCCTCATCTACTTACAATTTTTTTAATGGTGGAAAGTGCCCTTAGAATGATAAAAAAAATCATATCTCAGAACCTAGACATACAAAGTCGTTGAAATTTTGTGTGAGGATTAGATTTACTTATAGATTAATGATGCTAAATCCTCATCTACTTACAATTTTTTTAAGGGTGGAAAATGCCCTCAGAATGATAAAAAAATCATATCTCAAAATCTAGACATACAAAATCGTTGAAATTTTGTGTGAGGATTAGATTTACTTACAGATTAATGATACTAAATCCCCATCCACTTACAATTTTTTTAAGGGTGGAAAGTGTCCTCAGAATGATAAAAAAAATCATATCTCAGAATCTAGACATACAAAATCGTTGAAATTTTGTGTGAGGATTAGACCACAATAAAATATATTGTTAATGAAAGGTTATAAATCAGGTCTACTATATCAAGCTAATATAATATATTTCACAAATATTTAAATAAAGCTGATCTAAACTGAAATTTTGTATAAATTTTAACTCTTAAAATAGGGTTAGGATAAATTTGGCAGTCTGACATTTGAAATGTCTAATTTACCTACCTAGCTATAAAAATGTCAATATGTGTGAAGAATAAATTTGGCAGTTTGACATTTGCAATGTTGAAACTAGTTACAAAAATGTAAATACATCAATACAGGAAGAAATTATTAAAAAATACTAGACGAATTATTATTGACCGTATCGAAGGATACTGAAAATAATAAATTAATTATTTAAAATTTTATTGAAACATTACAAGGTACGCTTTAAAAATTTTATTGATGTAAGGCAAGAATTAAATTAGAATTCTTTTTTAGATCAGGATAATTTCACTGGTATAAGAATATTATGTGCTGGCCACATCAGATGTTTTAAATAATGTCACATGTATTTTTCATTCACTTTCCACCCTTAAAAAAAATTGTAAGTAGATGAGGATATAGCATCATTAATCTATAAGTAAATCTAATCCTCATACAAAATTTCAACAATTTTGTGTGTCTAGATTCTGAGATACGATTTTTTTTATCATTCTGAGGGAACTTTCCACCCTTAAAAAAAATTATAAGTGGATGGGGATTTAGTATCATTAATCTATAAGTAAATCTAATCTTCACACAAAATTTCAACGATTTTGTATGTTTAGGTTCTGAGATAAGATTTTTTTAGCATTCTGAGGACACTTTCCACCCTTAAAAAAATTGTAAGTGGATGGGGATTTAGTATCATTAATCTATAAGTAAATCTAATCCTGACACAAAATTTCAACGATTTCCACCCTTAAAAAAAATTGTAAGTGGATGGGGATTTAGTATCATTAATCTATAAGTAAATCTAATCCTGACACAAAATTTCAACGATTTTGTATGGCTAGGTTCTGAGATATGATTTTTTTTATCATTCTGAGGGCACTTTCCACCATTCAAAAAAATTGTAAGTGGATGGGGATTTAGTATCATTAATCCATAATAAATCTAATCCTCACACAAAATTTCAACGATTTTGTATGTCTAGGTTCTGAGATATGATTTTTTTATCATTCTGAGGACACTTTCCACTCTTAAAAAAAATTGTAAGTGGATGGGGATTTAGTATCATTAACCTATAAGTAAATCTAATCCTGACACAAAATTTCAACGATTTTGTATGGCTAGGTTCTGAGATATGATTTTTTTATCATTCTGAGGGCGCTTTCCACCCTTAAAAAAATTGTAAATAGATGAAGATTTAGCATATAAAAAATATATAAATTAGGTAAGTTCTTTGGCAGCTTTAAATGAATTTATAGCTTTTTGTAACATTATCTCACACCTTCTTACTTCTATGATTTTATATTGCGCTCGGAGGTATTCGGAAAAACTGGCTGTCCACTCTGGCTGCTGTCTTCACACCGGTGACGAAACGTAGGATAAATTGTTCATGTACCTGGTTGAAAATCCTCTGAAAATAAAAATAGGAAAGAAAGTTTTTTCTGTTTTTTATTGTAGGAATTATTGCTACATTTAAGTACTTAAATATTGTGTTAATATTGTTACATTTATGGTTATGATTTAGAATTCTTACACAATAAATTGATTTAGAGTACTTTTTGGTTTCCGTTTCCACGGCAATCTTTGCTTAAGTCTAATACTTAAGAATTAAATTTCTGAATAATTGCAATTTTTTGATTCTGATTCTTAACAATTTTTTGCTGTATCTCTAACGCTAAGTAGAATATAGAAAAATCACATTTTTGAGTGAACGCGGTGAGTTGGTGTGACAATTGAAAATTTATTGAAAATTATAAAAGTTGCGCCTTGAAGAGTTTCATAACAGAGAAATATTTGAAATCGATCTGTCGAATAATAACCGAAATATCAAGGTATGTCCACTTGAGACGGGACACACTGTATATCGACCAATTCTTTCCAATGCTGCCCATGCAGAACATATTCTGATGCCAATGTAAACTAATTCCTTGAACACAGTATATGAATTTTCATGAAATGTTAACACATTAGAAGTATGTATTTTAATTATTCCATACCAATAATGATTTTTACTGTCTCTTACCTTATGTGCCAGCCCTACACACACGAGAATAGTCTGATGTCTAAATATCATAGTACCAAATTTAAATCAAATTGCTTGTAAATAGAAATTCTATGAGGAAACAACGAAAGTGTATAATTTCAGTGTCTTCAGAATATTTTAGTAACGGAAATAAGTATGTCTGAGACTGAAATGGAGCAACTTTTTTTCAAATTTAACCATTCCTGTATCTCTAACGGGTTATGAGATTCCAATGATAAGAAATTAAAAACGTTCAGCCCTGTATGCGTTGCTTCTTTTACTATTTTTTAAATTATCTTCTCGGTTTTCAGGGACTGAATATGAATTCATGGTGTTATGCAAGGATGACGAAGGCGAAGGCCTCTTTAGCAAGTCAGTACGGGTTTGGACTAAAAATGCTGAGGGTGAATCGGAACGATTTAAAGGACCTTTCCCACCCGTAGGTTACCCATGGAACGTGACAATTTATCCAACAGATACAGGGCTGCTAGTTACTTGGCTACCACCAGAATATGGATTGGAAAATCTCAAAGGGTACGCTGTGAGGTGGAGTCAAGGACCTGATGAATACATATTTGGATCTGCTCAAACCAGAAATACTTCGTATATAAGTAGGTATTTATATTAAGAAAGCTCTTTAATATACAGGGTGGACAATAGTGGGTACGACTTCGATATTTAAAAATCCTTTTTGGCCACCCTGACTTTTATGAAGTGAAAATGGCTGAGTGTCATCACACAGATGTCTCATAACTGGTACTAACATATTTTTTCTTAAAATCGATAGTTGTGATTGTAGTGATATTTTTAATATACACGTATAAATGGTATAATTTCAACAAAAAAAATCATTATCTATCCATCCAAGTGGATGGGAAAGGGCCAATAATAATACAGGAGTGAAACAAAGCCACAAAGAGGTTGCAAAAAATGTTCTGATATATATGGCATTCCATTTAAAAAAAATTTAGTTGACCCTGTAGAATCGTCTTGGCTCACCCTGTATATTCGAAAATAATTTCCGGTTATAGACTTGTTTGTCTAGTTTATTTATGTTTTTAAATCAAGTTTCTAGCTATCGTAGAACTCGACATATCGAAGCCGGATGCACTATTGCCCCACCCTGTATATAATTTATATTAGTGTTAAATATACACTGACCGGCACAAAAAGTGGGACAGCGACAAAAATTGGTATGTTTTTGATTAAATTTTTTCTGTGTACACAAAATATGTAAAATCATTTGTTTTGAATACTTGCAGATTTTCTGTTCATTTTTCCCCAATTTGTTCCTTTTTTTTGTCATATTAAAAATTGAGGAATTTTAATCATATGAGAAATCATTCTTTAGTATTGGCTAGAGCAGTTGCTTTAATTGATGCTGGCTTTAGCATCGGCGAATTCTTTGAAAGACTCGTTTTTCCTCGATTCAGTGTCCATAGGGCAGTCGTTCGCTTTCGAAAAACTGGCGAATACCGCAGAAGGCCGGGAATTGGAATTCGTCGTGATTTCTATGCTTCAAGATCGATATAAGCCTGCCGTTCAAGTAAGAAATGAACTGCAAGAAGTGCGCTAGATCAACGTCAGCCATAGAACTGTTAGGACAAGGCTACTTGAAGGAAATTTATCTGCTAGATGACCAGTAATAGGCCTCAAGATTCTCCGGAATCATCGTGTGGCCAGGCTCACTTTCGATTGCGAACATTTCAATTGGAACAGTGGAGCAATGTTCTTTTCTCCGATGAGTCCCGATTTGCCCTAAGGTCTCCAGATGGACGAAAGAGAGAGTGTGGAGAAGGAGAGGAGAAAGATACGCGCAATGCAACTTTATTGAGGGTGAGCTTCGGAGGTGGATCTGTACTAGTGTGGGCTGGCATATCTTACTCGGCTCGCACAGAGCTTGTGTTCGTAGATGGAGGTGCTTTAACGGCTAGAAGGTACATTAATGACATTTTGGAAACGTGTGGTGGTTTTTACAGGATTTATTGGTAATTTCTTTTAACGTACTATAATGCTCGTTTGCACGTGGCAAGAATTGCCAGAAACTACCTCCATGACGTAAGTATTGAACCCTAGACTGGCCAGCACATAGTCCTGACCTAAATTCCATAGAACTTGTATGGGATATGCTGAAATGACAAATCAGGCAACGTCGTGGGATGTTGTTAACACGGCAGTAACTTAGGGGTGCACTACATGAAGAGTGAGATAACATTTTGCAAGTAATCACCCAACACGTAATTAAAGGCATGCAACGTAGACTTGAAAGTGTAATCAGAGGGGAAGAAATACTCGTTATTAAATAAAGAAATTTTGTTTCATAATAGACTATTTTTTGTTCATGACATGTACCCAACTTATCGTTGGACACATTTTACCTGAAAATTTAAGTTATCTTTCTGAAATAACTGTTTTTAATCGATAACGTTTAGAATGGACACCAAGAAACAATTTTACACGTTTTGTTTACACTGAGAAAAATTTGATTTAAAAAATAATAAATTTTTCTTGCTGGTCCACTTTTTTGTGCCGGTCAGTGTAGATAAAACTGACATTCTAAGTACGATTTTTTTGAAAAAATTTGCATAGCTCTGTGACGTACTTACCACCACAATGCTTATTTGTGTGTGTGTGTGCGTGCGTGAGAGCGTGCGTGCGTGCGCGTATGTGTGTGTGTGTGTGTGTGTGATGTGTCACTTTGGCACCATTCAGTACAATAACGGTACTTTGAACTTTTATTACGGTAACGGTCTAGAGTGCCAGTTCCTGTTTTAAAAAGTAGGAACACCACTTTATTATATCAGCGATAGGGGTAGCTCAGTGAAGAAACGGAATGCCAGGCGGTCTGTGTGTGTGGTTGTCGTTTGTTTAGCTATGGACAACTTCACCTTACCTGCCGAAAATGATTCCCGGTGTACAAGCAGATTTACTTACTATATCTTTGCTTTAAATAAAAGGCAGAAGTTCAACTTCACTTACTCTATTTATTTAAGACTGCTTCACAAATAAATAAAGAAAATAAATATATACACAACAGTTATGTTATAATACAAACGTAAATATTAACCTATGTCACAAGGAAGCAATCAAAGAAAACCAAGCAAGAGGTTATGTAATGCAAAAGCGATGATCAGTTATATTAAGTACAGCTAAGTTACGGAAACTACTACTACGGTATTACTATTAAATGTTTACTATCAGCATCACTAAAGCAAGTAAGTGGTGATTCGAAATAAAGTGCAGTTATGGCAGCTACTACTACTAGTATTTACAGCAAGCGGTTAATGATAGTCACTAATGCTTAAGGCGGTTTTACGACAGGCGCAGGCGGTCGGTGTAGCAGGTATTTTCAGTGGTAAGCGGTTACGGAGTACAAGCAAGCAAGTGCAGGAGGTCAGTCCAGGGACAGACGGTATATTTCACTATCTAATCGCGAGCGTGCTACATCTTTAGACTCGCTCCTAATGTCTCTTATTAGGAGTTTTTGACTACGTGTGGCGGACGGAACGGTTCATGCATTACCTCCTGGAGCACCTAGTGAGATTCTTTTCACAGATCGAGGATTAAAAATCTCACTTGCGCCACTTCGCGTGCACTTGATTAAATCCTTTCCACAGATCGAGGATTAAAAATTTCACCGGTACTTTATTGCAGTTACGACTGAGATGAGACTCTCTCCACATATCGAGGATTAAAAGTCCTATCTTTACGTCAATATTAAATAAAAATGACAACCGAATATTCCCGATGCTTGTCTAACTGTACAGCACAGTAGTTCAGTTTTACTAACTCGGGCTTTTAATTGTAAACTGTCCCTTAAACTTTTAAACCAGAGATATGCGTGCGTGACTAGATATACTCGAAGTTAACTTTAGTTAGTGCAAGATTAGAGCAATAGGTTATCCAATCAGTTTCAAGCTTACTTTTTATACAAATTAGTTATAGTGAACACGAGTATCGGACGGAACGGTTTATGCATTACATCTCCGAGCACCTAGTGAGAATCTTTCCACAGATCGAGGATTAAAAACCTCACTTGTGCCACTTCGCGTGCACCTGATTAAATCCTTTCCACAGATCAAGGATTAAAGATTTTACAGGTACTTTTATTGCAACTGCGACTGAGAGGGGACTCTTTTCACAGATCGAGGATTAAAAGTCCTATTTTTACGTCAATACCAAATAAAATGACAACCGAATAATTCCGATGCTCGTCGTTGAATGGATAACCCAAATTTATTAATGAATCACGAAATTTCCCAAATATCTCGGACTTATTCAAAAAACAGGCACTTCTGACAAAATACAACAATGGTAAATTCGGGCACAAACGGTAAAACAACGGGAATACAAATAAAAACAGTAAAACGGTCAAAATATGCTTACGACTACCTGATTGCGGAGTACACTAGAGGTCGGGAACTGAGTGCTTATTGCTGAAGCAGTCACTGGAGAACAAGTTATTCAGAATAACTTGTTCTAATAACTTATTCTTTCAAGCCGTGTGATTCAATTTATACACAAAACTCCATCACAGGATGGCGGGGGTCTGTGAAACGAACAAGCGGGTCGACCGCTGTCCGTGGCAAACGTTATTTCAGTTTATCTCGGCGCATCATATTTAAATAAATTTCCTGCGTTAATTCATATAAACAAATGTTTATAAAATATTCTAAGGCTGGGAATCGCTTTTTCATCATTTTTAAACTATATTTCCGAAAAGAAATAATTTAAAACGGTCAAGTACTACTATTTAAAAATAAATCAATTAATAACTTATTCAGTAAATTATTAAACAAATAGAAACATATTTATTTACTATGAATAATTGATTTCAACTGGCTTTGATATCAATCTAAATTAAATTAAACTACTTTCCTCTTACTTGATTGAGTACAAACACAATAAACGATTTATCATTAGAATAATAAACAATCTAAGATTACCCTGAAAAGAAACCGGTTTGAAACAGTTATATTAGAGAAATAATTGTTATTCCAAATACTGGAGTTGCGAAATAAATTTAACTTTGGTTCAAAACGATTTTAAAAGAAATATTAACACAAGTTATCGTATACAGGGTGTACCAAAGGGAACGAAAAAACCCATTTACATCTCAGTGCAATTGAAAACTGGTAACGGAAAAATCACTTCGTTACAGCTTCAGTAAATACGTTAAGTTTAGGGCATGAAGGTCACCATTTTGATTGGAATATTGTGCTCTTAATATTACTGCAACTTTTTCAACAAGAGCAAAATGCGACAGTGTTTTAAATTAATCAAACACAACTTTTTTTGTTTAATTGTGGTTCACCCGTTAGTCTTTGGTGTTTTAAATATTCCGTGATGTTGACGTGCATGTGAAAAATATTTTATCTGAAAGTTCTAGTCTACGACACTGCGTTGGAGAAATATTCTCCAAAGAATAAAAATATGATGCTAACCAATGATACTGTAGTGGCAGGAGGATCATTTTATTGCTGTATACGGAACCATACAGAACCAAGGCTGTATGGGAGACAAAGAGCAATAATATTTTAATGCTCGTTTAAATGTTTTTCTTAGAATTTATTTATCAGCTACACCTGATTTATACCGTTAAAGGTATTGTAGTTGTGTAAAAGCAGTCATTAAAACTTCTAATATATGCAGACAGGGCCGGTTCACTTGTAAGATTTTGTTTGCCTCCCCTTTGTCTCTAAGAAAAATCCACTTATTTCAGAATTTTTTTATTAATCTTAATAAAAATTATACATACTCGTACAAAGTGTAAAAACTCAATTAGTAGCATAATAGTACCCCTCACATTACACTTGATGCATAATTACCCCCGCCAAGAATTTTTTTAAGCGAAACCAGCATAAATACGCAGGCTCACAACGTGTACTTAAAATATAGAGGAGGCTGGTACCGACAACACGCAGCCGCATCCCGCAAAACTCTAAATTGGCAAAAACACATTTCCTAATAAAAATGATTATATGATAACAATAACTATTGTCCGCCATTTATTAGTATATTTCAAGCTGTATTTGATACAAGCAAAATCGAATGTATATTTCTTAATTAATAAACACAGAAGTAGGTAAAAAAACCTGGTATGTTTAAATAAATTTTATAGTAAAATATCTGATGTGGCCAGCACATAACTTTCTTATACCGGTGTATATCATCCTGATCTAAAAAAATCATTCTATTTAATTCTTCACTTACCTCAATTAAATTTTAATATCGTATCTTGAAATGTTTCATTAAAATTTTTAAATAATTAATTATCAGCGTCATTAGATACTGTCAATAATAATTCATGTCATATATTTTAATAATTTCTTATTGACATGGAAATTTTTGTAACTAAATTAGACCTTTCAAATGTCAAACTGTTAAATTTATCCTAATCCCATTTAAGGCCAAATGTGTAAAATATTTCAGTTTACATCAACTTTATTTAAGTACTTAGAGAATATATTTTTTTGGCTTGATATTGTAGACATGATTTACAATCTTCCATCAAGGATATATTTTTTTGTAAAGGCAAATACAAAAGAGTTTGGATCCCGTGGACCTCCTTTCACTTGGCCAATTTTGCTAATTACCGAATTTATCATTGTCTTTGGCCTTTAGAACGTGTACCAAATTTGAAAGCTTTGTCCCAAAAACTGCAGCTGCTATCGCAATACTACAGACATGCTGACAGATTTTTTCCATAAAGTTAGGTTTTTTCATTATAATTCGTCGAGATTTGTTCAGAAATACAATAATTTTTTTTCCCCAAAATTGTACCTTTTTTCTTCTTCATTCACTATGTCTTTTCTGGTGGTACCACATTCACCAAATATAATGTGTCACCTAAAATGTTGTCGACAATCTCTTAGCAGTTAATTGACATTTGTAGTTTAATTGAAAAAAACAAGAAATAATTTTGAATAAATAAAATTAGAAGCAATAAATATCGCAAACCAATGGGGGCTAACCCAGAGTTAAAAGAGAAAAGGCAACCTAAAGTTAAACGACATTATGATGAACTATGTATAGATCATCGGATTACAGATGAAGAGGATAATTTTAAAATAAATATATTTTATAGAGTAATAGACATTATACATACACAATTAAATAATAGATTTCAATCAATTTACATATTGTAAATAAATTTAATATTTTATTACCTAAAAATGTTTGTAATTTAACAATAACAGGAAATCTTAGAAAAAGGTGACGAGTTACAAAAATTTTATAAAGATGACATATCTGAACCATTGGGCATTGATTTATCTATTGTAAGAAATAACCGTTTAATTTGTGACAAATTGAAAGATTTTTAAACAATTTTTGAATTTGCCAAATTTTTATTAATAGAAAATGCTACATTAGCCTCATCTTTTGATCAGACTATCACTGTCTTATTGTTATTTTTAACTCTTCCCGTCACTGTTGCTAGCGCTGAAAGGAGTCTCTCCAAATTTAAGGTAATAAAAAATTATTTAAGAAACAGTATGACTCAAAATAGATTAGATGATTTAGCAATACTTTCAAATGAGTCTGTAACGGTCGCGAATATGGATATATCAGATTTAATATCACATTTCGCACAAATGAAAGCAGGGAAATATTTACCTAATTTACAAAATCGATGTTGGATTTATTGACAACTAATATATATAATTAATTATTACTATATATTTTAATTGTATATGTAACATAAAATTTAAATAAATAATAATAATTACGTAGACACATACATATGCATAATCATTAATCGTATATAAATTTTGTTGTTTGTTGTTTTGTTATTTATGTATTGTATTAATGTAATATTTTATAAAATAAAAGTTTATACTTAAATATTTATTCTACACCTATTTATTTTGTTTTAAGTTCACTGAAATTCTGCTATTGTTTAATTATGAAGTCATCTAAAATATTCCAAAATCAAAAGGCTTACAAAATGTTGAGTGGTATAGTTCATTTCACGAATGTTGGCGGTCAGGTCATCAATTTTAAATTTCTCAATTTATTCGCAGTGTCTTTGCTATGGGAGCTGTTGGCACTGCTGTCATAGCCCCATAACAACAGAAATGCATGTCTTCGGGGGCTACGAGAGCAGTGCTGATACTGCCGATAGCTCTATAGCAAAGGCACTGCGAATAAATTTAGAAATTTAAAATTGATGACGTGAAATGAACTATAGCTATAGGCTACAGCTAAATTACGCCAGGACGTTAATAGAAGTAAGGCAATTAAAAAGTTTTAAAGTACTGACAAAAATTATGTTATTTATTCACGACATGAGGGGGCCCTAAAACATTTTTCGCGGGTGGCCCAAAAATCAAAGTTACACCTGTTCTGGTATTCTTCCGTGCTTGGGAAACTTGAAATTCGCGCCTAAAATATCTTTGCGTCTGTGTAATGCTTTGTGTTTGAATAAACATCTAAAGAGAAAACGCATTGATTTAACGGAAAATAAATCATAACTATTTAAATTGCACAAAATAATCACAACAATTACGTACAACTAACAACGATCTATCAACTATTTTTTATTCTATAGCCTACTTAAAACTAGCAGAAATAAGTTATTAATCCAATATAATATAGTAGGACGCGCGGTGAACGAAACCTTGTATTTAATCCACCAGGGGGTTGCTTTAGTTCCTATAACAAAAAATGCCACCCACATAACGAAAAGAAAAAACATGGAGAAACTTTGCATTATAATTAGACACATTGTTTCGATTTGATGGCGATTCATCAGCTCAGCGCCTGAGTCTGCCGCCAAAAGGACGTCTGGTCTCGTAAGCATAAAAATTGATTATATGCGAGGATAACAGTTTTAGCTCAGCTTTTACTGTAAGTAAAACATGGTCACTTGGCACTTTTTATAAAATCGCAAATAATGTCAAAGAGAGTGAAAGAATATCTATGACAATGTATATATCTTATGCACGTAGTGCCTCGCGCCCTCTGAAACTCAAGCTCTCGTGCGTTGTACAATTAGGTTGATCCAGACCTGTTTGTCAATAATGTAACATGAAATAATTAATTATTATTGTCAATGTTTGTCGGTGATTTTATTGATGACCAATCAATCTTACATCCATAACTGGTACTAGATTTTTATCAGATGCCCCATCACATGATAGTTATTCAGATAATCTCAGTGTAAGTAAATATTGATCAATAAATGGAGTAGGCCTGTAATTTCACAATTCATTTAACAATGAGGCGACTTTTAGTATTAGCAAAAGATTAAAAACAGTTACGGAACCACACAATAAGTGCAAGATTTTTTTATTCAGTCCATAGAAGTAAAAATGTATCGTGTCGTATGCACTGATATTTTTGTACTTAATTGTACATATTTATTAATACTAATTAACAATACACGTTTTGTAATAACTTACTGTTCTGTCATTGAATTTATTGTAATTTTTTGTCGATGCAGTCTGCGTAATATAAATAAATACAACGGTTTTTTTCAAAAATCAAGGTATCCTATGACTTCATGTCAATAATTCAAAAACATGAGATATGGTTAAAACAATACCAGTTGGTACCTACTTCATATGAAATATTTTCTTCCGGTCCTCCTTTGAGTTGCAGGTGCCTAAATTACGAGCTGAAAATGTTTTTTTATTTACTTTACATCCCAGATAACTATATCGTGTGTTCCAAATTCGATGCCCAACATTGCGATCTCGGAAATCAAGAGCTACAAGGTCGGTTAAATGGGATAATTTTTAGCAAATTTTATGCTGATTCCATCGGTTAAGAAATAACGACTAACTTCAACCGTTTTTGGAATTTTGCAAAAAAAAAACGAAAAATTTGTGATTTCACTTTTTGGCTGTAGCCAAGTAATCCTTGGTCAGACAGGTTTTAGACTTTTACATTACCAGGGCACTTTTTGGAGACCAATATTTTGGTGTAGAAACGAATGTTCGATATTTTTTTGTTTTCGAGATATCCGAGGAAACTTTTTGTTTCTCTTATGGCAGCCATATTGGATTTTTCGTTTTTCAGATTGCGCTTAAAAATAGCTTTCAAATCATGATATGCCGAGGAGAAATTGTTTTTCAAGAGAGTAATTTAAGAAAAGTTATCCATTGCTTAAGAGGGCTAATCGAACCAGTGCTTGTAAGGTAATTTTTCAAAATTTATTTTTTCCATACGGTTTGGTCAAATTACACCAAATTTGGAGGATCAGTAGTTGAAAGTGTACTAGAGGGTACATGTATATCTATTTTAATTAATTTTCACTTTATGTAGGGAAAATTTATACTGTAAATATAAGTGAAATTTAAACTTGATTAGGTCCTGAATTATGATATCAGTCGGTAAAATTCGAGTTAAAATTCATACATGTCTTCTAGAATGAATCTTCATAATTATGCTCAGCAAGTTTCAAACTTTTATTCCGTACCATTTGGTTAAAAAGAATTTTCTAAATAAGTATCTTTATCACTACAAATGGAGCAAGGAAGTGTTACCTCTATCGGGAATCGCACCTCAAAGAAGTTGGTGAATAAAACGTCCAGTGAAGGTATAGTCAAGAGCAAAATTATTCAGCAGCGCATGTATAAAAACTTTCTAGAGAGTGACACAAGACACAACTATCCGAAGCATTTTCCCGACTAGGCCCCTTAACAAAAAAAAAATAGTAGGCTATGAAAAATCAAAAAAGCTTATTTTGATTTCATGGATATACGTAATATATCAACCATTATATAATATAACAATAATATTAAGGTTGCCAGTTTGACATGTTTAAATAGTCTTAATTTTCTGTTAAAATACTGAATATAATCGATATGGAGAGACTTTTTTAATAACAGCAAATTAACATAAGAAATGATAGTAAAGAAGTAAGAAGATTTAATAAAACTGTTCAATATAACTTCCATTTAGCTGAATACATTTTTGGCATCTACGCCTAACTGAGCTGATTACTGAGCATTGGCATTTATTTTATTCTTGAACAATTTACAATAATGTCACTACTATTTAGTGAACAACAGTAATTCTTATTATTTGTTTTGAACCACAGTCTACTCAATTTTACTGAAAGATGTGTGAATTTGGTCGTTTTTAGAAAAGCATTTTCAAATTTTACTAATTACTGCATGCGAGAATGCATATCTGTCTGTGCAAGGATTACTTGGCTACAGCAAAAAGATAAATCACAATATTTTTGTTTTTTTTTTTGGTAAATCTCAAAAACAATTTCAGTTAGCCGTGATTTCTTAACGGATTTAAAATCAGCATAAGATTTGCTAAAACTTATCCCACTTGACCGACCTTGTAGTTGTTACTATTTCCGAGATACTAATGGTGAACATCGAATTAGAGACACACGATATACAGATTGAGGCAGAATACTAGGAACACGTCTAGCGGTATGCGCAGACGGCAACAAACGAATAACTGTGTTCGTCTGTTGCCAGCACGATAGGGTGATCGCAGGTGAAAGAGCAACACTCCACCGCCGCTTTAGCGATATTGAAATCTGCTAGTCTGCTGTCTCGTTGTCTGCTCCTGTCAGTGCACTGACAAGCAGCTTGACTCTAACACGTAATAGTTAACTTTCATTTGGACTTCGTATTCAGCCAGACGGCCACTAGTAGTTTACCCAAATTGTTATCATATTTCTAATGGTATAATGTGTACTGTATAAATACGTATCAATTATTCCATTACATTCTATTTCCAGTATTTGATCAACACGTCTGGTCCATTCTTCTCCATTATCAAGTTTAATTTTGTAACGTACTCTGCCTTCCTTTCCAATTACGTTTTCAAAACACCATTTATTTTTATCTGCATAATTCCTCACTTGTACCGCCCACTTTAAATTGTCGATTCGTAATAATTTCATTTTCGTGTCATTCCAGTTTTTCCGTGTTAATAAAGTACAATCTGGTTCTAATGTTTCTATCGAACATCAGTTGATATGCACTATTTCTAGTTGCATTGGATCTGCCAAGTTTTAAATTAATGTCGCCTTTTTCTTGCAACATTGTTTTTAGTTCATTTTTGATAATTTGAACACATCTTTCAGCATATCCGTTCGTTAGGTGGAGAAGGTCCAAATAGAACTCGTAGGCTCAGGGTTTACACGTTAGGCTTGAGACCAAGGAGTCCCAGGTTCGATCCTAGCGAGGCATGGATGTGTGGTGGCGTTTTTAAAATACCACGGACGGTGACATAGTTGGCTAAAGCGTTATTGTGTGGCAGAACACAGCTTGTCACTGCCTATATCTCCTGAGTTTGAATCTCAGCTGCGGCATCTGGCAAATGTCGGAGGGAATGATTGTTGTGTGTGTGTCTGTCCTGGTTGTGTGGTCGAAAAGCAATGTGCATAACTTCGCAAGGATGTTAAAAAAACTGTACGTATCGTGGAACAAAGAAAATGTTTTAGAAACGGTTGCTGATGAGCCTACAACTAGCATTCGATAGTTATCGTTCCATAAGCCGAAATGAAATATTCATCGAATTCTCCAGGAATAGCTGCTTCATCCATACCACATTCAAGAAGTGTATGTATGCCATGACACCAGAGGATTATCCAGTATGACTGCAATATACAAACTTGTTAGTCGAAAACCGACGCACGGATCGAATTTTCATTGTAGAAGTACTATTTATAAGATGAAACGGGTTTTCTAGAGAAGAGTTATTACCTCCCACAATTTACACATATGGGATGAGGAAAATTCACATAACACTATGCAATCCAAACACCAAAACAAATTTTCCATAAATATCTAATCAAGAATAATAGGAAATCACTTAACTGGGCCATTCTGTTTTGAATTACCATTTGAATGGACAATGGTACTTAGACTTCCATCTGGACCACTTCGAGATACTTTTAGAAAATGCGCATCCCCTGCGAGATATGTGGCTCATGCGCGATATTACTCCAAGCCATTTTAGTGTTGTTGTGCTTTATTTAAATAACGTTTTGCCAGATTTAAATTCCTTGGATTTCTTTCTTTGGGATCATCTTAAAAGGTTGGTTTGCGCAACACCTTTTCGAAAAAGGAAAGAATTGTTAGATGGAAGACTGTTATGTTGTGAATCCGTACGAAATAATCCTGGTATGTTATTTTAAGCACAAAGAGGTTGTCTTCATAAACTTAGAAAGAAGGAGCTCCACTGAGCATTAATTGTAGTGTTGCATTAACCCGTCTGCTTTGCCGAATGGAACTGCATTTTTCTCTAAAACTGTTGTACTTATCGAAATCAAACAAGAGTACTTCTATTAAAAAATCTAGTTCTGTTACTTACAGATCGAAAATATCACCACTATCAAAATGTTGGAGTCTCATTCCTTAGGGTTAGTCCGTTTCTGACTTCCTAGAAGGCAAGTAGACTTACTTACGAAGCCGAATAAAGAGATTCATTTACCATGTAAATTACTAATATTTGGTTAAATTTCAAATTGTAAAAAAAGTCATTAATAAAAACCATTTTCAGCATGTAAATTTCAGAACCCGCAATTCACTATAGAAGGGCCGTGGAAAATTTTTTACATGGAGTACCTACTGGTCTTGTTTTGATTCCATCTACACGGTCCTGAATTAATGACATGAAGTCCTGAGACATGCTGTATAATCTCATGTCTTTTGGCATATAGCTAGAATGAAGTAGTTGTTTCAGTAGATTCTACAATAATTTCAATTTTATAGTTTTGATTTCGTGATTTTCGAAAGAAATACTCGATTTTTTAAAATGATGAAAATTTTAAAATAAATTAATGGCGACCTCTTTTTGTTATTTGTTCATATGCGCCCTCGGATATTTATCCAAGGGTGAGATCATAATAAATTTATATAATAATAATCAAAAATGTAAGGGTATGTTTATATTTATACTAAATAAATGATCATATTGAAAGTAATGTTGCTGGAGTTGAGCGAGGCCTGGAGTGATGTTTATTTTAACAATATAAATATGATCGCGTCGGCGATTCTTACATGCTAGCTGGCTCCAAGGGAATGAGAAAGCAAGGAAATAGTCAAAACAATATTCGGTCACAACGGGCTTGGTTAATTCCAGCAATACAGAAATCATTGTTGGTGCATAGTTCTTTCGTGTGACAAATTGTGTGCTAGAGAATTTATGGTCATTCTTTACAACAGCCACTTCTGCCTGACGAAAAAAACAAATACACAGTACGATGCTCCGTCATGTTAGGAATACATCCCACATAATTATATGTTGCGCTTATGATGGGAAATGCCACAAAAAAAAATAATAAAATTTTTCAATGCGTTTGGTGGAATTTACGATAACCCTCATACGGCGCGTTTAACTTTCACATATACATTCTGTATCTGCTTTATATGACTCCTTATGGGTTGACAGCGCCGGTACAATTAACTATTAACATCTACGTATTTCCCTTGCCCCAAAACAGTGCGAAAATACGAAATATATTTGCGCAACATTTCCTTTGCAGCAAATGTCTTCTATAGAGACACTTTACGCGTGTGTACAAAAAAAAACACGAAAAATATAGAAGTGGCTGTTGTAAAGAATTACCGAATTTATTTTCACCATAACCGGTGAGTTTTTCCCTAAGTGTTTAATTCTGAATAGGCTTAGGGGTTAGGTCAATTAATTAATAAAATAGTACAGTTAGTTAATTAATAAAATAGTACAGTCAGTTAATTAATAAAATAGTACGGTCAGATAATTAATAAAATAGTACAGTCAGTTAGAGCATAGTGTGGTAATTAGTTATTAGTACTTGAAAGTCAATTAGAGTACTGCCAGCTGGTTGAGTTTTGATGTAGGTGCTAACAGATACCTAGAGCGTTCTGATAAATTATTGTAGTTAGTTTCTGACATTAATCGTAGAGTTGGGCTTTGGCGAGGAATGGCCTTAGCTGGCTTTGGCGAGGAATGGCCTTAGCTGAGTGGTTACTTAGGGCGAGGAATGGCCCCGAGTACATTAAGTTGGATCTTGGCGAGAAATGGCTTTGATCTACTCAAGGCGAGGAATAACCTTGAGTGTGTTTACGATAAATGTCTGAAGAGAGTGTAAATTGACTGTTGACTGAGCATGTTATTGATAGAAAGCGTTCTAGGGGTCTTTAGCAAATTAGAGAATCTAGTAATAAATAGCACTCTCAGACTAAAGCGCTTACAGTGTTTTCTTTTCTTTCTATATTTAGATTGACGTAAGCGGTTGGAGGGGAAAATCCAGTTTTTATTGAACGGTGAGTGCTAACCTGTTGTTAGTTACATTTGGTAATTAACAAGTACGCCCAGTAGTAAACAAAGGTCTTACAAAAACGAATTTAAAAATCCAAGACGGACTAGTGTAAGTTTATGTTTGGTAAATTCCAACCCCTCACCATGGACTTCAATAAATCCCTTCACAATGCTCAAGCGAATGTCATGAGTACCAATTTGAAAATAAACAAACACCTCAAAATTTTTCTGTTTTCATTTTTAACGTTTAGTTAAGATACTGGAATATAATACTACTGTTAAAATTTTACGTTTGAATCGAATATTCCTTGGGGAGCAAAACCGAAAAGTGGCGAGCGACCACCTTATCCCCGTTCCGGGCGCCTATGTATTTGCTTTGTATTCAATTAGACAAATTCTAATATAAACAGTTTTTGCTTATATTATTATGCATTTTGTATCATTCTTAACATAAACAAATAAAATTTAATATCAACAATAAACAGAAAAGTTTATTTTGTATGCTACTGAACTTTGCTTATTTATTTTTTCCTGTTATGACTTGTTCTGAAATTTAACAGCCTTATCTGGTAGCTCGTAAAGAGAATACACAGATTCACAGATTTTATGTTGATATAACAATTTTTGTCTCGACCCAATGACCTTAAATTGATTATTAAGAATTTTGCGGCATAAATATTACTACTTTAAAAACAAAGTGTTTCAAAGAGATATTGCTACATCACAGTTTGGTCTACTGTGTTTATAAACATTCCTAATTTTAAGAATAGTCAAAAATTTATTACATAATATAGAAGTTTTAAATAATTTGATCAGGAACTTTTTGATCCATGACTTAAACACAGTGCCATGGGATAATATTTCTAATAATTATATAGTAAACTCAGATAATAAAATAAGATCCACCTGGAAATTAATTAATTCAAATATAAAAAAAAACAAATAAAACACGTCCAAACTTTCACATTATAAACGATGATAATGCAGTTATTTTAGAACCACACACAGTTGCATCAGAATTCCAGAAATTTTATTTAAATATAGGAGAAAACGTAACAAAAAATATAAAGATTAAAAAAGAAGCCATGGAATATGTCAGAACATTAGATTTTAACAACGAAAATTCATTTTTCTTCAGCCCAATAACAGTATCAGATGTAAAAGGAATTATTAATAATTTTAAACAAAAAAATAGTATGGGATATACCTATAACGATAATAAAGGAACAAGTGGATTGTTTGAAAAAACCGATTACTTACTTAATCAATTTATCACTGACTAAAGGAACATTTCCAGAGTGCCTTAAACACGCGATAATTAGACCATTGTATAAAAAAAGGCGAAAAAACGGAAATCGCTAATTACAGACCAATATCTCTTTTATCGGTAATTTCAAAAATTCTAGAGGCGGTTGTTAAAGACCAAATTACTAAATATTTAGAAAAAAATCATATATTTTCCAAATCACAATTTGGCTTTCGAAATGGAAAAAATACTACAGCTGCGACTTTTGATCTAATCAGTAACATAAATAAAATATTACACTGGATTGAGTAAGTGGTCGGTTCCTTGTGAAACATCTTGTAAATAATTCTTATAAAGAAATACACTGCTTTTAGATGAATCAAATAAACTGTATTTAGATACACTCTACATATCTTTCGGCTTTTTAGGCCTTTCTCAAGAGTATTTATCTGTAATGCTCTTGAGAAAGGCCTAAAAAGCCGAAACATATGTAGAGTGTATCTAAATACAGTTTATTTGATTCATCTAAAAGCAGTGTATTTCTTTATAAGAAATAAAATATTGGAAAATAAAGACATACCAATTACAGTATTTTGCGATTTATCCAAGGCATTTGATTGCGTCGATCACAAAACATTACTCGACAAAATGGAATTCTATGGATTTAGAGGTATTGTTAATGAGTGCTTTAAATCATATTTAAGCAACCGTACTATGTCCGTGGAAATAACATCTAGTGAGGGGGAACAAATAAACAGAATAAGATCAAACTCTGATTATATTAAATGTGGTGTCCCTCAGGGGTCCATTCTTGGGCCAACCCTTTTTTTAATATATGTAACTACATAGTACCAAATTTTCCATTAGCGAAATTTTCTCAGTTTGCCGACGATACAAGCATAACTTTAAGACATAGTAACCTGAGTGAATTAGTAAATATAACAAATATAATACTAGAAGATCTGTTTAATTGGTTTGCAGCTAATAAGTTAGCGCTAAATTTTAACAAAACATTCAGTATCATATTTCAACCAAATAAAAAATTACCTGATGCAGTTATATCAACAAATAGTGGAGAAGTCATTCCCACGATATGCACAAAATTTCTTGGCATTCATTTAGATCAACAATTAGACTGGAGAATGCACATTATTGAGTTAAATAAAAAATTAAGTCATGCCGTTTTTGCTATAAACACAATTAAGCAAAACATCGGTTCTAGTGTAGGTAAAGCAGTATATTATTCTAATTTTTATTCTGTTATGCAATATGGAATAGAATTCTGGGGAACATCAACTAATGCCAAAAATACCTTCTTAATACAAAAAAAAGCCATAAGCCTATGGCTAAAAGCACGGGAGTCGTGTAGAGAGTATTTCAAGAGAGACCATATACTTATTTACGTTAACTAATTTGTATATATATAAAATTAGTATAATTATACATAAAGAACAAAATAAACTGCCCACACATTCAGAAATTCATGATCATGATACACGATGCAAAAATAAACTCTTGACACCCTTATATAATTTAGATGTAAATAGAAAAGGGACCTATATATGCAGGAATTAAAATATTTAACCATTTGCAGAATCGGTCAAGCAGATTCCTCTTAATGCATTTAAGAAGGAACTCAAAAATATATAAAAAGCCAAAGTCTTCTATGACTTAAATGAATTTTTTAATGAAGATTTTAGTTAAAAGTCAGATTGTCTATATGTGCGTGAGAGTATATATGTATGTGCATATATGTAGGTATGCGTATATACATGTGTATGAACGTATTTATTGTTTATTTTATTTATATATCTTTTTCTTTTGTTTCAAAATTCTATTATAATATGAAAATAAAATGTTTTATTATTTTTTATTGTTTGCTAAGCATTTTCTCTTAAGCTTTAGTAGCTGTTAGTATGCATCATATATATGTATACATTTATTATAATGTAAAATTTATTTTATTTTGGTTATTGTACATTATATGTGTATGTGCATACTGTGGGGAAATAAAATGTTTCTATCTATCTATCTATATACTACATTAATAATACTGAGCAAAAAGTTTCGTTATTAACTTACTATATTATAGAACTTTTAATATCCATGCGCCAATGAGAATAGTCAGAGTAAGTAAACCCCCAGCACCATGGTTAACACATCCATTAAAACAAAGGTTTAGTGCCATAAAGCTGATTTTAAAAGAAAGAGACAAAGCTCTCTCTACTTATAATAGAAACAAGACGCAACAAAATTGTGAAAATTATAAAAATATATGTACGTATTTGGCCCTGGCTTCTATCTGTAGAGAAAAGGCAGCATATTTAAATTCATTGCAAAGTAAAAATTCTGATTATGAACTATGGAAACGCCTAGAGCAATTAAATATTAGTTTTAAACGCGAAAATATTGTACCTCCTAATTTGCAAAATTTTGTAGAAATCAATGATTATTCTCTTAGTGTTTTCTGTAAAAATGATAACTGTGATATCGCAATAGACTATTATAATAACACAAAATATAGTAATAATTTATCATTCTCGTTTACCCTTGTAGATACTTACACTGTTTATAATGCAATTAAGAGTATAAAATCGAATGCTGCTAGAAATTCAACGAAAATTACACCAAAACTAAATGTGATGCCATCCGCGATTAAATTGACTACAAACAATGCTAGAACTACCACCCTCCATCTGGAGGACGAGCTTCCGAGATGTCCAAGGAATCACTGCTGGGCGAAGAGGAAGAGGAACTAGAGGTAGATAGGCTTGAAGGAGGCAAACAACCCTGCTTTACAATGGAAAAATCACTGTTATCGCTGTTAAATTGAACGTGTAATACTGGCCAGTCTTCTTCATTCTCTTTGTTACTGCCTGTCAAAAGGTCTTTGTCTAGAAGAGTTTCCGACTCTATAGGATTCTCGTACAAGGAGCTGATTTTCAGTTTCTTCTTTGTGTTCTTCTCGTTCAATATCAATTCCAAGTTCTTTTTCTTAGGGGATTTCTTAGGGTTGATGATTTTTCTGTAGCTTTTATCATCACTTAATGTGAATGGCAACTCCTCATGCATTTTGGTGAGGTCGCCATTTTGAAGTAAACCTGCACCCTTATCACAATCATTAGCACTATTTTTTGGCGACTGCTTCCTTTGTTAAAGTTTTTGTTTGCTGGTGATCGATTAGTGTCCATGTTGGATTCGGCCATTCTCTCAAATCTTTACAAAACTGCCTGCGTAACGACGCAAGACGCATGGTGCTTATGGTGCGTTTCATACGTGTAGTAGACGGCCACTGCCGATCCTCAATTATTTTGGGTTGTTTGGCCATGCGGAGCACACTTCAACCACGACGGTTGGAGATTTTTCTGAAACAATGGAAAATATGTAAGTGAACAATGACGTAGGTACAGAATTAGGACTAAGGTTCATGATAATTAATGTGTTGGGTATATCTAAATAATTTACCCTTTAATTAATACTTCAGATCATGTCATTTTGGCAAAATGACAATTCAAATCAAAGAATATATGACAGTTTTATAGGACTTTTAACAGTTCAAAGTTTATCAAATGTACCTAGTTATATATTATGAATATGAAAATAGAATTCTCTATACAGGTTATTTCGAAAAATACAACTTAACAGAGTAATCTTGGATAATGTCGATTTAAGTCCATTTACTTATGTATGTACTTATATGGAGTACCCCAGCATCTTAAAGTGGTAAAAATACAAATAATTTTATTTTAAATCTAATTAGTGATCTGAGTTACAACTTCATTATGCGTAATTTAGCAACATTTGTGGAAGGTTTTGAAAAAAATTACCAAAGGCAGCGTCATATAAATCTCAGCCTTTTTTATCCCTTAGAATTTTCATATTACGTATTGTAAAGAAATCTTCGTCTTAAAACAAAACAATTTATTTTACTGGTGATTTTTGGTCATCAATAACATTACACTATGTATACCAACTATTTTAAACCATATTATATAAAATACATATTAATCGCGAAAATGTATCTTTCTCAACACATGCTAAAAACCTGGGAGTAATAATAGATGAAAAGTTACGTTTTGATCAGCACATAAAAAATGCTTTTACAAAGATTCTATTGTCTATTAAAAGTACTATATGCTAACAAACATATACTAAATTTTAAAACAATTTTGTGAAAGCTTAGTTATGTATGTTTTCTGTTACTGCGATATTATGTATTATTTCTGCTTGGATCAAGTTACAGAAAATCGACTACAAATTTTGCAAAATTGTTGCTGTCGTTTTATTTATAATTTAAGGAAATTTGATCATGTTTCTGTCAAATATGTAGATTTGCAATGGCTAAAAATGGAACAGTTAGTTAAATTTCACTTTTTAATTTCGTTTTGTTTTCGATCCCCACTTATTTAAGAGATAAGCTAGTTTTTAGAGTTGTCGTTCATAGTGTAAATATTAGATATCAGAACATACTAACCATACCACATCATAGTATTGCATTATTTAAACGCAACTTTTCTTATATGTCTGTAAATTTGTATAATTTATATATTTAGCTGAATATTCGAAGACTAGAATTAACACTGTTATTTATCCAAAATTATTACATGAACTGCACTGTACGGTCAATATAAACAACTAATCCAGTAGTCTATTCAAATCACGACTTAATTCGTCAGAGTTCGGACAGTATCGCCCGAGTTTCACATCTGGTCCGCTGTATTGCCACATTCTCATATCGAATGTAATATAGAGGTATCGTTCAATACATACAAGCACGATTTGCGCTGTATTTCTTTGACGATGAGGGTGGAAATGCACCCTCCTGGTATAAACAGTTTAGACTGTGTTTCAATTCATATTAGATAAACTATACTATACTATATCTATAAATACGCTATACAAGAATGCTTTTAAAGTGTCAAACAGTTACTAAATTACTTATATTTTTTCTAGTAACGAATTTAACTGAAGGAAATGAATATGACGTGCAAGTTCTGGCGATATCCCTAGACGACCAGCAAGCAATAAGTCACAAGGTACGGGCTATCTATCCAGGATCCAAAAGTATACGTGCTGTATCTACAGGAATTATAGCAGGATTGGCATTTTTAGCAACTGCCTTTGTTGCCGTCTATTATATCAAGAAGAAATGGTTTAGGCCTTATCAAAAGAGCACGAAAAGTTAATATGTATATCTGGATTTCGTTCGATGGCAAAATTTAAATTAATACTAGAGAAAATTGAATTAAAAATTACTGCTTAGATTTTGATATCGAAGATATATTTGAAAAACTACTGTATTTCGCATGCTTTGGTATTAACTAGTTTTTAATTTTGTTATCAAATGAACAAAAAATAAGTAAAGGTTAGAATCATTCCTGTGTCGGTGTAAATTTGGAAAATAAATTATTTTTAATAGAACTACTGCCTATTATTATTTTTTTGTTTAATAACATAGTTTTTATTCTAGCAATAGTAGCATTAAAAATATTGTTTCTTTGTTGCAATGCCATGGATCATGTAATTGTTACATATTTTGAAAAGTAAAGAATTCTGTGGAAGGCGTGTTCGAGATGTGAGCAATGCAATAGCTTTTGTTTACTTAGGGAGGAAAGTGTATCATTTCCTCCCGCGGATGAAAGTTGCAATCATCCAAGGGAGGAAATGATACTTTACTCCAAAATTGAACATATGATTTTTTTTTGACACCACACATATTATTTATGATAAAGCCTTATTTCTTATATTTTGCTGAAATCAAAAATATTTAAATATAAAAACCATGAGCAGGCTAGTAAATGTTTCCAGTTTCTGTAGTAGCAAGTAATAGTCAAACAAAATTGTGTACTGCACAATTATTATTATTGCAACGCGAGTTAGTGCATTACGAAAAAGAAAATGAATTCGGATAGTGACTGTGAAATTCCTGAAGCTATTGTAAAAGAAGCAAGAATTGCCACACTAAATCTTCTTCCAGCAATATCGAGATTAAAATACGAAAACGAATATAAAACGTTCAAAAAATGGATGACAACCAGCAACGTGAAAAAAATAAATGATGACGTCATTTTGGCTTATTTTTTATTTGCCAGTAATACAAATCGTCGACCCTTTGGGCAAAGTATTCGATGTTAAGAACTATGCTTCTCTTAAGAGAATATATCGAGATAAATAAACAGAAACTGATAATTTTTTTAAAAAAAGCAAGCTGTTGGATATAAATCGAAGAAAGCAAAAACTTGCAGTAGGGAAGATATAAATAAATTTATTTCAGAAGCCCCTGACGAAATATATTTGTTCATGAAGGTAAACTTAATTGTTCTTTAACTTATTAGTAGTTTTTCTCACACATCTTGTTATATAGATTTTCTTAAAAAAATCTATATATACATTTATGCTCGGCGACTTTGGGCCCCCGTATCTCGAGAACGGCTGATCGGATCGACCTCAAATTTGGGATCTATCCGAATCTCGAGATTTCCAGAAACTTTCCGTCTGTCCGGAATGCGATAACTGTCCCAAATATTGACCGATCGACTTCAAACTTTTACCAGGGGTAGACCTCCATAGTCTACATATGCCTATTGATTTTAAGCCGGTTCCGAAAACGGCAAGTGGGGCAAAAATGGCCCAACAACCAATTTTTTTACCTTCCTTTGAAATGCGATAACTGTCCTAAATATTAACCGATCGACTTCAAATTTGGAACAGATGTCGACCTCTAAGGGCTACATATGCCTATTGTTTTGGAGCCTGTTCCGAAAACGCGAAGTGGGGCAAAACGGCCTAAAAGCCAAATTATTTTTCTCTTTTTTTTGAAATGCGATATCTGTTCAAAATATTGACCGATCGACTTGAAATTTGTAACAGGGGTAGACCTTTACGGTCTACATATGCGTGTTGATTTTAAGCCGGTTTCGAAGACGGGAAGTGGGGCAAAAAAAATTAAGAATTTTGATTTTTTGTTGGAAATGCAATAAATGCCCCAAATATTGACCGAATTGGTACAAATATAGACATATTAGCATAAGACTCAATAAAACGGATTACAAGGAACCGATTTCGACTATTCACGAATCGCTCAGGTCATTCCCGAAGGCGTTATAAGCACTTTTAATAGCGGAATCGTTTTCTAGGTAATCGGACCCATGGAATCGATTGGAATCATTCTGGAACCGATCCGATCTACTTTGTCCGTCTTTTGAAAATCTATATGGCATCTTCACCGCAGCGGTGAATGTACCTTACTTGTTTTATTTAAGTTTGCTGTAGTTATGGCAATTTGTGCGGCTTGTCGGTGTGACGAATTAACCTATTTGCATCTCGAAAATATTCAAGATAAAAACGACATTTTAGTTATTACGATTCCAGACACAAAAACGCACATTGCACGTACTTTTATGGTAACTAATGATAAGATTAATGGGAATAACGTTATTGACATATATAGGAAGTATTTTGCATTAAGATCTGCAAAAACAACACATTCCAGATTTTTTCGTAAATTATATTAAAGGAATGTGCACAGTGCAAGCAGTTGGAAAAAATACATTTTCCCAAATACCCCGTAAAGTTGCCGAGTATCTTAAATTGCCGAAAGCTTCTAGTTATACTGGACACAGTTTCAGAAGAACATCCGCATCGCTTCTAATAGAAGCTGGAGGGGATATTATAAGTTTGAAGATGCATGGGGGATGGAGGTCCTCAGCAGTTGCTGAAGGATACTTAGAAGATTCTATCTCAAAAAAGTGTAATGTGGCTCAACAAATTAATACTAGAGGTAAACAATCAACTTGCGAAAATATAAATAAAAACAAGCAAATTATTATTAAGGGTTGTGAATCACTATCAACAATAACGAGCGAAAATCAGGACATTGATATTAACACAACATTAAGCTGTTCATCAAAATCTTCTATTGCCATTAGTTTTAATAATCTAACAAATTGTACCATTAATGTTCATAATGATAAATAAAAAATTGATTATATTTTTTCTACTCCCTACATAGAAAATACTATTTTGCTCCCTCATTTCAGGGGAGCAAAGTAGTACTTTTCTCTCTCGGGAGGAAAATACTTTGCTTCCCTAGGGAGGAAAATACTTTGGCTCCCTCTGGAAGCAAACAAGTAAAAACTTCAAATACTCTTTTTCATATTTTTCACGAGACTTTAAATAATAAACTGAGGTCATACAAAATGTCATCCGAGAATTCAAAGCTCGCTTTGCTTATTGTCAAAAGGCGACTAGCAGTCATTTTGAACATTTAATTTAAATAAAGTAAATTGAAAATACATTCAAATAAATTGGAAATACATTCTTAATATTGTGTGAGATTTTGCGCTTCATTTTATGTAAAGGGTTGAGGTGGGTACAATTTTGTATTAAATACTTTAAAAGCAACAACGGATCACTTTTAATCACTCAGTAATTAATGTCCCAAATTTAAAAAAACTTTATAACGCATCTAAATCTAAATCCATTTCGAACGAGGTGACTAACGATCCCCTTTCTTATTTAAAATTTTCAAGGGGGATAATCATAATAATTCAGAGAGGTGAACACGGAGGATATTATTTTCATGCTAAAAAATGGCTAGTTCAAATTAAAAATCAACCTGTTTCGGGATTTTTCCTAAAACTTCATAATTACGCTTAAAATAAATTTATTCCATACAGTTATTTACATTATTGTAATTTTAAAATAAATTATCTATTGTTTCATGCCTACTTGGTATTAACGGGTTTTAAACAGTTATTTTTAAATAACATACTCAATTTTATCAAACAAAAAAAATGAGTAATTGATTTTATATTGGGGCTTTCTATTAAAAAAATATACATTTTTGGAAATAATTCGAGAACTTGATGCTCGATTGTTTTTCTGTTCTCACCATCAAATTAGCGGAAAAATTCTAGTTTAGGTACTTAATTTAACGTACTCCAATAATAACGGAGTGCCCACATAATTTGGTTCATCCTATATATCTATACATGATTATGCTTTTTATATTATACCTGGTGTAACAGGATCATGTAGACCCCCTTTCTTCCCCTTTAATTTTAAAAAGAAACTATTGAGAATTGGAACAACATGCTATATACTTAATAAACGTCACTTTTTGGCATATAAATGATTTTTTTCACTTTCCACTACCTTTCATTTTCAAATAGAACACCCTGTATATTGTTGCATTTTTAAATTCTGCATAATTTTCACCACATAACTTACATTTCAAACGTCAATATTTGTTTTAATTGTATTTTTTAGTTTTCCATTTAACTGTGTCATGACTGTTCCGATTTATTTTAATTGACCCGTGTAGTACTACAAAAATCAAAATCCCGTCGAAAATATTAAATTACGTGATATATGAGCAAATAAAGTTCATCAAAATGGTTTTTGGGACGAAACACAATTTTTTTAAATGGAACCATATTGGTACCATGGTACCATTTATTATTACTATTAATAAGGCATTTATTCATATGCATTATTAAAATGTGCAGTAAATACATTCAAAATTAGCTAGGGGAAAATTTAAAAAATACAGTTTAATTATAATTATCCAGTTATACCTATCTGCAGAATAGAATTTTTTGTGGTCAAACACAATGAGAGATTATCTACAAAATACTGTATAAATTCTGGAGTACCCCAAGGGTCAAACTTAGGGCCATTACTATTTTTAATATTTATAAATGATTTACCATTACAAATTCAAAATTCAAAATGTTTACTCTTTGCTGATGATCTAAAAATTTACAAAATAATTAAAGATGCCCAAGACTGTAAATCTCTTCAAGATGACGTAAATAGAGTGTACGATTGGAGCTGTCGCTATTAACTGTCACTTAATTTAAAAAAAATGTACTACTATGACCATAACTCATAAAAAATCTTCCGTTGTGTTTGACTACAATATGAATCGTACTGTTTTAACAAGACTTAATGTTACTAAGGATCTAGGTGTAACATACAATCATCAATTGTCTTTTAGACAACATATTGGAAATACAGTAGCGGCTGCTAATAGATTGCTGGGATTTATAATAAGACAAACAGCTTCTTTCAAAAATATTAAATTGTTAAAAACTCTATACTATGCATTTGTGAGGTCGAAATTAGAATATGCATGTGTTATTTGGTATACAGAACCCCAATTGTATCTGGGTATGATTGAAAAAGTACAAAATAAATTTTTAAGATATCTTCATTACAAAAAATATAATCAGTACCCAGACTACACAAATATTAGATCTACATTTCTTCGAAATGAATTTGACATCTTAGCATTAGATACTAGGCGGAAAATCATTATTATTATATTTTTGTACAAAATTGTAAATAACTTAATAAATGACACTAATTTATTAGGGTTAATTCCATTTAACCGTCCCGTCACGACGAACTCGTAGTTCCACATTATTTAATACTTCCGCAACAATCCTCACCTTACATGCTCCTCTCTTGGCCATGCTTAGATTGGCCAATGAGGTCAATGGTATCATCAGTTTAGATTTTTGCTCCACACCCTTAAAACAATTTAAACAAAACATCATAAACTATTTTACTGAACTCCATCATTAGGATACATGTATAGTAGTATTACCCTCTAGTTTTATTATGTTAAGAGAATAGAGAAAATAAATAGTATTGTGTATTTGGTAATTAGATGTAGGAATCCTTGTAATTAGGCTTAAGTCTGTTTGGATTCTATAAATAAATAAATAAATAAATAAATAAGGTATTCTGTAAAATTCAATCGCAATAGTCCATCCTTCGTTGATTATCATTTTCGTACAAGTGATGGTGCAATTTGTATATAAAAGATTTATAGTTGTACTTATGCAAAATTCAGCTTAATGTTTGGTGACTGATTTCTAATTCAAACGCAATTTGCCTTAAAGAAACAGTCTTATCAAGTTATCAACTTCTGTTCGAGGAAAAACATTAGTTTCCGTTCCTTCATCAATAATAATATTTTCATCTTAAGTGTGTTTTAATTAATAATTACAAATAGCAAGTGTTTATTTGCTTTATAAATTTAACATATTTGTATAGAAACTGTATCCAATAATGATTAGTTTTATTGAACTATAAATTTTCTGTTTTAAAACTGTGTTGCACTAATATGTATATCATTTTAAGATTTAGAGTAGTTCATTCTTTCATATTATATTGGGCTTAAATTACAACAATTAAACTTAAAAAATTATAAACACTTTTTTATTACTTGTATAATTTTCACTTTATTTGTTATTTTACAACTAGTTTCATCCTATTCGGACATCTTCAAGGATGAAACTAGTTGTAAAATACAAAATAAGAAAATTAGAAGTATTTAAAAAGTGTTTATAATTTTTTAAATCAAAATGTGAATTTTCACAAAGTAACTTCATCTTCAATCAACTTTTTACAATTAAATTGGTAGAATATTATATTTTAACAATTTTTGTTGTATCCAGTAATGATTAGTTTTTAACTTTTAATTTTTCCTCGGACACGAAGATTTTAAGAAAATTCTCAAAATATTCATGACCTCGAAAAAATTTCGGAAATAATTTAACTTCCGGTGGTAGTGAAATTTCACACCTATATTTTACAACCAATCAGAAATTTTAATTTTATATCGTTACCAGGGCAACCACAAAATTTTCAAACATTTTCCGCCTGGTGGGTGAAATTACGCTGGAAATTTTTCTGTCAAATAATGGCGCAGAATTTATAAATTGACATTTCAATTTTTAATTTAAATTTAATCACACTTTGGTTTTTAATGTGGTGTGATGGAAGCGGCAAAGAAAAAGGCCAGGTCGTCCATGTTGTTACAGAAGCTGTAAAAATTAAAGTTACACTGGAAAATTGGAAAATTTTTTCTATTCCTCGTGATCCTGAAAGGTAAGCTAACTTTATTTGTGCAAATTGTTGTTATTACCATGTCATCGATATTTTGTCTTTATAAGAAAAAATTATTTTTTTTTTCAACAATTTTTTTTTTAATCAATTTTAGTTGCCATACCACGTCATATGAGTAGAAGCGCTGTATCGAAAATTGTTCTAAAATATCGAGAAAAAGTGAATTTAAAAAAATAATCTAAAAAATGTGTAAGCCGTTCAATATTCAATTATTAATAATTAAATATTTCACCTAATGTGTATTTTGTTTCATTTATCTAGGTAATCTACAGATTTTCTTTAACATGTAATGTGCCAAAACAATTAAGCACAAACACATAAAACCTGTGGTCTCTTTCCTTAACTATATAACTAATAATTATTTATCAATAACGATAAATTTGGCTCGTACACATCTTTTAAAATACTAGAAGGTTTATTAATAATGCAAGTGTAAGCTGACAACAATAAACAACTGTTAATGGACATGATATAAGAGGTAAGTCTTTGCAAGTTACACTTTATGCCCCTCGATTTAGTTTTTTAAAATTTCGATATCGCATTATATATTTAGCATTAGTAAATTTTTAACAATAAAAGCTTAACCCACCGTCATATTTTCTGTAAGTATGCATTTATTTATATATTTTAATTAAAATAAACATATTCATGAAATCCAACCAAACTTACATTTCGAGTTCATATTTGCGGACATAACCAGTGATTTTTAAAAGGTATGTTAAATATGAAAGTTTATTAATTTAAAATAGATATAAATAAATTCTAATAATAACGCTATAAAACAACTAATTGACTTTTACACAAGTGCACGTCAACTGACACATGACTGACCACTGACAGAATTTTTTCATTGACACACACAGCCTACTTTACAATTTTAGTTTAATATCATGTTTTCTATGGTAAAAATGTCAGACGTGGTGCCATTAACTTCTAATTTTATTGAGATGTGAAATTTTCTTATCGATTCCCCCACGTGCTAGAATTACAGACCGAAAAATTTTTTTGGATATAATGCAATGGGACTTACTATGACAAAACAGAAACATTGTATTTAATGTGTTTTTTTTTTCATCTTAAAAGAAACAAAGTAATGAACAATAGAGGGTAGGTATTTGTATAAGTATGTCGTTATCTTGATCAAAATAAATAATAAACAACTAACTACCTAACAAAAGGCAATTGAAAATATAATCTAGGAATTACGGAAACAAAAATGGCGTCCAGAAGGACTTTGCACCAAAATACATGGACACAAAGAGAAAATCAATTTCACCCCTCCACTTGCTGAGAGCAAGTGTACTAAACACAATAAGAGTCAAAATACCATACTGTAACACGGCAGACTAGACTCTGTGGCGGATTCGTATTAGACCTAACGCGGTACAACTGAACTCATGTTCCGTTCATTCGATTGCTGTCGTTCAAACTCTTTGCGCTGTTGCCATATGGGCAAGAAAATCTGTAACCAAAATAAATCAAGTTTTAAAAATATGTGACATCGGATAATATAACTTTAATTATGTTTTTTAAATGAAATTTATTTATAAAACGCATAATTCAAAAAAATTTGCTATTCGTTGACTAGGTCTGAAAACTGATACGTTTTTTATGATATATTTTTAATGAGATTATTAAATTAAATTTGAAACTGAAAATATGGTGTCAAGTCAAGTCGTCATAGCTATTATGTTATGGCGGATATAGAAACCGAGAAAAAATAAAGTGCATTCAATATGCAGGGCCGTTCCTAAGACAATAGCCGGTTTCGATAACTATAAACATGTCATTTAATGAACATAATAATTAAAAAAAAATGATTTATTAGAGTTCAAATTACAACAATGAAGGTTCAGTGCCATATCCCAAAAAAAAACAATTATGCAGCTACGGAAACGTGTTTCGGAGTTATTGCCCCTTATCAGCGTACCGTAGCTAAGCAGTTGGATCTAGGATGGGACAGATCAGGAACAAGAACTAAAATACAGCTGGAAAGTACAGTACACAGTATTTAATTAGTGCCTTTATGTTCCCATGTGCCACAAATGGGGCCTCGATGAGTACAGTCGACACAGAGCTCTATGTGTACTGCCCGTTTCATAATTGCATAATTTTTTTTTTTTTTTTTGGGGGGATATGGCACTAAACCTTCTTTGCTGTATTTTGAACCCCAATAAATCTACCTTTTTTTGTTCGTATGTACCAGGTGGAAACAGGAAGTACACATAGAGCTCTGTGTGTCGACTGTGTTCATCGTGGCACCATTTGTGGTACATGGAAACATAAAGGCACTAATTGAGTATTGAGTACTGTACTTATTTTAGTTCTTGTTCCTGATCTATCACATTCTTGATCCAATTCCTTAGCTACGCTACGCATTAAACCTTCTTTGTTGTATTTTGAACCCCAATAAATCTATCTTTCTTTGTTTGTATGTGCCAGGTGGAAACGGGCAGTATTATTTAATTATATCCCTATTAAGCATAATGAATATAAAAACAGATAAGTAACAATTGCAGTTCAATACTTTAATGGGTTAATAATATAATAACATTCTTTATTGATGAAATTCAAATGCTGGACGGAAGGTTGAATTTTATTACCACATATTTGGTATTAAAACAATACAATATGTAAATTGTTTTCTATATTTGTGAAAAAGTAATTATTATACCTAATTGATTTTATATTCCTTTAGCAGAATGACGTATTATTAGTGAGTAGTGGTGAGAGGTATGTGAAACTACTCATATGGTCCAAATACTACTATCCGACAGAAGCATCATGAATGTCTCTGTAGCGGATAGCAACTACTCCGCAAGCAAGTACCGGGAAGCGGCGACCTCTGGCCCAGGTGGACTAAAGCTACTGTTATTAAATATGATTTGAACGAAACAACTACTCAGCGGGCAAATACCCCGACCTGCATTGGACTATACCTTCAAATCATGATAGATCAGTAGCCAATATCATTTGTCAATTCCTAACCAAACATAGACCGGTTTCGAACTTATTAGTTCTCGTCAGTATGCCATAGGTTATGGAACAGACAAATGATAGTGGCTAACCTGCTTAGTCATATACTGACTAAGGTAAATTGCGTAGTGGTGAGAGGTACGTGAAACTTCTCATATGGTCCAAATGCTACTATCCGACCGACATCATAGATGTCTCTGTGGCGGATAGCGACTTGCTAACCAAATGCTGAGAGCAACGACCTCTAGCCCGGGTGGACTAAACTACTGTTATTAAATATGATCTGAACGAAACAACTACTCAGCGGGCAAATACCCCGACCTGCATTGGATTATACCTTCAAATCATGATAGATCAATAACCAACATAATTTGTCAATTCTTAACCAGACATAGACCGGTTTCGAACTTATTGATTCTCCTCAGTATGCCATAGGTTATGGAACAGACAAATGATAGTGGCATAATCTCTACTAGTCATATACTGACTAAGGTAAATTGAGTAGTGGTGAACGAGTACGTGAAACTTCTCATATGATCCAAATGCTACTATCAAACCGGCATCATAGATGTCTCTGTGGCGGATAGCGACTTTGCGAAGCAAGTACCGAGGAAGCAATGGAAACCTCTAGCCCTATCATTTATCTGTTCCATAACCTATGGCATACTGAGGAGAACTAATAAGTTCGAAACCGGTCTATGTCTGGTTAGGAATTGACAATTGATAATGGCTACCGATCTATCATGATTTGAAGGTATAATCCAATGCTGGTCGGGGTATTTGCCCGTTGGAGTAGTTGTTTCGTTCAAATCATATTTAATAATAGTATTATTAGTGGATAGAAATATCGTTTATTTGTAACAATTGCACTTTTGCATTCGGATTTTGATACTATTTTGAACTATGATTACAAATGTAACTATTATTTTATCTCAAATATACTATTGGACTCAATTTTATGCAAAACCTAAAACCTGCGTTTAATTCGATAAAATGTAAGAGAATTATACTGGAAAATAATTCTAAAACTGTGCTTATGTAGTTTTTTGTGAATAATCCAAATTCGAAAAGAAAAAACAATTGAATATCAAATAAAAAAGTTATAGCCGAAATACTGGAAAATACAAAAATTGGCACCCTGTATATTAATGAGGAAATAGACATGTAATATTCCATTGATTATAAATGCACTCCATTGAATGTATTCTCGACAAAATCCCATTTTACACCAAACGAGCCAATACCAATATGTTGCTAAAATCACCAATACATTGTATGTGTTATTATTTTTAACAAAGTAAGTCAACATTGTGTGATATAAACCTTTGCACACAAAATCAGCTGGTAAAATATGCTAAGCAAACATTTAGTATAGAATAATTTTAGATTACTATTTCCTTTATTGATTATTCTTTTGCATGTTATGTAGATATACATTTTTTTTCTCATCGTTATTTATATTATTTTATTTTTTTTCAATAATTAGTTCTTATTTTGTTTTTTTAACTATTACTATCTCACTATCTTTTTTTTAATTAATGTTCAGTCCTTTAAATAACATTTATAGTATCTTTATGTTTGTTACTAAATATTATTAAAATGTTTCGTAGTATTTAAGGGTATTTTATATTGTCCTGTAATTGGGTGTTCCCTGTTGGGCAAATAAAGCATATTATTATTATTATTAAATGCGTATCTCGTTCAGATTTTTCATTTCCGGTTTAACCGGAAATTACCTCAACCTTTTTATTTTATTTATTTATTTATTTTACATACACATGCCCAATAGAATTTACATTCCAACTACAGGAAATAGAGTACTTATATAATGTATAGTTAAAGAAACCTATATTGTGATGGGACGTACGGGGCAAGGCGCGACATGTGTGCGGGAAATGTATAACACATAACATCTTCCGTTTTTACACCGCTTACATTAAAGCGAGAACAATGATTGTTGTTTTTGCTGGCACGCGAGCAAGGCGGAGTTTATCTTACATGCTGTGATACTTCAGAGCCGCACTTAATTTTGTTACCGAATCATTCTAGCAGTGCTGATATATTTGTATGTATAATATTATAAGATAAATAATAATTATTTAATATCTGTTTATTTGCTGGCGTGTTTTTGAAAATATTTTAAGAAGGATATCGGGTTGAAGTGAGTTGTGTAATAGTGTAATATAAATAATAATTATTTTATATCTGTTTATTTGCTGGTGTGTTTTTGAAAATAATTTAAGAAGGTATTTGATGTAAAAATGTTTCGACCTCTACGTCTGCATCTTATTCTGTTTGTGAAAATTAAAGTGATAGTGATTACAGTGATAAAGAAAATCAAAGTTCATTAGTGTTTTCAGTATGAAAAAATCGATTATATTTGAACGAGCAAGCGAAACAAATTTGCCTTAATATTTACAATAATCTTTTGAGTTGCAAATTTTTTTAATAGAACATGATCTCTATTATGAGGAAAATTATAATAAAACAGAACTGTTGAAAGTCCTGCAAATGAAAAATTATGAGAAGAAGTATATTATAGATAATGGCCACAAAGTGTTGAGATTACTGCCATATTCCTATATATTCAACACGATTGAATTAATTTGGTGTAAATTGAAGAAAAATGTCAGAAAAGGAAATATTTTTCTGAAATCCGATAAAAAAAAGTCGTACAGTTAATTCAAAATGAAGTGTTGAAAATTAACAAGGAAGATTGGGAAAAAAGAATTCGGAAAGTAATTACAATTGAGGATGATTATTTAAAAATTGCCAAATTTCATATAAATAGTGGAAATAAATTTATTATAAATTTGAACGACGATAGTAGCTCATCTGAAATGAAGAAGAGGGTGAGAAAGGCGAGGACTCAGAGGAAAAAGCAATGTGAGGTGAGGTAAAGTGAAGTGATGTCAAGTGAATCAACTGCATTATTTAATTCTGTTTCTGTGCTTTCGTAGTTCAATGTTTGAGAAACATTCTTTTTCAAAGATGTTATTATTTATTAATGTTATTATTTTTTCTTTTCATTTTGACAAAATACGTCTTTCTGTTTTTATTGTAGTAATAACTTTTCTATTAGAATTTATTTTTAGTTGTTTTATTGAAAAAAAAATTTGTTTGTTACTATTTTGAGAGTATATTTTTTATTTTTATTTTGTTTTTAAAGGTTTCTTGTCACTTTTTTCGAAGGCGTAGAAGGGCCACAAGAAAAAAAAATTTTTTTGTTACAATTCTGAGTTGTAACTCAGAATTCCTGACTTTTAACTCAGAATTCCGACTTTAAACTAAGAATTCTGACTTTGAGCTTAGAATTATGAGTTAGAACTCAGAATTATGACTTTAAAGTTAGAATTCTGACTTTGAACTCAGAATTCTGACTTTAAACTCAGAATTCTGACTTTGAACTTAGAATTCTGACAACAACGAACAACAGATATGCATTGTGTTAGAGTGACGTAATTGGTAGAATTATGGCCGTTTGCTTTTGTCAAGAATATGCGACTGTTCTAATAAAAGCTTCTTGGCCCCAGGATCACGTTTGCATTGTTGTGGTTTATATGCTTATCTGCTATAAGTACATGTAAATTGTAAAATTCGATCAAACAATCGAATTTAAAGTTAAAGTGTTTTAACGAAATAATGTGGACCCCCCTATATGTATATTTTTGAGCCACTAATGGGATAAATCTGGTTGACTGATTAAGCATATCTTGGTTAGTTGAAACTTATTTAACTTTACAGTTAGCGAGATTTTCCAACCTACTAGACTTTCTTTATGAGGTTTATTTGATTGGTTAAACGCAAACAAATGGGGAGAATCGAGGACTGACGTCGGTCGTTGGCATAAGGACAATTAAGAAGTAAGAAGTCATACGACAGAGAACTGGTGATCTTAGAAAATATAATATAATAAATAATATTGTGAGGAACCGTCCGGGGCAAGACGCTATACAACACAGAACCGGATTTAACTGTATGCAATAATTACATTTTGCCACATATCCTACAACGTTTTGTAACGGTAACTAGTGGCGTAACTATAATTTTTGGGCCCCTGTGCAAAAAAATTGAAAAAGCCCCCCCCCTCCCAACAGATTTTCAAGTTACACAAAAAAAATATTAATTACAACGAAGCAATGCGCGGCGAAAGCAAAAAAAAATTCGATTGAAAATGGTCCCCTAACCGTGCGGGCCCCTGTGCACTGCACACCCCTGCACATTGATACTTACGCCACTGACGGTAACACAACTGAATGTGTTCTGGCGTATTAGACCATCTTCCCATGTATGTAAAGTTCGCCTCAATCGGGTGCCACAATCTATCGTTCTCGCTTTAATGTAACCGGTGTAAAAGGCGGCAGATATGATTACCCGCCCTCATTTCCCGTCTTGCCCCGTATGATTCCTCACTATGTCCCTTTCTTATACTATACTTAGTATAGTAAAATATAGAATGGTAACTGGCAATTTTTACTTCCCTCGTCTCACGCGAAGAAAGTATTGTTTTTTGTAAAAATTTCAGATGAGGTCGATTACGAAAATGAATGAAATGATTTCCGTCTGTCTGTCTGTCTGTTTGTCTGACTTTGAAGTCAGAATTCTGAGTTTAAAGTCAGAATTCTGAGTTCAAACTCAGAACTCTGAGTTTGTAAGTTCGAATTCTGAGTTAAAAGTCAGAATTCTGAGTTCATAAAGTCAGAATTCTGACTTTAAAGCCAGAATTCTGAGTTCAGTCAGAATTCTGAGTTTAAAGTTAAAATTCTGAGTTCAAAGTCAGAATTCTGACTTTAAAGTTAGAATTCTGAGCTACAACTCAGAATTGTAATAAAAAAAATGTTTTTTTCTTGTGGCCCTTCTACGCCTTCGTACTTTTTAAATAATCTCTTTAATCTATATTAGTATTCCATACCCATCCTTTCCTAGCAAGAAATGCTCATACCTCCTCGCGGTTCTTGCTGGGTAGTAACAATATATTAAGTGAACTTGAATAATGTAATTGCTGTATGTGTAGTCAATACATTAAATTCAGTACTTTTATTTCAAGTTAATACTTTTTGTACAATTGTTAAATTGTTGCTAGCTAAACTGAGCACAAAACCTACATTACAAAAGTAAACGAACGAACAATACAGTTAAATCTGGCTCTGCGTTCCTTAGCGTCTTACCCCGGACGTTCCGTCACAATATAGGTTTCCTCAACTATACGTATTCATATTATATAACATATAAATCATATGAAATTAATATAAATTAAGGTGATTAATATAACAACACAATTATTGCGCTAATGGAGTGAGTATATTCCCTAGCCATTCACACCACTAGTAGATCTCTACAGTGAATTCTACTTAAAAACAATCAGCTAAGAAAATTTTGACTTAATTTGACTTAGATTACTATTAAGAATATCAACATCTTTTTTAGATAATTACGGCACATAACATACATTGGTCGAGAATTACTATATCTAAGAAGCTTTAACTAAAAAGGAGTGTTCAATTTAGTTTCAGCCAATCAGATTGATTTTTCATGCTGACATCACTAGAAGACTATCAGACACGTACAAGGTGTATCAAATTATAATAAAAAAACAATTAAAATAAATTATCTATTGAATTTTATGTTTATACAATCAATGCAAAATTACAATAGACGCACATAAATCACAACGATGCTAATTTGTAAAAAGCATATTTTGTTAATTAAAGCCACAGAGATTAAGGCTTTTTTGAACGTGAATGACAAATGGCTATACTTCTTCCAGTGAAATCAATCTTATCATTTTGCTTACATTGTTTATGGAAATTATATACTCCTTGTTAGTTAAAACTTCTTGGCCTTCATCATTATTGGCATGGACGTGCTTGATAGTCGTGAACGAGAAGTTCCAATAAATTCTTCCACTTGTCAGTATCCCCCCAGGAGGTAACATGGGAATCCAGTAAACAAATTAAACAGTAGGTGACAGTAGACCGAGGTTCGTAAAGGAGTGGGTTACCTCTTAACTCGGGTGAGGGGTTTATAGTCGCTTTGTGTGGTTATTTGCTATCATTTTGATATTTTGCTTATAGTTATTATTATATTAGTTATGTTATATTACATTGTTATGGACCTCTTTCTATCATTTTGCTTACATTGTTTTACTTCTTGTTAGTTAAAACTTCTTGGCCTTCATCATTATTGGCATGGACGTGCTTGATTGTCGTGAACGAAAAGTTCCAATAAATTCTTCCACTAGTCAGTATCCCCCGGAGGTAACACGGGAATCTAGTAAACACATTAAACAGTAGGTGGCAGTAGACCGAGGTCCGTAAAGGAGAGGAGTGGGTTACCTCTTAACTCGGGTGAGGTGTTTATAGTCGTTTTGTGTGGTTATTTGCTATCATTTTGATATTTTGCTTATAGTTATTATTATATTAGCTATGTTATATTACATTGTTATGGACCTCTTTTTATAGTTTTACGTGCTTTTTTGACATTTTAAATGACATTTGGATTTTTATATAAAGGGTAATATTTGGTTTAAATTACATTTATTTTGAGAAGGTATGTACAATAAGATGAAGTATATTTATTTTAAGGAGAAGAAATATCTAGTTAATAATAATTGTTTTAAGTTGACTGGAACTATATGCAGTGTTGCTATTTGTAAGAGTAATGCTGAGAAAGAATGGAGAAAAATTATCATTTTTCTCGTTTCCTACTGACATTTTAATTAGGAAAAGGTGGACTAGAAAATGGTAAAGAAGAGGAAAATTTAACTCCGATAACACAGCCCTACAAAATAAATTTTTTGTCGTGGTGCCTGGAAAATACGAACTGATTTAGGGTATTTCTGATGTGCTGGTTTCAAAAATAACTCGCTTTTTTCCCTAGCAGCTCTAGTTTTTGAGATACACCATGGTGAAATTTATTACTTATACGAATAATAATATCAAAATCAAAATAACTAAATATTTAGGAGAACAAAATTGTATGTTTTTACCTGAAATTAGAATGTAATTATTAGTCTTTTTATAATTCTCGGTATTCCCATTACTATACAAATCTACCTGCCTAACCGGAAACAACCCCAGTCCCCACCCTATTTTATTTACCTGTAACATAGGGTTTCCAGTATCTCTGCCTGTATCCCACAGTTCAGTGTAGTATGAAGAGCATCAGTGGTCGATTTGTGTCGATCTAAAATTGGTAAACTTTCTCCTCGGGCAACAAAGTGGATACACAAAATATCCTTGTTTTTTATGCTTGTGGGACAGCAAAGCTAAGGCCCAGCACTGGATTACCAGAAATTGGCCTTTAAGAAATGCTTTAGTTCAAGGAGAACACAACGTTCTTAACGAACCGTTGGTTGACAGAAACAAAATCATCTTGCCACATATCACATATCAAGCTTTTGACACTTAAATTTCCAAAGCTTAGCAGAGAAAAAGTGAAGGCTGGAATTTTTGATGGTCCTCAGATAAGGCAACTTATAAAGGAACCGCATTTCACAACATCAATGAACGAGCTTCAAGAATGCCTGGTGCTCTTGTTAAAGTAATTAAAAATTTTCTTGGAAAACATAAAGCAGAGAATTACGTCGAATTAGTAGAACAGATGCTTTCTAACTTTCACACACTCGGATGTAACATGAGCATTAAGGTCCATTACCTTCACAGCCACTTGGACCATTTTCCAGAAAATTTAGGTGCTGTTAGTGAAGAATAGGGGGAAAGATTTCACCAAGACATCCCCATTATGGAAGAAAGGTACCAAGGAAGATGGGATACCCACATGATGGTCGATTACTGCTGGAATCTTCGGCGGGACTGTTCTGGTAAACCTCACGCAAGGAAATCTTATAAAAGGAAATTTTTAAGTGATGATTGAAAGTTGCATATGTATATTTTTTTCTGTTAAATAAATACACCCACTTTTTTTGTGTTTCAGTTGAAAGTTGTAATCAAATAGTAATATTTTAAAACTTATATAACAAAACATTATATCTAATTTTAGCGAATTGTTCCTACATAGGGCAGAAAATAGTAAATTTCGAAAAGTAGATCTGATAGAACAAATCTGACGGCATTTTTGGATTAGGCACCCCAAAATTACTTAGTTAAACTTAACAAATCCCAGGCACCAAAATGTGTGTTGGCCAGTGAATAAAAGACTTTGCAATGAACATATTACATTTGATGATTTTAAGGATGGAATGAAATCAAAATTGATGAATGTATTGCCAAAAAAACTAAAAAAAAAAACTGGTAGACAATATAAAATTTATCTACTGAAAAATAATTTGTGGCTAATTTTATTATATTTTAGCTATTCCATCGCTTAATTTGTTGCCTGAAACTTGGACAAAAATGTCCAGGCCAACTGTAAGAGGTGAACGTGTTAAAACTATAGAACGCAAAGAGATCGTTGGATTTAGAATTTGTTTAACGATTATTCTCTATAGGAAATGTAGAAAACATTCCATCCACAAATAAAGGAAATCCCCAAGAAGGTGCATATGAAGAGTTACTACGTAATTATAATATCCTCTTGCTAGAGAATGAAGAATTTAAGAAAAAAAATCAAGGAAAATGAAAAACAGCTTGTTTTTGTAAATAAAGGAAAATTCGAGTTGTAAAAACTTGTTAAACAATATGAAGGACAAACAAATTCAAGAGTAAAGGAAATATAGGTACAAGTATGTATGGCAGACTGCGTAGCTGACGTCAGGATCTCGAATACGTGACTCGGTCTGATAGACCGGGATGGTAGTACTGTACAAATGTGACACTATACACCAAGTTATGGCAGTCAATGTTTTAAAGAGATTGAATTCTTTATATTTTGTTTTTATTTGTATCAATGTAAAACACCTTACTGTTAATAAAATATTTTAAACATGAAGTTTCGATAATCATTTCCGCATAGAAAGAATGAAATAATAAATAATATAATAATCTCAGTAACCACCAAAGCATGGAGCTTTACTGGGCTTTTATTCAGCTAGCATCTCCAGTAAAAGCCCGGTAAACAACCAGCGTTTGGTGTTTACTGGGATATAACTATTAAATCATTTATTTAACTGATAAATAAACTACTTATAAAATTTGTTACAGATATAAGTGTAATATAGGTTAATAATTAGATGATTTCTAAAATATTTAGCTATTTTATATATTGGTATACAAGTTATTTTGGTAATATTTCCTAAATATTTAATTGGCGAAATAGGATAGGTCCATTTAGTGTTCCGCTTTCTATCTTTTACATAATATTTATAAAGGACTATGGGTTATTTACAAAACTGAAATGAGTGCTTGGTTACAGGACAAGGTGATCCTTATAAGTACATCGAGAAAAATCAGGAAATGATTCCTGGACCTGTATATTTTGAGATGTCTATAGCTATTTATTTGTGGCATCCTATAACATTTATTTTCACCTTCTTTGCCTATTAAGCCACTGTCCTATTTTGAGATGAAAAGCTAAATGAAATTTTGCCCATAACTGCTTCGTTTCGGAGATAGAATGTTGATTAAAAAAAATCCTGAAAATCCTTGAAATGCTTAATGATTATTTTATCAAACTTGCTGTGCATAATGAGTATTTTTAGAGACTTTTTTGTTGTAAGCATTTAGAGCATTTTGTATTTAAATCAACTCTGTATCCGAAATAAATGTATGGACGAAACATCATTTGAGCTCTTCGTCTTAATATAGGTTGGGAATCATTTCCTGAATTTCCTCGACGCATGTTAAGGATCACCCTTGTATATTATCTATAACATGTGACAATCTCCGTTTTATCGGAAATTATAATTAATGAACTGAAACATGCCAGAAATATTATGAATTATAAGATTTTCGAACTGTTTGGTCGGCATTCGTAAACCACCTTTTTTATGAACATAATTTTGCATTGTAACGAAATTGCAAGCCATTTCATTCCAGTTTGTGGTTTTCCGTGAAAAATTGTTTCTGCCCGTCTAGTCCAGATGGCGCCCCTGATTTTTACTGGAACAATAATTGGTTTGGTAGATTTTTGCGCTTATAAAAAATGTCTAAATATCTATTTGTCTTTATTTCTCATACTCTACTCTCAAATGTTTGTCTCTTTCTAAACTATATTTGAGCTTAGGTAGCAGAACTCTACGGTGCTACTTCCTTCTTACACATCTTACTAGTGTAGCGTTCGGAAGACAACACCTGTAGTTCAGCGGTCTGGTAAAATTTATATGATTTCAGATATTTTCATGTAATTTTATGAACAGCATTATTTAAATTGGTACTATATTGATTTAACGTACCTTTGAGGTAATTTTCATAATAATGTTGTACTGTAATTATATTAATTTACTCCTTGGGCGAAATTGTCTTTCGGTGATCAGTTCACATTGGTTGTTCTATAGAGCAGCCATCCTTAATATCAATTAGTACCGATTTATCGTGCCTTGTTGGCAATTTATCTAATATCCATCTGATATTGTAATTATTTTGCGTGTTAATTTAAACTAACTTTCGGTTATTGTAAATCTTAGATTTAACCGGCAACGGATGTCGTCATTTCGTATCGTAGTTCGTTCTTTTATGTCTTTGTTGATGTTTTAGGTCACTTGGTTACGTTGGTAGCTCTGTGAACAGTGGTGACTGGTAACATTTGGAGTTTGGTACCCCTTTTTTCGGAGGAAACCTATTTGTTTATAACATTTGTGAGAATTATCTAACGTGGTGTATTTGTTTTGTGGTGGATCATTTTATATCAGTGCATATACTTACCAACCTCTAAATTTAAAATATCGAGTGCTTACTTGAACGTTTACTTAGTGTTTAGTCAGGAACGCTGCTCTAATGGAGCCTTGCCTAGTTCTCTGGCAAAGATACCTGCCTAGTTATCTGGCAATTGATTAATTTTTGACTATCTGCAGTAAATATATAGTCAAGCTATATATCTTTATTTAACTTTATCTGGAATTCATTATTACCTCTCTACGAGGAACTAATAAATAAATTAATTTAACGTTACCTTTAATTTGAAAAGTATCATATTGTTTTATATTTAGCAAATATTTATTTACGTTATCTTTCTAGTTGTCTGTCTATATATAGACATTATAAATTCTATTTTCTTGAAGATTACTTTCTTTTAGTAAAAAATATCTTAAAATATAGTGAATCCCTATTTCACTTTGTTTATTATCATAGCTACACCTAGTTTATTTATTGAACTAGTATTTATCTCTATTTAACGTAATTTTTATTGATCCTTAAATTAGTTGAAGTCTTCAATTTCCTAAAATATTGTGGGATACCGATCCTAGTTTGTTTAGTTTGCAATTTACTCTGTAAATTTGTGTTAACTCTCATATTTTGTCTACATAGCTGGACAATTCAAACGCCAGCTTTTTACATTGTTTTGCCTAAAATGGCTGATCTCTTACAAATTTCTTCTGACCAAATATAAACGTTCACTGGGGACGAAGATCTTACGTAACTTTAAATGGGTTAGTCCAGAGAAGAATCCACCAACGACTAAGTTCTTAATGGGTTTGGTGTCAGTTTGAATCACCACTGTCAGTACTCCAGTTATCCTTGAGACGAAATGCCAGTTGTATAAATTATCGTTTTCCTGATCCACTCAGTATATAATGATCAGTTCGATCCACCAGTTATCCTCTTCTTTTGGTCCAGGTATTAACATAGAAAAAGGACAGTTTTATTAGATCAGTACCAAACTTCAAATGTCACCAGTCACCACTGTTCACAGAGCTACCAACGTAACCAAGTGACCTAAAACATCAACAAAGATAGAAAACAACTAACTACGATACAAAATGGTGACATCCGTTGCCGGGTAAATCTAAGGTTTACAATAACCGAAAGTTAGTTTAAATTAGCACACAAAATTATTACAATATCAGAGGGATATTAGATAAATTATTGCAAACAAGGCACGATAAATCGATATTAATTGATATTAAGGATGGCTGTTCCACAAAATGACCAATGTGAACTGATCACCGAAAAACAATTTCGCCCAAGACATAAATTAAGATAATTACGGTATAATATTATTATGAAAATTACCTCAAAGGTACGTTAAATCAATATAGCAACATTCGTGCAGAAAGCAGGTGATTCCGGTACAGACATTACCTTTGTTGGTATCAAGAATCTCTCTCTATATCTAGTGATGATGGCACCATTTTGATAGGTCACAATATACCATTGGTCTTCAGGTAAAAATCCGACTGACTAGTGATGGCTGGTGGATTTAGATTGTACCATATCTCAATATTGGAGCATGGAACCCAAGCAATATTTTAAGGCACAACAATCAGTACTGAATGAAGAGGTTTAGTAGAAAGAGTTGAAAAAAATTGCAAAAATGCGTTGCCACCTTAGATTGCTTCTAAACCATTATTAAAATATTTGCAAAATATTTCTATATCGTAATCAGAAAAAAAATTTTCAACCCTTTTTTTGTTTTTAAAAAGTTTCATTTTTTATAGTTAAACTTTTGTAATTTACACAATGAAGAACTTATATTCAACATTCTAACTAAGCATTTTTGAGATTTTTTAGAAAAATCGATGTTCTTTTAAATTTACTACACTTTGTTTCTTATAACCGAAGCCGCTTAGGACATAAATGTAGGTATACAAAGTTTTCAATTTATTTTTCGCAAAAAAAAACATGTTTTAAAATACGTTTTTTTGAAACACCCTGTATAAGGAGGGTTATACAACCCAATTATTTTTTGCGGTACCTCACACCCCTAATTGTCTCTGATACTATATAACTGTCCCAAATGGTGATAACAAAATTTACCACTGATTGTATAAGTGGATCGTATAAGGTCAGTACACCTACTCCTTTGAATTATATTTTTAAATTTAAAATAACACATAATAATATTTACTTGTACCAAAATGGCTGGTTTCTTATAATAGCTACTATACCGGGTGATTACGATAAACTTCGTTTGTGTATTTATTTTCTACCATACTAATTTGAAATCTCTGAAAATCTCTAATGTGTGATCATTAGAGTTGGCAAATCGGTCCGCAAGTCATGGGCGGTACCAGGTAAAGAAATACCCAAATATAAGCGAGACTTGTTTACTATTTTAGCAAAGACTAACATTTGATTTTAGTCTATTGTTATACCTCATGGTGTGTACAACGTAATTTATTCCTCTCCGTTGGACTGTTGATAATTTTATTTGTTGTATTTTATTCTTAATATTAATTTAATAATAAAGTATGTCAGACCTGCCCAAGGGTAAAAAACTGCCATACGCTGACAAAGTGAATAAATTTATCAGTGAATTCCCAATTCCAATTCCAATTTAATCAGCTTTATTTCCTATTCTATATACATTTCTAATTATGGCTACTTTTTATTTTATTTATTGCATATATAAATATATAAAAACAAACAATCAATATGGCAGTTTACAGAGAACATGTAATTGTACACAGGAAAAATTACAAAAAAAACCTGCTCAAAATAATGATTTTTTTATTTTTAAAATAAAAATTGTCTTTACGTCCGCTATGGAGTAGGTAAGACATGCCCAAAAAAAAAAAAAAGAAAAAAAAAAAAAAAAAAAAAGAAGGAGGGGGGGGGGGGGGAGGGAGGGGGGGGGCGGGGGAAAAAAAAGAAAGAAAGAAAAAAAAAAAAAAAAAAAAAAAAAAAAAAAAGGAAAAAACCCAAAGCCAAAAAAAAAAAAAAGGGGGAAAGGGGGGGGGGGGGGAAATTCCAGGATTTATTCTACAATGGTGCTATAATAGTTGTTTGTAAGGTGTGCGAGACAGACCTGATGTGCTGGGCCAAACGTAATTGTAAACGTCACGTAAATTCTGTACAACATATAATTTAAAAAAATGGTGTGCCTCCGACAACACAGTTTATGTCAATTTACTTGTAATGCTGATTGCCTGTGATGTTCCGCTGCACATACTCGATAAACAACCATTTCAGGCGTTCTGTAATAAATACAATTCCGACGTTACCAAGTCGCACAACGTTGCGTAACTATGTACCAACTGTAAGCGAAGACATTAGGTGCGTTCTTTCTAACTGAGATCTCAGTTAATCTAAGTAGTTTTACGGTTACGAAGGCTATATCAAATAAAATTATGCTTTTATGTATGCAATGTAACCGTAAAACTACTTAGATTAGCTGAGATCTCAGATAGAAAGAACTAATTGCAAATAAGATCAAATGTATACTAAATAAATATAGTTTAAAAAAACTAAAAAACACGCTTTTAAAGCACATCAAACTAAAAAGTAAAAAATAATTATTAATATAAACTGAAAACAATAATGAACGAAAAATACTAGTATTATTGTGAAAAAAGCGTGGGTTGCTCGATATACGAAAAATATGGCACAAAGCGCCCCACGCTTTTTTCACAATAATACTAGTATTTTTCGTTCATTATTGTTTTCAGTTTATATTAATAATTATTTTTCACTTTTTAGTTTCATGTGCTTCAAAAGCGTGTTTTTTAGTTTTTTTTAAACTATATTTATTTTTCAGTTTTTAGTTTGATGTGCTATGAAAGCGTGTTTTGTAGTTTTTTTAAACTATATTTATATTGCTTATTGATGCTGATATTATAACATATTACGATCCAACAGATATTTCTGAAAAAACAAATATTTTTTTATCTCAGCCATGGGATTTGAACTCACGCCCGAGGTGTCCGTCGTTTCGCGTCGACTAAGACTTGCCCGCTCGGCCAACGACCGAACTGTGAATCATGGAATATACTTACAATATTAAGCCTCTTGCTCTCACGTAGAGGATACGTGAGGAAAGGACTGGCGATCCTGATCAGGATAATGATATAAACTTATCAAATTATTGTATTGTTACCGGTTCTTCGTAAGTGTACAAAGTTTCAATTAAATCTGTCCGTTTAAAGTGGGTCAAAATCGAGTCCAAAGAGTCGGTTACAAACAAACAAACAAACAAATAAACAAACAAGTGAAACTAATAATAAAAGCGTGTTATGTGTTGACGAGACGACATATAAATAAATATAGTTTAAAAAAACTAAAAAACACGCTTTTAAAGCACATCAAACTAAAAAGTGAAAAAATAATTATTAATATAAACTGAAAACAATAATGAACGAAAAATACTAGTATTATTGTGAAAAAAAGCGTGGGGTGCTCGATATACGAAAAATATGCACAAAGCACCCTACGCTTTTTTCACAATAATACTAGTATTTTTGTTCATTATTGTTTTCAGTTTATATTAATAATTATTTTTCACTTTTTAGTTTGATGTGCTTTAAAAGCGTGTTTTTTAGTTTTTTTAAACTATATTTATTTTTAACTTTTTAGTTTGATGTGCTATGAAAGCGTGTTTTTTAGTTGTTTTAAACTATATTTATATTGCTTATTGATGCTGATATTATAACATATTACGATCCAACAGATATTTCTGAAAAAAAAAATATTTTTTTATTTCAGCCGTGAGGTTCGAACTCACGCCGGAGGAGTCAGTCGTTTCGCGTCGACTAAGCCTTAACCCACTCGACCACCGAGCTAATTAACAATTACTGAATCTACTCACAATATTAAGCCTCTTGCTTTCACGCAGAGGATACGTGAGGAAAGGATTGGCGATCCTGATCAGGATAATGATATAAACTTATCAAATTATTGTATTGTTACCGGTTCTTCGTAAGTGTACAAAGTTTCAATTAAATCTGTCCGTTTAAAGTGGGTCAAAATCGAGTCCAAAGAGTCGGTTACAAACAAACAAGCAAACAAACAAACAAACAAGCAAACATAAGGTGAAGCTAATAAAAAGCGTGTTAAAAAAAAATCTATTTTAGATGTTATAGTACGTGTACGGCACCCTCTTAAACCGACATTTCCACTATTACTAGCTAGCAAAAGACTAACTGAGTATACTGGCAAAACAATTACACGGAGATGTTAGAAAAAACTTTATCTGTCAACAAGTCAAATGTTGATGTTTGTGACCGACGGTGCCTCGACAATGCGTTTGGTAGGCCGTTTTCTTCAAGAAAATGGTTGTAGGTTGGTACATGTTACGTGTAAAGTGCATGCTTTACACCTTGTGGTAAAAACGGTTCGGCAGTTTACCACAGGTAGATGCATAAAGCAAGTACAAAAAAAGTGTTTCTTAAATCTCCTAAACGTCTTCGTGCATTTCATAGCCTACATGATGCTGCAGAGTTTTTACAGATCTTTTCCAGTTTGTGATAACCAAGCTAGTTAAGAGGGTAAGTTGTGCATATATTGTTATAAATTGTAACAGTTTATTGCTTTTATTACTAGTTAATTTCTTTTATTACACTTATCATGATGAGTACGCTTATGTCCTGCGGCGCATTTTTGCCAACTCTAGTGATTATTTAAGGATTCCTCACGCCTTTCCCTCGAAATCAGAAAATGAGAAAAAAGATTTGAGAGGACCTACTTGAACCCAACACGACAAAAAAAATCTTCATTAAAATAGTCTAGTCAATGGTGTTTGTTCCAACTGTTCTTAATCGTATTTATTTGTATGTTTAAGTTTTTAAATATATGCTTTTACAAAGAGAACCTAATTTAAATAGTCCTGAGAATATGTCAGTATATACGAAACGTCGATTAATTAAAACTTAATTTTCTCCTTTCTGTCGACCTTACCCCCACTAATTTAAAAAATAAAAAAACTTTCTCCGGAATTTGTCCAGGATGATTCGCTAATATGACTGAACTATGTTAAAACTCAAGATTATTTAAAAATTTCTTCAATTGACATGTTTGTTTTCCAAAAAAATAATACGAAAACTGAGTTTGTTACATTAAATTTACAAATTAATCATAAAAATTCTATTTGACTAAGGTCAATTAAAAACAAACTTACAGCAAAATAATTGCTCCCACATACCCACACAACTAGTAAGCAACAGACAAAGTTATGTCTGTTTTCAAGATCATTATTTAAGAATCAATGAAAATCTCACCACTTGAAAGATTTCTGAATCATTAATTTTCAGTTTAGAATAAGAAATGTGTGGGTCACCCTGTATTAATTACTACACATACGACAATGTAACACACTTATAATTATAAAATGTTGTTATCTATGAACCTACAGAAATTATCATTATTTTAAAAACACCTGTATATTTATTTAAACAGATAGTTTAAAAATTGTAACGCAAAATTACTAAAAATAAATTACTTTCTATACTACAATCAATTAATCAATACACTGTTATCTTCAAGCCCACAGAAAAAATAAGTGCTTATAGGTTAAAAAACAGCTAAGTATTGCACAAAAATATATTTCAAAGTGCAAACTACATACAACCACCGCATGTACAAAAAAAAACAAAAAAAAATGACATAAAATATACATGTTGCAAAGTGTTACTAATGAATTTTGTGCGAATAGAGGCCTAAGAGAACTATTCTCAAGTCTGCAAGGAGACTAAATCTTTATTTATTTATTTATTTATTTATTTCAGATACACCATCCAACAGTATTTGCATACTAATTATAGGATGGGAATACAGCATAATTAACAAAAAAAAAAGATAAAAGTAATAATAATCATTACAAAAAAAAAATAAAAAATAAGAATATTAATTACAAAAAAAAATTGGCAATTGAAAATTGACAATTATTACAATGAATTTGCAGCAGCAAAAAAAAGAAATACATTAAACAGCACTTACATTACTTCTTACAAATAACTTTTTGATCGAGTTAATGCTACAGATAAAAATATCCAAATTATCTTGAACGAATGATAATTGTTGCATAAACAAAATAAAGGTGAAAATTTAAGTAAATTGGTCCTTGGGGTTGGTAAATAGAAAGTGACAGTGTGCTTAGTTGCGATTAAGGTAATATTAAAATTAAGTTGACTTAAAATAGAAGGGCAGTCAATCTTATTATGAATAATATTACGTAAGAATATAAGAGAATGCATTTGTCTTCTATCTTTTAGACTCAACATATTATGCCTAGTTAATAGTTTTTCATGTGGCGCTCCAATAACTGGGTAAATGCCATCAATCTTAGGATGCGTACTTTAAAAATTTGCGTTCAATACTTTCTAAATTATTACTATATGTTTGATACCCAGGATTCCAAATTATACTAGCATATTCTATCTTAGACAGAACAAAAGAATTAAATAGTAAAAATAAAACGTCAGTGACATTACACCCTCGTGAATGCCTTATAACGAAACCAAGGTTTTTGTAATTAGAATGTACAACAGCATTAATATGAAGATTCAAGCTCAGCTTTGAATAAAAAATAACTCCTAAGTCTTTAAATTCAGTTACTGTATTTAGAGATATATTATTGTGTGTATAATTGTAAATATACGGTTCAGTTTTTTTTGTGAAAGACAGAACGTTACACTTTGCACATTCAGTGCCACGTTATTTTTTACACACCAGTCATTAATTTTATTCAAATTTATTTGCAATTGAAGGAAATCGCAGATGGAATTAATATCACAATAAATTTTCAAATCATCTGCATACAGAAGACAATTGACGTCAATCATATCTACAATGTCATTGATAAAAATAACGAAAAGAATAGGCCCAAGTATAGAACCCTGTGGTACACCAGATGAAGCCATGAACTCGCCAGACTTGAAACCACGGTATTCCACGTATTGGCGCCTGCACTGCAAGTATGATGAAAAAAGTTTAGACAGTTTATCTGAAAAACCAAACTGCTTAAGTTTATATAAAAGAATACCAGGATCAAGACTGTTGAACGCCTTACTAAAATCTGTATAGATGACGTCAACTTGTCCACCAGAATCCACAGATTCGGAAATGTACTGTGTTAAACAAAAAAGATTAGTAGTGGTAGACCGACCTTGCATGAAACCATGCTGAAAGTCGCTAATCAACCCATGAGTGCTAGCATAAATTGCTTTATGCAGTAACATTTCAAAAGCCTTGGAAAAGTTAGAGATAATCGTGATAGGTCTATAATTAATCACAGAGTTTTTATCACCTTTCTTAAAAACAGGACAAATTCTAGAATGTTTCCACACATCTGAAAATGTGCTGGAATTTAAACAAAGGTTAAAGATTTTCATAAGAGGATAGGCAAACACTACAGCACAGTCGTGTAAGATGAAAGCAGGTATGCCGTCAGGACCAGAGGTAAATTTAGGTTTGATTAGTTTTAAAATATCAAATACTTCATTTTCGGAAAAATGTCCAAGGGAGAAGGTATTATTTGTAACATTACCGTACTCATCAGGAACAACTAAGATATTTGAAGAAAAGCTAGATTTAAAGAAGGACGCAAAAGCATTTGCAATGTCTGCAGGTTGGCTGAAATCAGTATCATCGAACCTGATTGTGTCCGGTAACGAATTAACACACCTTTTATCATTAACATATGACCAAAACTTTTGAGGATCGCAACGAATATTGTTTTGAATGTTATTTAAAAAATTTATATGCCATATTAACATCTTTCTTAATTTTTGAGCGAAGAAATTTGAAATTGACGAGCATGTTATCGTTTTTAGTACGGTTATATTCTTTCAATAGTTTAGCTTTGTGTTTTATATCAGAAATTATATTTTTAGAGAACCACGGTGGATATTTTCTAGACCGAGAAATTTGTTTAGGAACACACAATTCAAATATATTATATTAATTACTTTGTAAAAGTGATCACATGCTTTATTACAATCCGTATATTCGTCCAAAAAAAGACCAGTCAGTTAAGCTTAGCTGTTGGTATAAAAGGACAAAATTTGCGTTACGGAAATTGTATTATTATTGTAAAACAGGACAATTAAGTATTAATAAAAAAAACCTCTCTCAAATGCTGTGAAACTAAAGAGTCCCAAATCTACTCGCTCTCGTAATCGAGGTGAGGAGTTACCTACTCACCACAGTAGTTGAGCTTCATCCAATCCAATATGGTTGCCATAAGAAAAACACAATTTACCTCTGATATCTCTCAAACAAAAGACTATCGAGCATTCATTTCTAGACCAAAATATTAGTCTCCAAAAAGTATCCTAATAATGTAGAAGTCTAAAACCTGTCTGATCAAGGACTACTTGGCTACTGCCAAAACGAGAAATCACAAAATTTCAGTTAGCCGTGATTTCTTAACGGATTTGGAATCAGCATAAAATTTGCTAAAACTTGCCTCATTTAACCAACTCTGTAGGCTTACTGTTTCTGAGATACCAATTGTGAGCATCGAATTTGGGACACACGGAGAGATGTACACGTCTCTGCGTCCTAGTCATGCTTGTCACAGCAGATTTTTCTTAATTACAAGCAAGGCAAGAGAAATATATTGTTCAACCAGTTGGAATCAACAGGTAAACAAAAATACCACGGATAATTGCAATTAACCTGAACTGGAACAATATACTGGCAGTTGTTTTCTTCTAGTTAATTCTGGAGGTGAAATAATGACTCTTAACAACATGATAGCCGAACGTCATCTAGTGTGGCTGAAGGTTATATGGAAAATTCCAATAAACTTGATGTTGCGAAGAAAATTCAGGGAATTGTTTCGACCTTTCCAGGCAGCACAAAAAGTTTTCAGGATATCCCACTATATCCATAAGTGATCAATTATGGATATTCCAACAGGGCGTTATTTTCCTATCGATGTCTACATATAGAAATTCTATGGATGTTCATCATGGGGAAACTACGGATGGCACGACAGGATGCTATTTATTCATAGAGTCCCAAATATAGAAATCTTTTGGATAAATACCCACAAGTTATCCCGTACAGTTTTCAAAAGAATATCCATTTTTTTTTACTTCATATATCGACTTCTCCCAAGTAACAACTCTAAGATACTTTTGATTTATTTAGGTTTTAAAAGTGCTTTAACATGTTCAATAAAATGATAGTGGTTTTAAAATTACCTTAAGATAAACTAAAAGTTCTTAAAGACCACTGATTCTTATGCAAAGGATTTATTGCACTCTTTAAATTAAAATAAAAAAACTGTTTGCTCCTAATGCCCTATTGATCTTATACTAGTTTTATAATACTCTTGACATTGGCTATTTTAAAACCAATTTGCCTTTTTAAAGAATTAAATAGCAAGTTGGTTTTAAAACAATCCATTTTGGAACAAATGGTTTTAATGTAGTTTTATGGAGTATCCTTGATGTAGTCATTAAAACCCATTAAGAAAAACTATTTTATCTTAAGCCTATATGCTCAATGAAATTCCACATTAAATCCTAAAACATAGTTTTTACTTTTTAAGGATTAAATTAAGAATATTTTAAAGTTCAAAGGTTTTAATTTAGTCAGTTAAAAGAAATGCCTGTTGGATTTTTGATGACTTTATTAAAACTAATTCTACCCCCTCCATAATCGGAGAAAACACGCCATCTGCTCAATAAACTGATTGCTGATTTAGTGAACCAGTGCAGTCCCTGTACCTACTTTATGCATGAATGAAAACTAGAAGACATATTTAAAATGGAAAATATTAGTGACAAGTATTTTAAATTAAAACGAAGTCACTAAATCCGGCAATCACAAAACCGGCACAATTTTAAGGTTAGGATTTCATACGCGCGCCAGATCCCTTTAAATCAATTAGGCCACGAGTTTGAACATATTAAAGCAACTCAGTTTTAAAAGGAAGAGTAAATAAATGTAAGAGTAATTGTACTTAAAGTGGTAAATAAAACGTTATTTTAAGTCTTGTAAGATTTAAAATGTTCTATTAACTTGCAATCAGTTTTTATCTAGACCACGCCATTTTTTATATAAGATACAGACCCGCCATGCTGAATATTTTCAATAGCCAAAGAAAAAAATATTATTGAAATATATGCGCTTTACATCCTCTTAAATAACTGAAGGACGCGGACGCCGGACGGTGTGTCCAAACATGCAATTTAATAAAAAAAATGCATTTGGATGTTTAGATGTAAAATAAAAATTGACGATATTTTTAAAAAAATTTTTAGATAATAAAAAAACCATTATATTGGTGGCGCTCGAGTTATGTAGAAGTATTTTATTATATTTTGTCATAAAAATGCCATCCGTTGGTAATTTTTACCAGAATAGTTTGCATTTGAATATTATTTTTTATCAGCTTTATATGCGTTATGTTTAAAATATTACCACTGCCCCATTAGAGACTTGCCGTTGTTTTAACTATTTCACGCATAAAGTTGTCCGACTTTAAAACAAAATAACACCCTTTTAGGATTAATTATAATGATTCTCAAGGCAATTTAGTCTGCTGCAATTTTATTTTAAATGCAAAACGTTTTAAGACATAAATTTAAGGTTGCCTTGAAGAACTCTTTAAGAATATGAAATTAAAACTAAATGGTTTTTAATATAGTTTTAAAATTTAGTCTTCAAGACCCTTTTAGGATGGGCCCTTTTTGGCTAGAAGCTGCTTTATGGTGATCCTAAGCTTGTCTTGAAGATCATTTGGTTTTATTCGAAGTTTTATTGTATAATTTTAAAGCGACCTTGGAGATCTTAATAATAGCATTAGTGTTACTTGGGCTGTCTTCTATTACACTGGTCTGCAACAAAATTCTCCTTTAAAAAATTATGCTATAAGTATGAAGATTTTAATGCTCTGAATCTATTCCCGTTGGCCGATTTTTTCTATCACGTCTAGATTTTTTTATATGAATTTTTTTTTTAAATTTCATAAATTTTGTTTTTTTTTTAATTTTTTTTTTGTCAACATCAAGAACAGTATACATACATACAAAATAAGTTTTAGCGAGTTGTAAGAGAAAGAAAGTAAAGTCACAGCGAATACTGCGCATGCGCATATCTACTACCATAAAAATCACTGTCAATACTTTCTTTCTTTCTCTTACAACTCGCTAAAACTTATTTTGTATGTATGTATACTGTTCTTGATGTTGACAAAAAAAAAAAATTAAAAAAAAAAAACAAAATTTATGAAATTTAAAAAAAATTCATATAAAAAAATCTAGACGTGATAGAAAAAATCGGCCAACGGGAATAGATTCAGAGCATTAAAATCATCATACTTATAGCATAATTTTTTAAAGGAGGATTTCGTTGCAGACCAGTGTTATATGTAACAAAGTACCCCTATGGCGTGGCTTATTAATTGTCGATAGTCAATAATGCTAATTGCCCATAATGATAATTTCTTCAAACAACACAAAGGAACATCAATGGGTAACTCTATGTCATCATTCATTGCCAGTCTATGAACAGATTGAAAACAGAAGCAAAGCAAGTTTGGCTTAGGTATGTGGATGATATATTTGCTGTCTTTGATACAAAAGTCACTAATATTAACAAGTTCGTTTCTAAATTAAACAGCCGTTTCGCGTCAGTTAAATTCACATATGAAATTGAAAATTCTGGACAACTACCATTTTTAGATATACAGTGCGTCCATAAAGTAACGCATAAATTCATTATTAGGTAAATAAACAATATTATTGAAAATTCCCGAAAAATGTCGATTATTGATTTTAATTTACTGTTTTTTCAAATAATAATTTGATATACAGGGTGACCTACCTTCGAGTAATGACGTCATCACCGGTTTTTTTAAATGGAACACCCCATTTTTTCCCCAATTTCCGGATGTCCCTTGCTGAGCTGATTCCAAAAATGTATCACAAGTTGCTTCAAATTGGTACAGGGTGGGCAACAATACAAAAGGTGTTTATAAAAATTTAAAGTTATATGTTACTGCATTTTTACAAAAGACTATTTACAACAAATGTTCAAATTGTTCTCCACTGACCGCTAGACAATGACCTAACCGGGCAATACATTCGTCTGTGACATTTTGTAGCACAGCGGGTGTTATGTTCAACATTTCTTGCCTGATTCGGTCTTTTAGCTCACGGATATTGCCAGGTCTGCTGGTATAGACTTTAGATTTTAAATAACCCCAAAAAAGAAGTCTAGTGGACTAAGATCAGGTGATCTAGCGGGCCATTCCACTGTTCCCCTTCTTCCTATTCACCGATCTGGAAAGGTTCTGTGTAAAAACTCGCGCACAGCTGCAGCGAAATGTGGCGGTGCGCCATCCTGTTGAAACCAGATTCTGCTGTCTAAAGTATTGGCTATTTGAATGTCAGGAAAAAGCCGGGTCCAATCAGGAATTAATGTATTTTGTAAGAAATTCAGATACAATGCTCCTGTCAAATTTTCATCAAAACAATATGGACGAACAATTGTATTTCTCACAATACCAGCCCACACATTGACCTTTTGTGGTCGTTGCGTATGGTATTCTTGCATCCAGTGTGGATTTTTCTGAGACCAATAACGGGTGTTTTACCGATTAACATGCTCGTTCAAGTAAAACGTTGCCTTGTCGGAAAATAAAACGTTAGCAATGAAATTGTTATTCGATTATTTTGGTCCATCATATCCTCGCAGAATTCATTTCTTCGGTCAAAGTCCTCTTCAGCCAATTCATGGATGAGATGTACTTTATAAGAATGGTATTTTACCTTTTTAAAAATGTTCGACACTGAAGACTTTCCAATATTCAAATCCCTAGATACTCCCGTACTGTACAATGTGGATTTTCTACTGCTGAAAAAATTACGTCCTGTTGAATATTTTCATTAACTTTAGGTCTACCTTGCTTTGGTGCATCCCTCACATGTCCTAATTCTCTGTATTTTCGCTCTATTCTGCTTACCGCTTGTGAAATAGGTTCACGATTTGGGTGCATTTCACGGAATATTCTGCATACCTCTTGTTGAGTCCGCATCCTATCGCCAACACCAATCATCATTAAAATTTCAATCCTCTCCCTTTCAGTTAAAGACATTTTCAAAAAACAGTTTTAATATGATAAATTATATTTAGATTTCACGTAAACGTACCTACTTTGAAGCGTTAAGAGTCTATATCAGATGCAAGTGAAATATAGTCTCGATTTTACCACACCCCGTGCAGGCCACGGTGCATATATACAGCCAAACCGAAATTATCGCGGCGAATGTCGAAGGTGGCCGATGTTCTAGTTACAGAACGGCATAGTGGAACATTTCAGATCGGGAGATGTTGAATTATCAGAGGCGGAGTACTAGAGGTTTCGTACGACATAAACCGACGAAAAAGTTGTATTGCGTCAAGCTTATAAGCTAAGCAGGAGCTAACCTTACCATTCATGCGTCCTTGTCCTGCAATTAATATGTAAAAATAATAAAAAAAACCCGAAATTATTTTATTCACTTTGTTTAAAAATAGCTAAAGAACTAAACAACAAAACAATTAAATCGTTAATCTACAAAAAAATTTCCATTTTACCGTTTCTTATTAATGCATAGTATTATTTTAAAAATTTTTCCTATAAAATGGAACTATCAATGTGTGTCATATCATTCAACTCAGAATGGAAAAGGCGATGAAATAATATGAAAAATATATTTGTGTTGATTTAAATTTAAACTCCAATATTTTTATGAAATATGAAAGATTATGATGATGTTACATATACTGCTGAATTCAGAAAGAAATTTTTTTAAATCGAGCTGAATATACAGGATATATCATTTAGAATAAAAAAAATTAAGGCAATTTCCGATCAAACCGGAAGTAAAAGATATGTATGTGACGCGCATATTTAATCAGTATTCGGAATGTCATATGTCCATTTCCGCATATTAATGCGGGGTGTAATTTTTTTATTTTTCAGTTTTTCGGCGTTTTCTTTTTATTTGACATTCAATTGTTTTTAATTTTAGGATTCCTTAGAAAAAAGCACAGAAGTATAATTTTTGAAGTTTTTTTCCTAGGTTAAAAATACAGCAGAAAAATCGAGTAAGGTGCACTTAAAATGATTACCCTGTACGTGAGGTTACTGCGCTTAAAATAAATCAAAAATAAAAATTATCATATTCACCTTTCATTGAGCCTTTCTTTCTCCATATCAATATTTAGAGACGGCAAAATGGGAAAACTTTCATTTATATTAGTCTCTCTACAGAAATTACCGGAAATAAAAGAAAATTATACTTTTATTAATTTACGAAAAAAATTCAATTTTCACTAGTACTTACTTTTTATATTTTCTCTTTTGGGCTAATGTTCGATTTTTCGGTTTTCTGTTAGGGCATTTACGCTTATATGTTTTTATTTTTCCCATTGTTCTTTCACTGCACTAATAATCACTTTCAATAACACGTCTACTTAGGTGTACACTTGATTTAAAAAAAAACTGGTACAACTCTTGTAATCGAAAATCTTAGTTTAGTTGTGTGCATATGTCTGTAAATAAGGCTGGCCAGGCATGTCGAGAGGGGGGTGGAGAAGAAGTGATTTACCCCGGACCTGGGTTTTTTGGAAGAGATCGGTTTTCTTTGTGTTTTGAAACTTATTAAACCTTTCTCTTTTATTTTATTCAAATGGAATTTTAAAAAATAATTAGAAAATAACTTTTTCAAAACATTTTCAAGCCTGCCATATTATTGTTTAAAAAAATAATATTTGTTACGGATAATTATACTAATGGTTGTAATTAAAATACTAACTGAATAATGGTAATTCTATTTTTAAAATAAGAACACAAAAATACCACTTGAGATTAAAAAAAAATGTAAACAATGCAAACTGAACATAAAAATACAATAAAAAAATAAAATAAATGAATTTCAATTACGTAATACAGAATTAACTAATATTTTGTCATTGCTCCATTAGCGTCTAAAACTGCCTGAAGTCTTGCAGGCATGGACAAAATCAGATTTCTTGCAAGGTCAACTTCTTGCGACAAGTTATCCCAAGCGTCTTCAATCATCCCTTCCAATTCTTGGGCATTATTTGGATGGTTATTTAATTTTCTTATATGTTTCACCATTAGTTCCCATACATTTTCAATTGGATTTAAATCAGGACTTTTAGATGGCCACGGTAGCAACTCTATGTTTTTATTAAGAAACCATTGCCTGACACGATGGGCCGTATGTATGGAGCAGTTGTCTTGTTGGAAAATAAAATTATTTTCCGGAAACACCTCTATTACTGACGGCAACATAATATTGTCTAATATTTCAATATATTTAATGGAATTGAGATGACCACCACTGTTCCAACACACAACTAACCCATTTAGGCTCATCCAAGCCCAGACATTGACTAAAACCTTCCTAATATTTGTGGATCGAAAGTATATTTTTCGTCGTATCTAGTGGAAGGAGGCCTATATACGCGAACATGTCCATCGTTACAGGATTTAAAAACCTTTTCGTCAGAAAAGACAACTTGTCCCCAGAAGTTTTCATCATTGATTATATAGTAGTGTGCAAAAATAATCCTACCCTGCTTCTTTTCTTCTGAAAGTTTGTATTTTTTTAGCCGCTGAACAACTCTTCAAGTCGCTTTGTAGTTTTATTCTTCTGCAAGCAGTAGATACCGAAGCAGGGAAATTTGTCTCTGAAATTGCATTTACTGCAGTCTAAAAAGGGTTTTCTATTAGGTAATTTATAAGATTTTCATCTTCTTGATAATTGCTTTTTCTGGGCCTACCGGAACCAACTTTACGGGATATCGTTTGGTTGGTTTCCCATTGTTTTTTAACACTCATTATCGTGGTTTTACTCACATTGTATTCAGCAGCAAGTCTTCTTATGGACCAACCATCTTCAATTTTAGAAACAATTCGAAATTTTTGAATATCTGTTAGATGTCGAACCATTTTTAATAATGACGCCACTGATTAACGTCAAAGTGACATTTGTAAGATTATTAATATCAATCAAAGAACGAATGATTTACATAGCTAAAAGAAAGTGTACCAGTTTTTATTGAAATCAAGTGTACCCACTTTATAACAAATAAGTAAATTTGAGATAACTCTAGAATACACACGTTACTGTTGTTTACGCAAATCGCAACGTGGTTCCTAAGTGCCCGATTCCCCCTCCCGCAAACGAGTCCAATGTATGCAAGTGCATCCGTGTTTCCGAAATATCATGCGAGATGGCAGCTATTATCGGAATATAGATATGCAGTTTTTAGTTTTCTAATAAATTTATTTTCAACTAATCCAAGAGTTAGGTCACATGAATATAAACGTTACAAACAGTGACTAATGTCGGAATGTTAAAAAATTTGGATACAAAATATTTAAAATGCATGCGAAAATTTTTTGACGACTCTAAAAAAAAAAAATACATTCCGACATTTTATACATATTTTTGAAAAATCTTGTAAAAATCGCACTCAAATCGGATAAGTTTTAAACGAGTTATTCGAGAATTATGATTTAATAGGGTATATAAGACTCTTAACAATACAGAAGTGAACTTTTTATGACAGTTCTTAACGTCAATTAAAAAATACCTACAAACAATAAAAATAGTACGGTATAGTCGAGGGGTAAAGATCACTGATAAGCGTGGTTGGGTTGTTTTTTAATAGAGTATCAAAGTAGTTGTATCACAATACGTTAATTTCATTTAATTTTTTTACTACGTTTATTCATTTGTAAATAACTTGTAATTTTGGTATTGTTGCCCATCCTGTACCAATTTGAAGCAACTTGTGATACATTTTTGGAATCAGCTCAGCAAGGGACATCCGAAAATTGGGAAAAAAGTGGGGTGTTATATTTAAAAAAACCGGTGATGACGTCATTACTCGAAGGTAGGTCACCCTGTATATGAAATTATTACTTGAAAAAACAGTAAATTAAAATCAAAAATCGACGTGTTTCGGGAATGTTCAATAATATTGTTTATTTACCTAATAATGAATTTATACGTTACTTTATGGACGCACTGTATTAATAATTAAAAACAGTGAAAATAAGTTAGAATTTGACATATACAGGAAATACACCGATACTTTAAGATATATCCCTATTGACTCTCACCATTGTGGTCAACATAAAATGGTGAGATTTAATTTTCTAGTTCGTCGCTTATTAAACTTCTTCCTCAAAAAGTAAAATGAAAAGGTGTTGATTAAGGATATAGCTGCGAGTAATGGATATTCTGTAAGTTTAATTGATAAAATAATCACAAAACGTAAATTTAAAGAAACACCTAGAAATTTCTCGACCGTTCAAAACATAAGAGAAAATCCGATATTTGCATCGATTCCATACGATCCTCGAATCAACCGTGGTATTGGTAAGATTTTTATAGACATAGGTATGCCAGTGGTTCATTAATCGGGAAATACACTATAATAACCAGAAGACAAAATTGAAACAAACGAAAGGTCGGGCAATTATGAAATTAGCTGTAAGGATTGTAATCAAAAGTATGTTGGTCAAACTAGACGATCAATTCTAACTAGACTCAAAGAGCATATGGCTCATGTCTAAAGGATGGTGGAACATATGTCTAGTATGGCCCAACATGCGTTGGGGAACAACCATAAGATAGCAATTTAAAATTAATTGGGAATGTAACAAATACCAGACAGCTGGATTTGGAAGCTTGGAAATTGCAAAGTGTAAAAATAGTAGGAATAGTGACAGAGGGCCAATCCCATATAGTCCGTTCTATTGGTTAGTGAGTCACGGTTCACTGAACCGTAGCAATAGTTTAAGTATAAATAAGATACATTGCTGGCATAAAGTTAGTTTTAATCATCTCCAGATGATGCCAACTTGGTTGGAGAAACGCGCGTAGAGTGCAGTATATAGTGTCTTGTGGAAAATTACTTCAGTATTATCTTAACATCAAAGGTGTCAACTAGGGCTGGGAAAAATAATCGATTAATCGAAAAATAATTTAATAATCGATTAATCGATCATTTGATTATTATTTTCTAAATAATCGATTAATCGATTATTCAATATTCGATCAATCGAATTATCGATCATTTGATTACTGTCTCGTAAATAATCGATTAATCAATAATCGAATAATCGATTAATCAATAATCGACTAATCGATTAATCAATAATCGATCAATCAATAATCGATCAATCAATCGGTAATTGATTAATTGATTATTGATTAATCGATCGTTGATTTAACGATTAATGTTTAATCGAATAATCAGTTATTGATTAATCGATTGTTGATTTATTTATTATTGTTTAATCTATTAATCGAATATTGCTTAATCGATTAATCATACTGAAAATGTATCTTCAATATGTATATGAATACAATATCCTCCACAAAGAATCCATAAACCATATTTGTTATCTATTATAAAATTTCTATTGCTATTGGACTATATAGAATGCAATGGAAGGCATGGCAAGAGTAGGGAAAATTCATATTACAATCTGGCAACGTTCGCGTAAATTTCAGCCGTGAGGTAGTAGCAGTCGCAATAGCAAACTCCGTGCTAGTGCTGGCAGGCTAGTGCTCAAAATGTGCATGTAGGATATATTACAACAGCTGATTGAGCTCCTGATGTGCGGGTCCTGTCAATAGTTGTCGTCAAAACATAAAAGACAATTTAGTGATAGTGTTAATGGTAAAATACTAGCATATCCGCCTGATAAAAACAAATGGTACGTTGTAAAATAGTGTTGCTAGTCAATCGATAGTTCGTTATTTTTAATTTAATAGTAGGTATTCAATTATGTTATAATAAAATACAGCACACCGCTGAGTTCTTTGTTTATAACAAGCCTTTCACTAGGTGATTGACATTTGCGATGATTAATGGTTGCTTAATTCTTTGTGTTTTTAAAACCGGATTCTGTTTACGAAATTCGGTGAATTTATGAAAAATGTGGATGGGTATATTTCGCCTTTTTGGCAAGGTTTACGAACGATCGTATACAAAAATTTATATGTATAATGCAAGTTATTATTACATTACAGAATTATATAATTAGGTACACACAAAGACTACAAAGAGAATACTTACTAATATAATTACTTGCACAACTTTATCAGCATTTGATATTTTGGATTACACAATACTCGTCTACATAGGTTAGTTTTGCATTTTGCATTTGCATTTTCGATACTAAACACAACAGACCTTATTATTTTATATTCTCAAGTGTAAGTTAATTAATATTTTGGAGAGGTATTTCTGAAAAAAATGAAATCCCCATTCATCTAATATTTAAAAATTGAAATAATAAACAAGCATTTATCACCCAATAACTAAATACGGCTTATAGGTACATAGTACATAAAAGTAACCAACTATTAACTTAATTATTGATTCTTAGAAGCAGATAGTAGTATATTCTTCAGTTGTACATATATATTCTCTAAAAAAATCAATACGTCACGTAGTGAGGCAACAAATTTGAAATGTTATAATAATTATTACCATATCACAAAACCAGTCAAGGCTTTGTTATAAAATGTCACATTAGAAATATGTATATATCAAGTCTTGAATTCTAAACAGTAGGATCAGGAAGTCAGTGACTAACCAATATAATCTTCTGATCCGGGTCCTCATCTAAACAAATAAATTAGTATTATCTGCAAATATCATAATCCATAATATATCTAGTTTTTAAATAAATAATATAGTCCTTAAAAAAAGCTGTATATTCCAAGGAATAACGATAAGTGTCACTTTTGTAATATGCTGGCTAATTCCTAATTTTTGTTATTTGATTTGCTGTGTTGGATTATTTTTCCACATACACATTTTTTGTCATTAATTTTCTGTTAAAATTAAATTAATGAAATAAAAAAGATCAGGTATAAGCAAATAAATAAAACAGTTTAGATACAGAAAGACAAAGAACGGGCCGGGAGGGGTCGAAAAAAATCTCGATAAATAAATACACATTATCAAAAAAAAAAAACAAAAAATACTGTCAACTTAGTTCTGTAAAATATAATGAGGAAGGCATATGGATCTAGTCACTGAATATATCTAGTCAATGATCAATAATAATACTAAATAAAAAAATCATGTCATATGATGTAAACATTTTTTTATTTAAAACAAGTTTTTTTGGATCGTATTTTTTAATATATTGTAATGAAGATTTATGTTTTTTTATTATATTTTCAAAATATTCTCTAGTAACTAGCAATATTCTATTATAAAAAGTTTCCCGATTTTAACTTTGCTCTTTTCCCATTAAAATTTAATTCTTTGTCTGAACCGTAACAATACATAATTTATATTTATATATTATCTATTTCCTTTCTATATCCTTTAAAAAGATAATTAAAATTATTTTATCTTTACTTTATTAATTTTAAAATATTTTTTTTTTTAAATATTTTAATTAATATTTATAATATCAATTAAATAAAATATATTTAAAACAAAACACCTTTCATAAATCAACTAATAAATTTATAAAATTTTGCTCACTTAATAATTTTTAAAAATACTAGTATTTTTCTTCATTACTTTTTAATTAATAATTATTTTATTTTTTTTTTTTTAACTATATTTTTTAATGTTTTATAGCGTTATACAAATTTTGGGGAAAATCACAATGACCTTGCACTTTCGAAAAATGCGGCGCAGCGAGGACTACCGTCCCTCACACTCCCTTCAGCTAGTGCCCCGTGTGCATAGCTCTTGCATTAAAGTTGCCCCCTCCTATAAGCTGCCACTAATAGGGAACAAAAAATAAGTACCGCTCAGGGCGTCAAATTCGAGGCCAAATTGTCTTAATCCGGGCCTGACTAGAAGTGGAAAGTAGAAAAATCAAAATAACACTGTTCGACCAATTTAAAGCTGATTCTTATAGTACTTTTTGTGCTGATTTCAATATGTAAACAATTTTTTTCTATCAGGCATTTATAGTTTTTTTGTAATTAACATTTTTGTGGTGACAAAAAAAGATCTTTTATTACCATTATTCAATATATTACATGGATAAGGTCCAGATGTGATTCTGAGAAATGTATTTTAGGAGACATATTACATCCAAGCTTTCTATAATTCTGTAGGAGCTCATTAACAAGTTTTCTATAGTCCCGTATGTTCTCCAAGGATACCCATTTCTTGAAACTATAACTAATAACAGTAATAAAATAACAATGCAGCCACCCCTTAAATATGCTCTCCTTTTTCGTACATTTCTGTAAAAGATTCATCCCTTTTTAATACTGAAGCTGATAATATCTCAGCTTGAAGTTTTAATAACATGAGAACACAAACCAAATCATTTAATTCTGCTTAATTAAGTGAGATTTTGTAAACGTCGTTTGAAAGTCAGGGTCTTATTGTACACTGAACTGATTCTGCGGTTGGCTCCTTGTGAAATATTAATTTTTTTAAATATATGAAGGAAATTTGCTTTTTAATGTTTCAAACAATTTTTTTATTAGGAACTCTACACGTGTTCCGGCTTTTTAGGTCTTTGTCAAGAGTACAGGGAATACTGAACAGGAAAATTTGTGTTCATTGCTTATATAACCACATCTGGTACCTACCATAATGCATTTATAAGTTGGACATTACTTTATTTTTTAAATCTAAATTATTTTATCTAAAATATGGTGACCGGTAACAATTTGTTGTTCATTCGTTAATTATTTATTATTTTTAACAGCCTTACTTATTTCTAATTGTTCTAACAGATCAAGTTTCTTTCCTTTCTTTTCCGAATGGAGTAATTTGACATTATTTATATCTAGGGCTGTCAAAAATGTTCCGTGGGACAGTGGCGTACGCGAAATTAACTAATACGAGAAACAATGAACTGTTACAATTTATAACAATGTATGTAAAACTTACCCTCTCAACTAGCTTGATGAACTAGCTTGCTTATTACAAACTGGAGAAGATGTGTAACCATTTTGCAGCATGCAGGTATGTTTCTATGGTTGTCTCCATGAGTGATGTTCGCTTTGGTGAAAATATATTCTTATATTTTGAAAACGACCGTTCGACATCTACTGATGTAATACACGCATACGTAAAATAGTCATGAACGCACTTAATGGATCTGGGGCTGCACCATCATATATTTGTCTTAATTTGGTAAAACCGGTGTCTTTATTTAACACACTTATTCGTTAACACGCTCATTTGTTGCGTTACCTTGCGTGTAGCAGTATATTTACTTCGTCCACTATTTGCAGTGACTCCGCTAACGACAACGCACTGTTTTCTAATTTTTTTACGCTTTCATGTAATGGTTTATAGTTCTTCGCAATATTTTTTAAAGCTGTTTCAACGGAAATATCTTCAATTTTGTCTGCTTTCCTTATTCGGGTTGTAGCTTTTATTTGTTGGAAATATTGAACATAATAAAAAGCTGCCTGCAATCATGTTCCCCAACGTGTAAGAATCGGCTGTGGTGGTTCAAGAATATCGGGACAATTGCTATGAAATGCACGGAGACATTTAGGAGATTTAACAAACACTTTTTTTGTACTTGCTATTGATGCATCCACCTCTGGAAAACCTTTTCGAATAGTTTCTGCCACAAGATGTAAAACATGCACTTTACACGTAACATGTATAAACATACAACCTTCTTCTTGCAAAGAACGGCCCACCGAACGCATTGTCACGGCGCCATCAGTCACAAACATCAACACTTGACTTTTTGACAGTTTCTAACTAACTAATTTTTTCTAACGTCTCCAACACCACCCTGGTAATTGTTTCGCTAGTACACTGACTTAGTCTTTTGCTAGCTAGTAACAGTGGAACTGTCGGTTTAAGAGGGTTCAGTACTCGTACTATAATACATATACTGTTTCTGCGGTTGGCTCCTTGCGAAACATTTAAAATAAAAAAATTTCTTACAATCTGTTTTCTCATCAGGTAATTAATCAGATAACCACAGCCGTGTATTTTTTTTATTCACATTTCATCTTATTTACCATGTCTACGTGTACAGTTGGTAGATAATTACATAACGTTGTGCGACTTGATAACTTCACCTGGGCATTGTACTTATTCCAGAACTCTCGACATGGTTGTTTATCGAGTATGTGCATCGGAATATCACAGGCAATCAGCATTAATAGTAAATCAAACATAAACTGTGTTGTCGAAGGCACGCCATTTTTTTTATTTTTATGGTGTACGTACACTATTTACGTGAAGTCCACAATCACGCTTATCCCAGCACATCAAATCTTTCTCGCACACTTTACAAATTATTTTAGCACCATTATAGAATAAATCCGGGAATTCACCTATGAATTTATTCACTTTGTCAGCAAATGGCCGTTTTCTACCCCTGCGTACGTCTGCCATGCTTTATTATTAAATTAATATCAACAATACAGTACAACAAATGAAAAATAAAAACACAAAAACAATATGCAATACGCCCAAGTGACTTAACGTGTACACAAGTCGAAAGCTAATAATAGACTGGACTGGAGAAGTGTTTCGCGGTCAAGGTGAATGCCGGCGACAGTTAGTACTTCTGTACTCTACGACCATGATACACAGAAACGATTTGCAGCTTTATTTATATCTATAAAATGACTGTTTTCTATGCAATGTGTTGACATGCCCGTACTATATACATTGTTTACAATAGATTTCTTGTGTTCCTCGAATCGGTTTTTTACATTTCGTCCAGTTTGTCCAATGTATATAGCACCGCAGTCACTACATTTCAACTCATATACTCCTGTGTTTTGTAACTTTTCAGTTTTGTCTTTAATTATAATTTAACACTTTACCTAAATTATTTTTATTTACTAAAATTGTTCTACATCCCGGTTTGTTAAGTTTATTACTAACTCTGTTGCTGATCTTAGGCCTATAATTATATCTCTTATTGCATTCCTGTGAGGAACCGGCATGAAACCCTACGTAAATTTTTCTTTTGTTTGTTTTTATTTTTTTTTAGATTATCTATTAGACTTCTTTATAGCCATTGTTTTTTGCAATTTCTTTAATTACAATATATTTTTTTTAAGATTCCCTGCGCTTAAAGGGAATGTTAATAGACGATGTATGTAGCTGTGGAATGGTGCCATTTTTATTTGCAATGATTGTTTAGATTTACTATGAATTACTGTAGTATCTGTGCAAGTAGGAAACCCTTGTTATTTTCCATTTCTATTGTGATTTGAATTTTTTGATTAAATGAATTCAGAAGACCTAAGAATTTATTTAACTGCCTTTCTGTACCTTTCCAAATGCAAAGCACATCGTCTTATTGTGCTCGGCGTAGCACTTTATGGAAACTACGGTCTGTTACAAAAAAAATTGAGGCTGATAGAGAAATTTTGACTTCATATTCAGAATCGGCACTTCCAAAAAATATAAGAAACAGCAAAAATTGTGCATTTAACAAAATCTGCCGACCAGTGTAAGTTGCAGATATTCTTTATCTTATTTTTTTGCATTTGAAGACAAGTCGATTCAGTGTTGTCGTCGACTATGTTAAGGTATATAATGAACGCGTAATGTAATTGTATTAATTTGGTTTGAAAGGATGCTAATATTTTTTTAGTGATTTTACATTAAATTAGAGTTCGTATGTTTGCATGACTTTAACATTAAATACACACAGACAACACAAAAACTGTTCGATCATAGGAACTATATATTTATCATGCAAACAATTTTCATTTCTTAAAATCCAACTAATATTTACGTTTTGGAAATCTAAAAAAGCAAATTAACTAAAAATAGTTATTTCATTTAATAGTAAAGTTTTTAAACAAATTAAAATTAATTCCCAAAACAGTTACGTTAAAATAATTTTAGCGGTGTTGTGCCATTTTAATAAATTTTGTTTTATTTTACTCAATTAATGATTAGATTCTACAAAATTTGGGGTCATTACAATTCTGCTAATGCGTGAATAAAATAGTTTTGTCGACATTGGATATTTATGATTAGTAAAGTACAAATTGCGTTCGACTTTCCTTATAATCAAAGAACTTTTGCGTTGTCTGTATATTTATGTTGGTCAATAGTTAAGAATCATTGTCGTGTTAACTTCGTCATTAAATTACCAAAAAGTAAAGTTCCAATAAATTTAATACCTTTCTCAAAGTAAAATTTAATATGATAATATAACCTGCAGTATGCCCCTGGATGGGATATCCAATACTTGTTTGGAAACTTTTAATTTCAAAATTTAGGATAAATAATTCTTTATTAACTTTATAATTTTAAAACTTGATAAACCGCAGTAAAATATGCGAAAAATGAATGATTAAAAACTTTAAACATGTGAAACGAGTTTAAGAATAAATTATAGTTTAAAAAACTAAAAAACACGCTTTAGTAGCAAATCGAACTAAAAAGTAAAAAATAAGAATGAAGTAATTGACAAAAAAATTCATTTTATTGTAAAAAGCGTGGGGTGCTTGATATCAATTGTTATAAATATTTTATTGGTAGCTATTAATAAAAGTAGAGTTATCAATAAGATATAGTAAATAGCACCCCACGCTTTTTACAATAAAATGAATTTTTTTGTCAATCACTTCATTCTTATTTTTTACTTTTTAGTTCGGTTTGCTATTAAAGCGTGTTTTTTTTAGTTTTTTAAACTATAACTAAAGCTGGCCGAGGTGGCTGGAGTACAGCCACGGTCTTGCGCTGGCGTCACAAGTGCCGATTTAGAAGTGATTTCCGTTGCAGTCTTATTTGAAAGGTTAATGCGTGAGGTTGTACCTATAAATTATACATAATGTCAAACGCGCCAAAGGGTAAAAAACGACCGTACGCGGACACAGTGAATAAATTTATCGGTTAATTTCCGGATTTATTCTATGACGGATGCAAAATAATTTGTAAAGTTTGCAATCAAGACTTAATGTGCTGGCACAAAACAGATTGTCGTCGTCATATCAATACCGTGCAACATCAAAATAAAAAAAATGGCATGCCTATGACAACTCACTTTATGTTTGATTTATTGTTAATGTTATTCCGCTACACATACTGGATAAAGAACCATTTCGGGAGTTTTGGAATAAATACAATCCCCAGGTGAACTTACTAAGTCGTACTTTGTTACGTAGATATATTCCAGCTGTTCGTGAAGACATTGTAAATAGGATTAAATGTGGATTAAAAAATACACGGCTCTGGTTATGTATTGACGAGACGACAGATTGTAAAAAAAAATCTATTTTAAATATTATAGTACGTGTAATGGACCCTCCTAAACCAACATTTCCACTTTTACTAGCCAGTAAAAGACTAACTACGTGTACTGGCGAAATAATTACGCGTGTGGTGTTGGAGACATTCGAAAAATTTTTTCAACAAGTCAAGTATTGATGTTTGTGACTGATGGTGTCGCGACAATGCGCGTGGTAGGCCGTTCTCTTCAAAGAGACAATTGTAGGTTTTTACATGTTACGTGTAAAGTGCATGCGTTACATCTTGTGGCAGAAACGATTCGAAAATGTTTTCCAGAGGTAGATGCATTAAGAGCAAATACAAAAAAAGTATTTCTCAAATCTCCTAAACGGCTTCGAGCATTTCACAGACAGTGTCCTGATATCCCTGAACCACCAGAGCCGATTCTTACACATTGGAGAACGTGGTTGAAAGCGGCTTTTTATTATGCTGAATATTTTCAACAAATAAAAACTGTGATACTACAGTTCAACCCTAACGAGGCTGCAGCTATTAGGGAAAGCCAGACAAGCTTTCAAGACGTTTCCCTTGAAACAATTTAAATACTATTAATAACAATTATAGAGGACTACACGACGCAATACAAAAATTGCAAAATAGTTCGTTGTCGTTAGTGGAATCGCTGCAAATAGTGGACGATGTAAATACACAGCTACAGGCTATAAATGACGCATTACAGAAAGATCCTGATTTTAGCAAATTAAGATAAATTTGTGATGGTGCATCTACAACTTCATTAAGTGAGTTCACAGATTGTTTTACTTATGTCTGTATTACATCCGTAGATGTCGAACGGTCATTTTCAAAATACAAACATATTTTTTCACCAAAGCGAACATCGCTGACGGAGACAGCTGTAGAAACATACCTGATGCTATTATACTATAGATCTTCCCCACTTTGTGATGACGACAACCAAACTACTTCTTAAATCTGCTTAAAAGGGTGAGTTTTATACAAATTTTTATAAAATGTAACATTATTGTTAAACTTTATTTCCATTTATTGTACTTATTCAAGTATTATGATATGATGTAAACATATGAGTCATATGACGGCTCTGTCGGCCAGGTGACCTCGGTCAGCTTTAACTATAACTAATTTTTTTATTTTTTACTCACGAAACGAAAACAAATATAGTAATCTTCAAGAATTTTTGTCGATATTTTATAATTAATTTTTTTTTCAAAATTTATTGATTTGAATTTATTTCCGATTTTTTTTATTTTCTTTTTCAAATTATTGTATTGCTATTGTTGAATTGCTGTATATTTTGACAAAATGAAAAAATTAAATACTTTCAAAAAAAAACATTCTTACCGTAAATTGGTAACTAGTTCATCTAGTATTTCAAGTATAGTATGAGTTACGGTATTCATTCAATTAGTGGCTAACTTTCTGCCAACTTATTATGAATGCGATATTTTGGCAAATGCGCCGATTACACAACTTTGACATCAGCTTAGAACAATTTGTTTAAGAGAAATGCGTCGATACGCATTCAAATTATTGTATTGTCATCGGTCCTTAATACGTGTGCAAATTTTTAATTTAATCAGACGTCTTGAAGTTGGTGAAAATTACGTTGAAAGATTCCGTTATTTTGGCGAATGCGCCGATCACACAACTTTGACATCCGCTTAGAAAAATTTTTTTGAAGAGAAATGCATCGATACGCATTCAAATTATTGTATTGTCATCGGTCCTTAATGTATGTGCAAATTTTCAATTTATTCAGACGTCTTGAAGTTGGTGAAAATTACATTGAAAGATTCCGTTATTTTGGCGAATGCGCCGATCAAACAACTTTGTCATCTGCTTAGAAAAATTTTTTTTAAGAGAAATGCGTCGATACGCATGCAAATTATTGTGTTGTCATCGGTCCTTAATGTGTGTGCAAATTTTCAATTTAATCAGACGTCTTGAAGTTGGTGAAAATTACGTTGAAAGATTCCGTTACATAGATAGATACATACAGGTGAAGCTAATATAAAGCGTGTATTTTTCATTAAAACAAAAATTTATTAAAAAATTTTTTGTAATCAAAAAAACGAGCTTTAATTTTCATCAAATGAAACATCTAGTAATGATTAATAAACTAATAAAATAATAAAAACTCTGTGATTAATTATAGACCCATCACGATTATCTCTAAATTTTTCAAGGCTTTTGAAATGTTACTGCATAAAGCAATTTATGCTAGCACTCATGAGTTGATTAGCGACTTTCAGCATAGTTTCGTGCAGGGTCGGTCTACCACTACTAATCTTTTTTGCTTGACACAGTACATTTCCGAATCTGTGGATTCTGGTGGACAAGTTGACGTCATCTATACAGATTTTAGTAAGGCGTTCGACAGTCTTGATCATGGTATTCTTTTGTATAAACTTAAGCAGTTTGGTTTTTCAGCTAAACTGTCTAAACTTTTTTGCAGTGCAGGCGCCAACACGTGGAATACCGTGGTTTCAAGTCTGGCGAATTCATTGCTTCATCTGGTGTACCACAGGGTACCATACTTAGGGCCTCTTCTTTTCGTAATTTTTATCAATGACATTGTAGATATGATTGACGTCAATTGTCTTTTGTATGCAGATGATTTGAAAATTTATTGTGATATTAATTCTATCTGCGATTCCCTTCAAATGCAATAAATTTGAATAAAATTAATGACTGGTGTGTAAAAAATAACTTGGCACTGAATGTGCAAAAGTGTAACGTTCTGTCTTTCACAAAAAACAACTGAACCGTATATTTACAATTATACACTCAATAATATGTCTCTAAATAGAGTAACTGAATTTAGGAGTTATTTTTGATTCAAAGCTGAGCTTTAATCTTCATATTAATGCTGTTGTACTTTCTAGTTACACAAACCTTGGTTTCGTTATAAGACATTCACGAGGGTTTAATGACACTGACGTTTTATTTTTACTATTTAATTCTTTTGTTCTGTCTAAGACAGAATATGCTAGTATAATCTGGAATCCTCGGTATCAAACATATAGTAATAATTTAGAAAGTATACAACGCACATTTTTAAAGTACGTATCCTTTAAGATTGATGGCATTTACCCAGTTATTGGAGCGCCACATGAACAACTATTAACTAGGCATAATATGTTGAGTCTAAAAGATAGAAGACAAATGCATTCTCTTATATTCTTACGTAATATTATTCATAATAAGATTGACTGCCCTTCTATTTTAAGTCAACTTAATTTTAATATTACCTTAATCGCAACTAGGCACACTGCCACTTTCTATTTACCAACACCAAGGACCAATTTACTTAAATTTTCACCTTTATTTTGTTTATGCAACAATTATCATTCCGTTCAAGATAATTTGGATATTTTTATCTGTAGCATTAACTCGATCAAAAAGTTATTTGTAAGAAGTAATATAAGTGCTGTTTTAATGTATTTCTTTTTTTGCTACTGCAAATGCATTGTAATAACTCAATTTTCAATTGCCAATTTATTTTTCTTCTTTTTTTTTGTAATTAATATTCTTATTTTTATTTTTTTTTGTAATCATTATTATTACTTTAATTTTTTTTTTGTTAATTATGCTGTATTCCCATCCTATAATTAGTATGCAAATACTGTTGGATGGTGTATCTGAAATAAATAAATAAATAAATAAATAAATAATAATTATTTTTAGGAAAATAGTAATTCTCAGAACTAACTTTTTACGAATCTTGGGTAGGTTCTATAACTTTTGTGTCCCTTTTTACATTAAAAATACTTATGTCGTCGTTATTACTAATTACAACTGTATCAATTATACGTACTTATAAAAACTTTCAAAAATATATTTTTTGAGATTAATGATCAAATTACTTCCATTTAAAATAAAATAGAATTTGGTGCATAGAGCAAAATCTATGACCCAGAAAAAACGGTTTTTCTGAATCTTAATCTACGTAAAAAATTAGTTTTTAAAAACATTTACTCTTCGAAAGAATATCTGCAAACAAAAAAAGTTATAGGACCTGCCCCAAATTTGTAAGAAGTCAGTTTTGGTCTATATCTCGAAAAAGATAAGAGATATCGATGTGATTTTTATATCAATCATTTTGCGTTGAAAAATTACCTCGATAATGTGTAATCAGAATTTTCTCTATTTAATGCACGTCAATTCCCACAAAATTGGATCACCCTCTACATATAAGTCTACGGCACTGTCAGCAACCAATTTAAAAACATAGAATCGCAGTTACGCGACACAATGATATTGTAAGGGTTGCTAAATCTTGTTACTCTAGTTAGGATTTATAAAACTGATCCAACTTTAAACATATTTTCAGGCTTATTGATCTGGAAAAAAAATAACAGAAAATATTCAAATGACAAAATATAACTATTTATCCCCACACAACATATTTTTTGGTTTTATTATTAGAATGTAAATTTATTTCTTATGATGCGGACGAAATTTCCACCAAAAATTGTTTGCTTTCCTTAGTTTCTAATTTATGAATTTGTAGATCTTTATATAACTTTATAACTGACGGATCTAAATATTTGGACAAAGTTTAAAAAATCAAAACCATAAATCTGCCAGTTTTTGTTGACATACGTATTTAAAAAAAATCTGATATTCATCTCGTCCTCGTATAGCAATTATTTTTAGATATAGGTAGTAGGGCGATTTTACTAAAGATTTTATAGATTCTTGTAAGATGGTCTTGCATTTAAAGATGGAAAGTGATTTTGTGGTCTTAAATAGACCTTGGTGGGCTCTATCTTTTGAGACCAGTTTGATTTAAATCGGACAAAAAACAAAAGAATTATTACGCTGTTACATTCTTAAGTGAGACACAGTGTGTAGTATTAAAATTAGAAAATTGGCATCCCTTTAAGTTTCAGCTTGTGAAATAAGTGATGATGATCCATATCGGAGGATACAATTTTGTGAAACAATGGTAAATATGTACAATGGGGATCCTCTTCTGATAAAAAATATTATTTTCTCTGACGAATGCACTTCCAAATTAAATGGTGAAGTGAATCGTCAGAATTGTAGATATTGGGCAAGGGAAAACTCTCGGACCGGCATATCTCCAATTTTTAATGGGCTATCACATCCCAACGTTATTAAATTTATTACTCAGTAGAATTAATCCTGGAAATGTTGACGAAAGTCTGTGGTTTCAACAGGATGGTGCGCCTCCCCATTATGCAGCAGACATTCGAAGGTATCTTGACCAAATATTTCTTAACAGGTGGATTGGTAGACGTGGACCCATCGAATGGCCACCAAGGTCACCGGACCTTAGTCCATTAGATTATTTTCTGTGAGGCCATTTAAAAAACTTAGTTTATAAAACCAAACCGGAAAACATTGTTGAATTAAAAGAGAGAATTAGATCAGAAATAAACAATATTTCTCAGGAAACTATAAACAAGGTTCAGCAACACTATTCATCGTTTAGAGTACTGTCGGCTACAACAAGAAGTACAAATCGAACATTTACTATAAATTGTTTTTATTATTAATTATTAATTATTATTAATTGTTTTTATTATTAACTACCCGTTAGTGCCTATTTGTTCAAACAAAACATGAAAAATTAGTAAATTCTTATATTCAAAATGGCCGTATCTTTGAACATCAATTTTAGATCCTAAGTGTGATTCATTTTTAGGATCAGCTGTTGATGATTCAGAATCCAAAAATGGAGAAATATAAAAAAATATGTCGATGACGTCATAACGGAAACAACAAAAAAAAAAATTAAGAATAAGATGTGCAATTAAAATTAAAAATCGACGTGTTCGAGAATTTTTTCTAATTATTTTAAGTTTAAGAAATAATTTATTCCATACTATACGGACACACTGTATATTATACTATATTATTATGCTATAAATTACTGATCAATTAAATAGAAGCCTATAAATTACTACAAATAACAAAAAACAATTAATGGTGATTATTAATGTAAGATGTTTATACCTTAAAAAGGGACGATACATTTATTTGCCCTAGTATATTATTTTTCATACACTGGGTATCCCAGAAAAGAATATCATACAATGGACATAGATAATAGCCCTTAGAAGTTACACTCTTCTAATAGGAAAAAGTCAACCATTTGTATTTTATTATAATAAAAATGGTTTGATCTACGTTGCTGATATTTTTAAGCAATTGAGGGAGTCTATTTTTTTTAACACGCTTTTATTAGCTTCACCTGTATGTTTGTTTGTAACCGACTCTTTGGACTCGATTTTGACCCACTGTAAACGGACAGATTTAATTGAAACTTTGTACACTTATGAAGAACCGGTAACAATACAATAATTTGATAAGTCTATATCATTATCCTGATCAGGATCGCTAGAATTGAATAATTTCCTTTCTTCACGTATCCTCTGTGTGAGAGCAAGAGGCTTAATACTGTAAGTACATTCCATGATTCTCAGTTCGGTCGTTGGCCGAGCGGGCTAAGGCACATGTCATAGTCGACGCGAAATGACGGACTCCTCGGGCGTGAGTTCAAATCCCATGGCTGAAAAAAAATATATTTTTTTTTCAGAAGTATCTGTTGGATCGTAATATGTTATAATATCAGCATCAAGCAATATAAATATAGTTTAAAAAAACTAAAAAACACGCTTTCATAGTACATCAAACTAAAAAGTGAAAAATAAATATAGTTTAAAAAAACTAAAAAACACGCTTTTAAAGCGCATCAAACTAAAAAAGTGAAAAATAATTATTAATATAAACTGAAAACAATAATGAACGACAAATACTAGTATTATTGTGAAAAAAGCGTGGGTTGCTCGATATACGAAAAATATGGCACAAAGCGCCCCGCGCTTTTTTTCACAATAATATTAGTATTTTTCGTTCATTATTGTTTTCAGTTTATATTAATAATTATTTTTCACTTTTTAGTTTGATGTGCTTTAAAAGCGTGTTTTTTAGTTTTTTTAAACTATATTTATATAAATTTGAGTATGAATTTTAAAGAGAGAGAAAAGGAATGGAAAACAGCTGTGCTTTTTTTATTTTGATAATTTTTATTTGTAGACTTTTATCTCTGGGGGCATGCAAAAAAACGAAGTTTGATCCTCTCGAAAACCACGAACCATTGAAGTAAAGAGAATTAGATGTCTTAGCTTCATTTAACCTCAATGTCCGCAATACTCGATCAAGGATAACTTCTTTAGGAGATGAGAAAAGTGTGCAAGAAAGTGAGGCATCGAGCAATTTGTCTAATATATAATTTCAGTACTTTCTTGTTTTTCTAATCACTAGAATTTAAAGTTTCTGTTTATTTCCTCCTATTATTATCAGTCTTCTCGTAGCAAAATCTGGTGTATAAAATTTGCTTATTCCTACTTCCTCCATAAAAAAATTAATTATTGTAATGTAAAATTGTATAAACGAGTGCCAACTCTGTTCACAGACTCCTTGTTGAAAAACCTGCTTTTCTAATTGTTGCTGCCTCCGCAGGAATTCTTTGAGGTTGTGATACATGTTCGAAAGACACATGAAAAGCTTTTTAATCAATGAAAACTTCAAGATGGTGCCCATACGAAAACCAAAAGCCTATCTCTAAAACAAGTGCCGATAGAAAAATTTTGTTATCACTGTTAGATGTAATTTCAGAATTTGTTCTAATAATGCGTAAGTTTCTAGCCTGTACAAATAATGATTAAGAAGTTATGGAGGAAAAAAAATACAAACTTTCGGTTTTATGAAAATTACTCAAAACTAAGAGTCTTACATAAAATTTGAAACAGATTTGAAGTGGCCATAAAAATCGGCAAAACTGTCCGCCATCTAACTAATCATCGTTCGATCTCCGTTAACATGAGATAGCAATTATCCACCCAGAATTTGGGACACAGTATATATTAAATTTAATTATTTTGAACAATGGGATCCGGAATTTAATAGCAGAACACAATAATCTGGACTAAACAAATGAATGTGATCATTGTAATCTAATTTTAATTTGTAAATAATACGTAAAATAATATATTGTATTTTTAAGCCAAACAGTTGGTTTGCGATTAGCTGATAAGAGTGATATTCAGTGACACATTTATTATATTTAGTGTTGGTTTCTAGTATTGTGTACACACTAAACATAAGAAGGTATTGTTTAACAAAGAATTGTCGTCTGTTCCACCTTTGATAGAAATATGCTGAAAGAAAAAAATCCAGTGTTGTGAAAAATAAGTTGCATATTTTAGCCATATTAAAAAATTACGTTACACACGTTACAGAGTGTTTTCAAAATGTAGCGACAAACTTCGTTAAAATAGTTCGTAATATGCACATGATTCCGAGAATGATCTGTTTCCATGGCGCAAGCTGTTAAGGGTTCTCACTTTCCTCATAGTATTGTTACGCCACTGGACTGTGTAGACTGGTTAGATGAGACTGGAATTGTACGCTAACGGCCGGGAATATTCTGGACTGCTCTAGATCGTGTGAAAGGATGTATAAATAAGACACACGGTGGGCCGAGCCTCAATCTTAAGTAAGAAAGAGACTTATAAGTGTTAAGTGTGATTATAGTTAAGACAGTAATTAATCTATTGTTGTTAATTGTTAATTAGTAAATAAAGTAGTGAGTAAGTGTTACCTGGACTTTCAATCAACGAATCTACAAGTATAGGTGTTTGTGTGGATAGCAAACACGGAACAGTATAAATAAATACATTAAATTTAGTTATTTTCATTTTAGTATTTTTGATTTCTCTATTAAAAATTATTCCTTGTTATTTAAACAATAATAACAGGTGTTCCTATTATTTATGTACTATTGTGTTCACACTATGCTTTGATAATAATATATTCTGATATGCTCAAACAAAACCATTTCCAGTTATAAAAATCTTAAAAAATAGGAAAAAATGTGAGTAGTACGGATGATTATAGGATTTAACCATTTTATTTTATAAAGAAAAAAAATCCAGCAACATATGATGGTTATGGCTAGCCAATTCTGAGACAGCATAAATATTTCGAAACATGCCTGAGGTAACTGAAGCAACAACTGTATCGCGAATTCTTTGTTTAAACTTCTAAATTTTGTGGTTTCGTTAGATACTCAACTGTTTTTAGATATCTTCACAGAGTAAAATCTAGTAGGGTTATATCTGGTGAATTTGGTAACCGTACGCGAAGTCCTCTCCTACCTATCCATCGTCCACGAAATGTCTGACAAAAAAAAAAGTTGCACAATTCGAGTATAAGGGGGAAGCAACTCGGCCTGTTGGAAGATGACCCTCTTCAATAAATTTAGCAGTATCTGCAGTCCAAGAAATTTCTGCAACAATCGATGGTACGAAGTTCCAGTAACCGTGTTTTCCGTGAAGAAAAAAGGCCCATAAATACGATCCTGGTCATCAGACATTAATCTTTAGCGATTCCCTAATTGAAATTAATATTTTTAATGAAACTTATGTACACATCCCAAGTAACAACTCTAAGATACTTTTGATTTATTTAGGTTTTAAAAGTGCTTTAACATGTTCAATAAAATGATAGTGGTTTTAAAATTACGTTAAGATAAACTAAAAGTTCTTAAAGACCACTGATTCTTATGCAAAGGATTTAATGCACTCTTTAAATTAAAATAAAAAAACTGTTTGCTCCTAATGCCCTATTGATCTTATACTAGTTTTATAATACTCTTGACATTGGCTATTTTAAAACTAATTTGCCTTTTTAAAGAATTAAATAGCAAGTTGGTTTTAAAACAATCCATTTTGGAACAAATGGTTTTAATGTAGTTTTATGGAGTATCCTTGATGTAGTCATTAAAACCCATTAAGAAAACTATTTTATCTTAAGCCTATATGCTCAATGAAATTCCACATTAAATCCTAAAACATAGTTTTTACTTTTTAAAGAGTAAATTAAGAATATTTTAAAGTCAAAGGTTTTAATTTAGTCAATTTGATTAAAAGAAATGCCTGTTGGATTTTTGATGACTTTATTAAAACTAATTCTACCCCCTCCATAATCGGAGAAAACACGCCATCTGCTCAATAAACTGATTGCTGATTTAGTGAACCAGTGCAGTCCGTGTACCTACTTTATGCATGAATGAAAACTAAAAGACATATTTAAAATGGAAAATATTAGTGACAAGTATTTTAAATTAAAACGAAGTGACTAAATCCAGCAATCACAAAACCGGTACAATTTTAAGGTTAGGATTTCATACGCGCGCCAGATCCCTTTAAATCAATAAGGCCGCGAGTTTGAACATATTAAAGGAACTCAGTTTTAAAAGGAAGAGTAAATAAATATCTGGGAGAGTAATTGTACTGAAAATGGTAAATAAAATTCTATTTTAAGTCTTGTAAGATTTAAAATGTTCTATTAACTTGCAATCAGTTTTTTATCTAGACCACGCCATTTTTTATATAAGATACAGACCCGCCATGATGAATATTTTCAATAGCCAAAGAAAAAAAATATTATTGAAATATATGCGCTTTACATCCTCTTAAATAACTGAAGGACGGTGTGTCCAAACATGCAATTTAATAAAAAAAATGCATTTGGATGTTTAGATGCAAAATAAAAATTGACGGTATTTTTAAAAAAATTTTTAGATAATAAAAAAAACATTATATTGGTGGCGCTCGAGTTATGTAGAAGTATTTTATTATATTTTGTCAGAAAAATGCCATCCGTTGGTAATTTTTACCAGAATACCTAGTTTGCATTTGAATATTATTTTTGATCAGCTTTATATGCGTTACGTTTAAAATATTACCACTCTGCCCCATTAGAGACTTGCCGTTGTTTTAACTATTTCACGCATAAAGTTGTCCGACTTTAAAACAGAATAAAACCATTTTAGGATTAATTATAATGATTCTCTGGGCAATTTAGTCTGCTGCAATTTTATTTTAAATGCAAAACGTTTTAATACATAAAGTTAAGGTTGCCTTGAAGAACTCTTTAAGAATATGAAATTAAAACTAAATGGTTTTTAATATAGTTTTAAAATTTAGTCTTCAAGACCCTTTTAGGATGGGCCCTTTTTGGCTAGAAGCTGCTTTATGGTGATCCTAAGCTTGTCTTGAAGATCATTTGGTTTTATTCGAAGTTTTATTGTATAATTTTAAAGCGTCCTTGGAGATCTTAATAAGAGCATTAGTGTTACCTGGGATGGTCATAATAAAAAGCCAGCTGTATATCTAAAATCTGTGAAAAATGGCATATTATATTAATTTTTTGATTCACTTAAATCGGAAGAAAATAAAGATAATAATAATGCTGGAAATTTATAATAAAATTGATAAAATTTGCAATAATCACTGTTACAACTTGGGATGTTACAAAGGTTACTTTCTGGTGCACATGTACTTGATAACATTAGAACTATCACTGGTACAAATAATGTAGGTCATAAAACATGATTAAGTTATGTTTTTAAACGATTTTTAAGAAATTAATTAGGAATTAATTATGCCATATTACATAATTTTTTGTATGGTAAGCAATCATGTGTGTTTCAGAAAAATGGTAATGTGTTTAGACATTAGATATCTGCTACAATTAATTGTGTTGCCCATTACTTTGAATTAGTATAATATTTTTTAATTAATTAAAGTACGTATGGAAGATTTCGCACGATCTTTGGTCGTCGTGCATATCGGACTTCTTGTCATTTTTGTCATTTTGATATAAAATCATTGACGTATCACTTGTTTACAAATAAATATGATGTATGATGTAAGTAATTAAAAATAATAGAAACAAAATGTATACAGTACGATATAGTTGTAAATAGACGAACACAGAGATTTGTCATTATAAAACTAGAAAAATGATAAGACTGTAAAAAATTAAACTTTTTATGGCAAAAATAACATTTCATTTTCAAAGTAGTTGCGGGGGGCAAAACATCATTGCATTCAAAAAAGTCAACCCAAGAAATTGTATAAACCTAAAAATGTAATAAATACGCCAAATATTTTGTAGAAAACTCGTTGCAGTTCAAAACTTGTTTTCTTCTAAGTATTGAGGCAATCTAATCTTGCATGTTGTAATTAGCTTCTAAAACCATTCGCTTTTGATTGCATTTGCAAGTTGTTCTCAACTTTGAGGTCTCAACTCATTGTTATACAGTGCTGTCCATATGTAAGGAATAAATTCATTTTAAACGTGAATATGAATTTTTAGGAAAAATTCTGAAACAGGTCGATTTTTAATTTGATATTGCCATTTTTACCATAAAAATAATATCCCCGCGTTTATACCCTCTGAATTATGACTCCCCCCCCGAAATTTTTAAATTAGGAAGGGGGTCGTGCTGCACCTCGTTAGAAAGGGACTTTGATTATTCATTCAGAAGTATAACGTTTTTTAAATTTGAGGCATTCATTATTCAGAAAATTAATTTTGGAAATGTAAAATTTTTTAAATGTCTTGTAAACTCTGTTGAAGTATTTTTTGACAAAATATTAGTTTTGCCGAAAAATTACAACCGATCTGTTGTTAGTTTTAGAGTTTTAATACAAAATTGTACCCACCTCTACCCTTTACATGAAATGAAGCGCAGAATCTCACATAATATTAATAATGTATTTCCAATTTATTTTATAATAAAATTAAATGTTCAAAATGACTGCCAGTGGCTTCTTGACAATAAGCAAGGCGATCTTTGAATTCTTGGATGACACATACACTTTTGATTTTAAACAGCCTCATAAAAAGTAATCAATGGGGTCAAATCGAGAGACCGATGTGGCCATTCAATAGTTCCACGTCTTGCAATTCACCTGTTAGGGAAAACTTCGTTTAAATAATTTATCCGTCTACGTGAATAATGCGGTTATATTAACTATTTTTGGGAAATTAGAAACAGTTCTCTTGAAATTACCAGAAATCAGAAGGACTATGCAATATTTTCTTCTAAATGTTTATTATACTTCTTATGCGCTATCTCTATACGAGTATCTGTTTTTATTTTCTGTCATAGGTCTTTAAATTTTTCCAAATATTCCGCCTTACCATCAGATTTATATAGCCGTCATGACAAGTAATTAGTAGAACTGGCAGAAATGTGCGGGGGGACATAGGCGTCCGCATCATAATAAGCGTACTAAAAGAAATCAGCAATAAAGCATTAAACTGTTACAATTTATAACAATGTATGGACAACTTACCCTCTTAACTAGCTTAATGAACTAGCTTGCTTATCACAAACTGTGGAGAAGATCTATAAAAACTTTACAGGATCAGGTGTGTCTCTATGGTTGTCTCCGTGATTGATGTTCACTGTGGTGAAATAATATGCTTATATTTTGAAAACGACCGTTGAACATCTATTGATGTAATACCGGCATACTTAAAATAATCATTGAACGCACTTAACGGATCTGGAGATGCACCATCAGTACCATCAGAAATTTGTCTTAATCTGGTAAAACCGGTGTTTTGCATTAACACACGTACAAACTTTTCTCTAACACGCTAATTTTTTGCGTCGCAGTCGATTTACTTCGTCATAATTACAGTAACTCTGCTAACGACAACACATTGTTTTTTATGGCGTCATGTAATCTTGTAAATAGTTTTTAAAGCTGTTTCAATGGAAATATCTTCGAATTTTGTCTGGCTTTCCTTAATAGCTGCAGCCTCGTCACGATTGAATTGTAGTATCACAACTTTTATTTGTTGTAAAATTCATCATAATAAAAAGCTGCCTCAACCATGTTCCCCAACCTGTAAGAATTGGCTGTAGTGGTTCGGGAATACCGGGACACTTGCTGTGAAATGCGCGAAGATGTTTAGAAGATTTAAGAAACACTTTTCTGGTATTTGCTATTAATTCATCTACCTCTGGAAAACCTTGTCGAATAGTTTCTGCCACAAGATGTAAAGCATGCACTTTACGCGTAACATGTACCAACCCACAACAGTGTTCTTGAAGAGAACAGCCTATTAAACGTATTGTCGCGGCACCATCGGTCACAAATATCAACACTTCACAGGTCAAATTTATCTAACGTCTCCAGCACCACCTGCGTAATTGTTGTGCCAGTACACTCAGTCTCTTGCTACCTAATAACAGTGGAAATGTCGGTTTAAGAGGGTCCAGTACACGTACTATAACATTTAAACTTGAATTTTTTTTACAATCTGTCGTCTCGTCAATACATAACCACAGCCGATTTTTACACGTTGGGGAACATAGTTGAGAGCAGCTTTTTATTATGCTGAATATTTACAACAAATAAAAGCTGTGATGCTACAATTCAATCTTTATGAAGGTGCAGCTATTAAGGAAAGCCAGACAAAATTCGAAGATATTTCCGTTGAAACAACTTTAAAAACTATTCACAAGAAATATAAAAGATTACATGACGCCGCACAGTGGACGGAAACGCCGAAAAGCTGGCCAAAATATAAAGGCATTGAGCTATTTTACTGAAATTGTCAACAGGGATTTTTTGTGTCACTGATCAAGAATCGAAGTTGAATTTTGAAAAAAACAAGGCGGCAATGAAATCCCCCAAAACAACCAAAAATCGCCAATTATCCTAATTTTTACAAAACTTTGTATAAGTATTTTTGGGTTTGAAGAATCCCAAGAATTTCAAAAAAATTACGTCATATACATATTCAAAAATTATTTGATTGAAGCGATCATATTTTTTGGATGGCGAATGGAATAAAATTTAATGATTTGAAAACTAATTTTATCAATTACTATTGAATTACATCATGAACATTAGAGCCCATTTGTCAAATTAGATCGCGCAAATTTGTCAAACTCGCAGAAAAGATATTTTTATACACTTTCGAAAAAATGTTATTGAACAATCCATTTAAAATACCAATTGTTTTTGTTTATAACTAGTACAAAAAGACTCACTTTACTATCCGATAAATAAACTATGAGATATTTATTATTCTTTCTAGATTTTTTCAGAAATTTTAATTCAGACAATTGACCCGAAACAAGTTCTTGCGCCGGTTGTTTTAGGGCATAGATTTAAAACTTTCCATTTAAAAAAAAAATTAATTTTTTATTTTGCGTGGCTGCCATGTGCGCCTGAAAAACTTACAAAATAGTGCGTTCTCATTAGCGGAGTCACTGGAAATAGTGGACGAAGTAAATCGACTGCTACACGCTATAGGTGGCGCAAAAATGAGCGCGTTAGAGAAATGTTCGTACGTATGTTAATGAAGACACCGGTTATACCAGCTTAAGACAAATTTGTGATGGTACTGATGGTGCAACCTCAGATCCGTTAAGTGCGTTAAAAGATTACTTTAAGTTTTCCAATAGATGTCCAACGGTCGTTCACAAAATATAAGCATATTTTTTCACCACAGCGAACATCACTCACGGAAACAACAACAGACATACCTGATGCTGCAAAAGTTTTTACACATCTCCGGTTAGTGATAACAAAGCTAGTTCATCAAGCTAGTTAAGAGGGTAAGTTGTACATACATTGTTATAAATTGCAACAGTTTTATTGCATTTGTTACTAGTTAATTTATTTTATTACGCTTATTGTACGACTATGTCCCGCCGCACGACTTGCCAGCGTCAGTAATTAGAGCTTCTCCAAAAAAAATTATCATAAGCTTTTACTACCTTGCATACCCTGTTTGATAAAACGATATCAAGTAACCTGCCTTTTGAGTTTTTTTATACTATTAAACTGTTTTAATTTGAAAATTGAAATATGATTTTTAAGTTACTACTCGTGCCTTTATAATAGCCCCTGCTATGGCACACTTGATATTAATCCACATCACATTCTACATTTAATGAAAGCGCAAAAACTAAAAATTTTATTCATTTCTTTTTTGAGTAGGTATATGACCTTCATCGTGACAAAACCCATTACTATTAAATTTGGTAGAATTATTACACGTGATATACAGTTTCCTGTTAAATATGGAATTTTACAGTTTGCCCCTAATTGTTAAACGTTGCTTTAACTCATTCATTAATATTGTAAAAGTCATTCACGGAACTTGTTAAGCTGCCTTCATCAGATTATTTCAGCTCGTTTATTTTTAAAGTGTCTAAAATAGAAGTTATTTAGAAATCTTCTACAATCATTAGCAATACGTATTTGAGAATATTATACTATAAAACATCCGATTATAATCTACCAAACTAAAAGTTAACTTTACAAAATTGTCTACTTATTGAATATTACAATAAACACATAAGACACAACATAAATTAGACAACCCCCAAATCCAAAGCTGAAATTGCATGGACGGGTGTTATACTATTGAAAAATGCAGACATACAACCACTTCCTTCGGCTTTGTCAGGGTGGATTGCGGAATTGGAACCCGGGAGTCGGCAGACAGTAAAACCAGCTACGTTTTAACACATTTCCCATACAAATTATGGGATGGTTAAGAAAAATTCAACTTTGTAACCCATTTTTTTCATTACCTACTTAATAATGAAGCAACTTCAATAATTTTTTTTTGCGGATTAGTGACTTCTCTTGCAGTTTAGTATCGTACGTTCAATTTAATTACGAATTTTGTTACACAGGAAAACTCAAGAAGTACGAGGACATGTAAGTTTCATAAAATTTTAATTTGTTGTGTGGCCATATCTTAATTATCCTTTTTTTCACGGTGAGATTTACTACCAAATTATTTTAAGATTGATTCTAAAAAATAGGGTTAGCGTATATTACTTGAAAAATAAGCTTTTGCTGCGCCTGTGATTTTACGTTATTTTTCGTATATTGATGATATAATATAAATAAAAACGAAAATATTTCTTTTGTTAAAGGTCTTACAGCGTTTTTAAAATGTGTATAGAGCCAAACTCGACATAAGTACATTAGTTTATACGATATTTATTTATTTATTTATTCCTAAAAACATTTTTACAATATATATAACAATTAGAAAGTATTTATAATATTGTTACGCCACTGGACTGCGTAGACTGGTTAGATGAGACTGGAATTATACGAGAACGGCCGGGAATATTCTGGAATGTTCTAGACCATGTGAATGGATGTATAAGTAAAACGCACGGTGTGCCGAGTCTCAGTCTTAAGTTGAACGTAAACGAGTAAAGAAGAAATAAGAACGAGACTTATAAGTGTTCCAGTGTGATTATAGTTAAGACAGTAATTAATTGTTGTTAATTGTTAATTAGTAAATAAAGTAGTGAGTAAGTGTTACCTGGACTTTCAATCAACGAATCTACGAGTATAGGTATTCGTGTGGTTAGCAAACACGTAACAATATAAACAAATTTAATTAACATGTAAAAATGCAAACCTTTGTAAGGCATAAGGAAAACGACAAAAGAAAGATAGAAGGAAAGACTTTGATTATTACTATTCTGTAAACTTTGTTTAATAATATTCATTTAAATCATAAAATGTGTGATTCCGTAAAAATAGCTTTAAACTTATTTCAATTTTTTTTATATTTGTACTTTTTGTAATTACCTTTGGTAGGTGATTGAAAGTTTTTATATCTGAGTACATAGGGCCTTTTCTGTTCAGATCGTACTCATATTTAGGTAATATTAAATTATTTTTATGTCTGGTACCATGTGTGTGATAATTTGATTGAGTTAAAATATCCTTACAACTGAATATATTTAATTCATTAAAATAGGGCCTACATGATTCCTGCGGCTTTAATTTGCATATAACTCGTATGGCTCCTTTTTAAATTATAAGAATACTGGTGTATGTGTGGGCGCGTGTGTGCGTGCGAATGTGCGTGCGTGAGTACGTGCGTGCGTACGTGCGTGCGTACGTGTGTTTGTGGGTGTTTGTGTGTGTTTGTGTGTTTGCTTGTGTGATTTTTTGTGTGTGTTTGTGTGTGTGTGTTTATTTGCATGTGTGTGTTTGTGTATGTTTGTTTGTGTGTATGTTTGTTTGTGTTGTGTGTGTGATGTGTGTGTGTGTTTATCCAAAATCCAAATTTGACAGCTGGCATGCAGAAACAATGAAACATGTGACAACGACGCTAGTCAAAAGCGTTCGATGAGACTGATCGATATTATTCTCGCTTGTTACTAAGACGTACGTACGAAATCAGGCCCTATATTTCTCTTTCGTCAAGGAAGTTAGGTTTTCGAATAACACATGCCTCAACAACGTTAGTCTGAGATATTATCACTGTCAAAAATGTTCCGTGGGACAGTGACGTACGCGAAATTAACAAATACGAGAAACAATAAACTGTAACAATTTATGTAAAACTTACCCTCTTAACTAGCTTGATGAACTAGCTTGCTTATCACAAACTGGAGATGTGTAGCCATTTTGCAGCATTAGGTATGTTTCTATGGTTGTCTCCATGAGTAATGTTCGCTTTGGTGAAAATATATTCTTATATTTTGAAAACGACCGTTCGACATCTACTGATGTAATACACGGATACGTAAAATAGTCTTTGAACGCACTTAAAGGATCTGGGGCTGCACCATCACGTATTTGTCTTAATTTGGTAAAACTGGTGTCTTTATTTAACTCACTTGCGAACTTTTCTTTAACGCGCTCATTTGATGCGTCACCTATAGCGTGTAGCAGTAGATTTACTTCGTCCACTATTTGCAGTGACTCCGCTAACGACAACGCACTGTTTTCTAATTTCTTTATGCTTTCAGGTAATGGTTTATAGTTCTTCGCAATATTTTTTAAAACTGTTTCAACGGAAATATCTTCGAATTTTGTCTGGCTTTCCTTAATAGCTGCAGCCTCATCTGAATTGAATTGTAGTATCACAGCTTTTATTTATTGGAAATATTCAGCATAATAAAAAGCTGCCTGCAATCATGTTCCCATATAAGAATCGGCTGTGGTGGTTCAGGAATACCGGGACACTTGCTATGAAATGCACGGAGACGTTTAGAAAATTTAAGAAAGACTTTTTTTGTACTTGCTATTAATGCATCCACCTCTGGAAAACCTTTTCGAATAGTTTCTGCCACAAGATGTAAAGCAAGCACTTTACACGTAACATGTATAAACGTACAACCTTGTTCTTGCAAAGACTGGCCTACCGAACGCATTGTCATGGCGCCATCAGTCACAAACATCAACACTTGACTTTTTGACAGTTCAAATTTTTCTAACGTCTCCATCACCACCCTGGTAATTGTTTCGCTAGTACACTGACTTAGTCTTTTGTAGACAGTGGAACTGTCTGTTTAAGAGGGTCCAGTACTCGTACTATAACATTTAAAATAGATTGTTTTTTACAATTTGTTGTCTCATCAACAGGTAACCACAGCCGTGTATTTTTTAATTCACATTTCATCTTATTTACCATGTCTACATGTACAGTTGGTAGATAGTTACATAACGTTGTGCGACTTGGTAACTTCACTTGGGCATTGTATTTATTCCAGACCTCTCGAAATGGTTGTTTATCGAGTATGTGCAGCGGAACATCACAGCCAATCAGCATTAATATTAAATCAAACATAAACTGTGTTGTCGAAGGCACGCCATTTTTTTATTTTTATGGTGCACACTATTTACGTGAAATCCAAATCACGCTTATCCCAGCACATCAAATCTTTCTCGTACACTTTACAAATTATTTTAGCACCATCATAGAATAAATCTGGGAAATCACCTATAAATTTATTCAATTTGTCAGCAAATGGCCGTTTTCTACCCCTTCCTACGTCTGCCACGCTTTATTATTAAATTAATATCAACAATACAGTACAACAAATAAAATAAAAACACAAAAACAATATGCAATACGCCCAAGTGATTTAACGTGTACACAACTCGAAAGCTAATAATAGACTGGACTGGAGAAAGAGTTTCGCGGTCAAGGTGAATGCCGGCGACAGTAAGAACATCTGTACTCTACGACCATGATACATAGAAACGATTTACAGCTTTAAATATCAGTCACATATAATGGACTTTCTTGCGCTGTCTTCCTCGTTTTATTATTTTGTAAACAAATAATGCTTGCACAACGTAAAGTTTATTTGCAACATGAAAAACATCGGCTTCTTTGATTGCGGTAAAGGGAACAAAGAATACGTTTTTTATCTTGCAAATAAGTTTGAAATAAATTGTACGTTCTAGATTAGAAATATATTTGTGACGGAGCGGTATTCTTTTTGAATTTCGATCATAGATTTGTTATCCTTTAATTATCTTTGACGGTATCCATATATTCTTAGATAGATCTATTAATACTTATAAAATATTAATTTTGTTTATTTAATCTTTTAGCATCTTCATATTAATACCGATTCTTTTTTTGATATTAATTTCTATTGTTAAAATCGATTCCCAATTTTTTCGCACATCGATTTTCTCATATTTTAAATAATTTTTTATATATGCAGTATATTATGTTAACCCTGTCTTCAATTTAGATTTTTTTTCATACACATCATCAAAGATAACATATTATTAACTAAATTACTAGGGATATGGCAATAATAAATAAATTATATATGTAGTTTGGTAACCTTGAGTATACGTCTTTCGTCTATAATGAAGTATACCTTGTATTGTGTTCTCGTGGACTTTATATTGTGCAAAATATTACAATAAAAATATTGTTTGTTTATACATCAGTCGAAAATATTATTTCAAGATTTCAACAATACTTATGGTTTGAATTTACATGACTCCGAAGGTAAGTTTCCCAAAAAAAAATGTTGGCACATAAAACAATGTTTTTTCGAAATAGAACACACAAAAGTAGTACTAAATACCCGTACAAATTTCAAATTAAAAAAATTGTATGGTTTTATATACAGTGTGTTCGTAAAATATAAAATAAATTCATTATTTCTTAAACCAAAAATATTTAGAAAAAATCCTCGGACACGTCGATTTTTAACTTGAATTGGGCACCTTACCCTTTATTTTTATTGGTTATAACATCATCACTGTTTCCATTATGACGTCATCAATATATTTTTTAAATTGATAAGTTGGAAGATACGGCCATTTAAAAAAAACAAATAAAAAGTAAAATAAACATGTTTTTTATTAATTTTTGAAGTAGGCTAGTTTTTGTTTGTTTTTTTTTGTTTTATCATTATCGTCTTTGACAGTGAATCGCTTAATAATAATTTACCCCCCGCTTAATAATAATTTACCCCAGTAGTGGTTTCTCAATAATTGTTGTCGATTTATTTTAATTTATAACATGAGTGTATCTGTAAAGCAGTGAAATGAAATTCATACGATGATTGAATACGGTGATAGGATGCGAACAAGAAGTATGTAATTTATTTAATATTAAATATCCAGAACGACCCATAACTCAATCGATAGTGGGTAAAATTGAAAAAAAAATTAGAGAGACTGGTACGATGAAAGATTTACCCTAAACAGGTCGCCCAGGTGTTGACGAGGATACAAAATTAAATGTTTTACTGGCTGTTGAAGAAAATCCACATACCAGCGTTCGACAAGTTAGTCGCGATTATGATGTTACTAAAACGTCAGTACATACAGTATTAAAATTAGAAAAATGGCATCCCTTTAAGATTCAGCATGTGCAAGAACTAAGTGATGATGATCCAAATCGGAGGATACAATTTTGTGAAACAATGATGAATATGTGCAATGGTGATCCTCTTCTGATAAAAAATATTATTTTCTCCGATGAATGCACTTTCAAATTAAATGGTGAAGTGAATCATCAGAATTGTGGATACTGGGCAAAGGAAAACCCTCGATGAACGTGGGAGCAACACACACAGTATCCGCAAAAGGTAAATTTGTGGGTGGAAATTGTAAGAAATAGAATCATTGGACCCTATTTTCTCGATGGAACTCTAAACGGACCGGCATATCTCCAATTTTTAATGGACTATCTCTTTCTAACGTTATTAAATTTATCCCCAGTAGAATTTATCCTGGAAATGTTGACGACAGCCTGTGGTATCAACAGTATGGCGCGTCTCCCCATTATGCAGCAGACGTTCGAAGATATCTTCACCAAATATTTCTTAACAGATGGATTGGTAGACGTGGACTCATCGAATGGCCACCAAGGTCACCGGACCTCAATCCATTAGATTATTTTCACTAGGGCCATCTAAAAACTATAAAGTTTATAAAACGAAACCGAAAAACATTGTTGAATTGAAAGAGAGAATTAGAACAGAAATAAACAACATTTCTGAGGACACTATAAACAAGGTTCAGCAACACATTATTCATCGTTTCGGGTACTGTCAGATACAACAAGTAGTACAGTTCGAACACTTACTATAAATTGTTTTTATTATTAACTAACCGTTAGTTCAAACAAAACATGGAAATTAGTAAATTATTTTATTCAAAATGGCCGTATCTTTCAACTTATCAATTTTAGACCCTCAGTGTGATACATTCTTGGAATCAGCTGTTGATTCAGAATCCAAAACTGGAGAAATATGCAGGGTGTTCCATTTAAAAATATATTGATGACGTCATAACAGAAACAGTAATGACGTCATAACAAAAAATAAAGGATAAGGTGCGCAATTGATATTAAAAATCGACGTGTGCGAGGATTTTTTCTAAAAATTTTTGGTTTATGAAATAATGAATTTATTCAATACTTTATGGACACAGTATCCGAGTAATACTAGTAAAATACTAGATATTAATTTTTCTACTAGTTAGTTATTAGTTACGTAATAAAAACCGCTGCCAATTACTTGGGGATCAGAACTTCCTCACCGTAGTAAAACTCAACGTGTGGTGGAGTTTATAATAAAAGTAATTTTTGACGTTTCAAAAAAATCACATTTTTTGACGTTCCAAAAAAGTCACATTTTGACGTTTCAAAAAAGTCACTTTGACGTTTCAAAAAAGTCACATTTTTTGACGTTTCAAAAAAGTGACATTTTGATATTTCAAAAAAGTCATATTGGTGGAATGTCACTAATATTTTTTTTAGATAATGGGACCGATCTTGCTCATCAACGACTCAATCCTTCCTTGACCTCTAGAATTTGTGTACCAAATTTGAAAGCTTTATCTCAAAAACTGTAGCTGCCATCCCGAACCACACAGACAGACACACAGACAGAATTTTTTTCTGTAATTTTAGTATCTAATTGTCAAGGTTGTATTTACCAAATTTTAGGAATATAAATTTGCTTTATTGGAATTGCCCCTTTTTTCAATCGTAATCAGTTTTTTTTTGTTGAAAATATGAAAACGTTAAAAACAAAAGTTATTCATAATACTAAATATTTTAGAAGAAGAAATGTTTGTGATTTCAGAGCACTCTCAACTTGCAAAACCGATTTTCAAAAATTCAAAATAAAATACTAATTTATTGAGAAAAGGGGCGGTTCCGACAAAATAAATTCATAATTCTAGAATTTAGTATGGAGGCACAAATTGTATTGTAAACAACATTTTTAATGGAATTTTTTCATATATCTATAAATAAAGGTAGTTTATTTATGACGATTTTTATAAATTGACTTCCGATCAACTCATTTTTGATATATCTTAGTTTTACATCAAGTAGGTCTTGACTCCCAAAATGCCATTCCAGAATTCGACAATTTATTGTCAGTTACACCTCTTGTTATATATATATCCTGGAACACAGTGTTAGAGCGGACAGGTTTTTACGATCCACGTATCCACATATGATTCATGTAACTTATCTGGTTCATGCCTTTCAATCTACACCATATGCTGAACACAATACAGGAGGTTTCATGAAATGTTAAGATATACAAGGTCTATACAAATGATTGCTATTGGGTCTTATCCCATGAGCCGACTCTGCACGCACGGACATTGTCCGGTGTCTACATGACCAAGAAACATATTTTTATCAAGTATTTGGGTTCAGATTCATTAAAATTGCATAAGAATTAAAAAAATTATACAAGCAATTAAAAATAATAGCTTTTATGGCCCGGCCCGCCCGTTATATTTATTCCAGAAAATCAAAACAAGAAAAAAGTTCTTCTATTTTATAACTCGAGTCAAGAATATTTAAATTATATTCATTGAGTTTAAATTGCAAATTAAGAACTTGAATTGAGGGTTCTTTTATATCTCATGTTAACATTTATAGCACGTTAGTCATCATTTTAGTTTATCTAACCTGATGATGACGCATATAAATGTTGAATTTTTAACAATGCCACTGTTAGCAACTGAAGCACATTTAATTTGTTCTTTGTTATGTCGATGACACTAAATAAGAATTACGATGAATGCCAATTATATAAATTATATGGTTACGGTTATAATAATCCTCACTTTTATGTTTGCATGTGTGTAACAAAGCCATAAAAATGATAACTGAAGGCCACCACATACACAAAGACTTGTGTTAAGGGAAGAGTGCGCACGCCACGGGGTACAGTTAAAACTCCCAGTGTGTGTCTCAGGTCAGAAATGCGCAGTTAGTCTCTGCATTTCTAGTTTTGGCGTTATGAAATAGAATGACAGACTTATGCGGCTGTCTAAAACGTTTTTAAAAGAATCTACTGAACTGTATAGAATACATCCATGTCTATGGAAAATTTCTAATTATTATAGCGCACGCCGCCGCCATCAAACATATGCAGCTCTAAGATGTCATTATGATGTGATGCATGCAAACATTAAGATAAAACTGATGACATATAATGGAGCAGTCGGGCCGGTCCACGACTCTTATTAAAGGAGAAAAAATTTTGGAGGTAACGCGACCTTAACAGAAATGTTCAGAGGCTTGTACCTCGATAAAATCGAAAATTACGACTCATTTGATTGATCAAGACAAAAGATATAGACAAAAATGCGAGAGAAATGGTGGAATAATTAAAACAATTATTTTTTTCATTTAACTCGGTCTAATTCAAAATTGGAGCATTAAACAGGTCTCAAATTTTTAGCGTATTATTATTACATATATGTTAACAAAATATGTTAATATGAAGGTGAAAATTTAATAAGTGTAGAAATTATAATTTTTTTTCTAAGGCTATGTCGATAGAATATGAGAATTTTCAGGGGTAAATAATATAGCATACGGAATACTGTTTTATCTTTCGAAATATGTAGATCCCAAGTATATGGAGAAGAAATAAATAAAATGGATGGAGGCAACTTTTTTATTTGAAACTATTTTTTTCTGGAATTAGCAGATTTCCAGAAAATCGTAGATAAAAATATGGATCGCCCACGCGGACGAAACGGCGTAGGGAGCGGTATAAAACTTGTAAAACTATGATATTGTCAAATTAGTAAATGTCCAAATTTACTTTTTCAACCCAAGACGTTTCGACTTTACTGGCAAATAACTTTTTGTTTATTCCTTTTAAGGGGTTGTAACTTCTGTAATTAAAAGTTCGTCTTCACTGTTTGTAAATGCAGGAGCCATGTTGTAAACAAAAGACACGTGATCAACGCGACGAAAGATAGTTAACACTGCTTCATAAGCAAACAAGCAATTGAAAGTTATCGTCGACAGTCGTGATCATCAGTTGACGCGCTAGAACCAACCCACTTTCGTTATAAGCTCATAAAAGCAGTACTATGCGTTCATTGGTAACCGATAAACGCGACCGACCGACGGCTGTCACAAGGAAACCAGGCCATTAATTCGCCTTGACTTCGACCCCGAAAAGTTAACGGCAACTTTTTTTTAATATGATTACATATTTACCAATAAGCAGGTAGAAATAGAAAGACACAATTTTAACAAACCTAGAACACATTTTCTACAACTAATAAGATTTGATCTTCATATTAACACATTTTGTTAACAAATATGTAGTGGTAACACAGTAAAAATTTGAGACCAGTTTATTGTTCCGTTTTTGGGATAGAGCGAGTTAAACAAAAAAATAATTGTTTTAATTATTTTACTTTTTTTTTTTCATATCTTTTGTCGCGACCAACCAAGAGTCGTAATTTTTTATTCTTTCGAGGGATGAGTCCGTGAACAGTTCTGTTAAGGTGGCATTACTTTATACTTCAAACATTTTTTTATGCGAGCTAGGTCGGCTTGACTGCTCCACTAATACGAATCTGGTGTGTGTGTAAGGAGAGAGTACAATTTTAACTTGCGATAAGACTTGACTGCATTCTTCTTTACCGTAAGTCTGTGTGTGTGGCGACCTTTATACTCAGCTAAAGTCTCCAATGATTTTATAAATAGATTAGAACTCCGTACCGATTATTATTAGTCATAAAATTGGAAGTTATACGTTTATATACATTCGTAATTTATACGACATTTGTTTGTTGGCTATAGGTCTATAAATAATCACCAATCGATATGAGTATGAGGAATTTCGTTATTTCTTCACATGCAAATGCGGTACATCACAAACGTATTTTCGTCGAAATCTGCAGGTGAAAACATTTCCAAATGCCAAAAATGTGAATATTTTAGTACAATGTCAAAACCCCGTTATGTAATTCCAGTTTTCCAAGTAAATTACAAGGCGGACCAAATAAAATGTCACTCGCCTTTGTCTTTAAGATTGCATCAATTACAGAAATAGTGCGCTTACATTTATTTTACAAAATGGCGTACAAATTAAAATTTTGAGATTCCTGAAACTTTAAAACATAGATATTTAAAAATTTATATAAGGGATACGTTAAGGTTTTTAAATAAAAATAAAAAATAATTAAACTTACGTAACTTGTTATGAAATTAAAATACAAGTTTTCGGTTAAAAAAAATAGTCGACTAGATTCAACTCAAGTCTTCTCGGAGGCCAAATGGTTAGGCGCCGCGGCCGATTCAAGAAGGTGGTAATTTATTTAATTTCTTATGACAGCACGTTATCCTTTTACCGTATAGCATTTAGTCTGTAAGTTCTCGGCAACCAGCTAATATTTGACAAAGTTAGTTTAAAAAATTATGCGCCACAAGAAATCTTGTAATAAGTACTGAACAAATAATTATGTTTGCAAAATCTTTGACAATAAACGTGAGTCGTTGTTTTTTAATCTCTTGATTTGCTTATATTTTCTGTGACCTTTCGATCCGTTTTTCGGTTCAAAATTTCTGCACTGAAAATGAGTACTCCTTTCTTCACACAATTTTTCTTACAAAACTAGAAGATGCCTTAATTATCCCAACATATTTTCACAAAATCGGTGATATTTAGAAAACAATCACAAAAAGGTAATTAGATTTTGGTTAAAAAAATATTAAAAGCTTTAAAATTATGTAGTTTCAAACATATATTTTAGAAATATAAAAAATACTGTAGAACATATGGAATAATTTCATGTGAACAATAGCATATAGATAGGTTTGGTGAAACTCTATCGAGTTTCTTTGAATTACTATGGAACTCTATAAAAACAAAAAAAAATATTGCTATGGTTACGGTTTTAATGTACAGAAACTTCAACGGAGATTCAGAGAAAACGTAATTTCAACGAATGGTCCTGTGAGGTGGCCTCCAAGGTCACCTGATTTAACACCCCTTAATTTCTTTGTTTGGGGTCATTTAAGAAATATTGTCTACGCAACCGCAGGTACAACCCGTGAAGACCTGGAGCTACGAGTAAGACGCGCAATTAATAGCATAACGGCCCAGCCATAAGCGAACGTTCTTCGAGCAACAGCTATGCGAGTTCAGAAGTGCATTGACATTAATGGACAGCATTTTGAACAACTGTTGTAATGTTTTGTGATTATTTTTTGTATTCCAAAGCCACCTTATGTATAACAAGGTAATTAGAACAAAATTGTATTTTCTTATTTTCTTTTAGCTGTAATTTTATTTGCATTTATAGCACATTTTACTACGACACATGAATAAATTCCTTATTACTAGTACTAATAAATGGTATCACGGTACCAGTATCGTTCCGTTTGAAAAAATTGAGTTTTTTCCCCAAAAACCATTTTGATGAACTTTATTTTCTCATAAATCACGTAATTTAGTATTTCTGATGGGATTTCGATTTTTCTAGCATTACACGGGTCATTTAGAGTAAATTGGAACTGTCATGGCACACTTAAATGGAAAACTAAAAATTATATTATAAAAAATATGGACGTTTGAAATGTCACTTATTTGGTATCGTTGGATTCAGAAAATTATACATAATTCAAAAATGCAATAATATACAGGGTGTTCCATTTAAAAATCAAAAGAAAGAAACTAAAGGAGAAAAGGGGGTGTACCATGATCCTGTTACATCCGGTATAACAAAAACGGCCAATTTTTCATTATTTGACACTTTTCCATCATTCACAACAATCGTGGCAAATTAAACTCTCTCCCTTTCATAATTTATTACATAGACTTACAAATTTTCCTTTAGATGAAGATGATTTTAATAAGGAATTAAATATAATGAAACAAATTGCAAGAAATAATGGATATAATGAGTCGTTAATAGATAATATGGTTAAAAATAAATAGCGAAAATGCTTCAAGAGGAATTGTTTACTGTACCTAAAAAAACGACAAAGTACAATTTCATTAATTGTATTCCGAAGTATAGTGATAAAATTAGAAGAAAATTAAATAATTTAGGTATTTCCACAATAAATGTAAACAAAACAAACTTAGGAGGCATATATTAAAAATATGATAAAGACCTTTTTTTCTAGAAAATTTATGAGCAACATTTTCTCGCCACACTTTTTTTCGTATAGGACACTATTTTGCAAAAAAAAAATCTAAAACCAGCAAAAATTCACATTTTTGAGGGGGGTATGGAATAAAGCTTGCCCTTGAGAGGTGGCGACTTTTTAATTTTCAATTTTTATCTACATTCTGAACATATCAACAAAGTTTTAATACATTGTTAATTTTTTTCTTCTAATATGTCTAATTTCCACACACTATTGTTAAATACAGCTGTGTCGATGGATTTTCCTTCTTTTTTAATGGCTAATACAACATTATTATTAGTCCAATATTAATTAGCCCTAACTTTGAAAAAGAGGAAAAACTCCTCGAAAGTTTGATCCCGATCTTTAGCCTTGAAAATATTGATTTTTATTTGTCCAAAACTTACTAAATTTTCCAACAAATTGACTTTTGTATTTTAATTTACCAAGTGATATTAATTGCTTTTGTACGAGTCGATCCTGACTCATATTAGAGAAAACCCACGCGGTCAAGATTCCAGTATTATACACGAAGGGTTTTCAGATTATGTAGTAAGGTGTAAGAAACTACAGCAAAAATGATGATGCAAAGGATGTAAGTGGGTTTCCGCCCGCTTGATGCGCCAACAAATTAATTAAACGAACTGAGGATAATCCACATAAAACACATCGTAAAAATGTAATAGTAGCGAGGAAAACAAAATAACAATTTATAATTTGTCAAAAGACGAAGCTAAAAAATAATATTATGTTATCGTGTCATGATTAAATGCGAATAAATGTCTCATTATTTTGAAAATACTAATTAATTTCAATGATGAAGGTCAACCAAAGTGCATAAATTTTCCAATTTTAAATCCAACTGATTTGCCTAAATCCTTAATAAAATTCTAATTATTCCGGGTGATCGCGGGAAAACCTCGAATTTAAATAGTACCGACACTTTTGAAGATAATTATTGGAATTTTACTTATATATGAAAAAGGGAGATCAAACGTCGTATACTGTAACCTGGTTGTATGTACCTTGTCACCCCGAAACATTCCTATATCAATATTTTAAATTGTAGCGAATATCACTGAAAATGTTTCCCAATAGATGAATTGGACGCATAGGGCCCATTAGATGGCCTCCACGTTCTCCTGACCTTGACCTAATCAGATTTATGTAATGCCACTTTTCATCGTATTTTTCTTTGGAAGTTGGTGGTTCTCATTTTGAATACTTTATAAAATAATTTAACATGTAAGTAATTGTGTTCATGGTCGGTTTTTGACCCCAAAAAATGGGGGGAGGGGCAAAAAATGACACCAAATTTTAAAAAATTTTATATAATTATTTTTATTTACCTTTTACAATAATTTTACTAACTAATTAGTGGATCGTTTTGCTCCTTTAATAAGCGTCGTAGACCGGCCCGGCCACTCCCCTAAATGTGGCCAGAGCTTAAGTTCGCGATAAGTAGGGCTGAGCGATTATGAAATTTGACAATTGATTGTTAAAAATAATTGATAAATTCCGATTAACCGACTAATCGATGATGAATTAATCGATCAATCGATTAATAGATTACACCGGCACACAAAAAAAAAAGTTGTTTGTACATTTGACGCCACCTACCTCCCGACATGTATTTCGGCCCGCTGAATACGAATTTGAAGTCAGTTTGGACCGTACACCCTCAAATATCGAGTAAATTGAAAAACCGTAAAAAGTAGCGAAAATTCGGTAATAAAAAAAATTTTGTGGATCTAAACTAAGCCTAATTTTTATGTATTTCGATCCGCTGAATACGAATCTAAAGTATATTTAGACCATAAGCCGTTTAAATCTAAGTAAATTGTAAAAAACCCTCGAAAATTGCTAAAAATGGCAAAAAATTGTGATTATGTTGATGTTGTAGATCCGGATCGAAGAGGATTTTTTATGTAATTTGATCTGCTGAATCCGAATCTGAAATATATTTGGCCCATTAATCCCTCAAAATCTCAAAAAATCGCAAAAAACCGATAAAATAGCAAAAAATTGCAGTTGAAAAAATTTAAAAAAAATCTATGAAACATGATTAAATACGTTTCTTGCATTTTTTTATGCATAAAATACAAGTTTAGAATCTGAAATTGTGAAAAATTGTAAAATCTATAAAAAATGACGTATAAACACAATGAAAATTTTTTTCATCAACATAATCACAATTTTTTGCCATTTTTAGCAATTTTCGAGGGTTTTTTACATTTTACTTAGATTTAAAACGGCTTATGGTCTAAATATACTTTAGATTCGTATTCAGCGGATCGAAATACATAAAAATTAGGCTTGGTTTAGATCCACAAAATTTTTTTTATTACCGAAACACCCAATTTTCGCTATTTTTTTACGGTTTTTCAATTTACTCGATATTTGAGGGTGTACGGTCCAAACTGACTTCAAATTCGGATTCAGCGGGTCGAAATACATGTCGGGAGGTAGGCGGCGTCAAATGTACAAACAACTTTTTTTTGTGTGCCGGTGTTATCTCTGATTAATCGATTAATCAATCAATCGATTATTTTCGATTATTCGATGAAACATTAGTCGATTATATCCAGTTATTCGATCAGTCGATTATTTCTGATTAATTGAACAATTGATCAATCGAATATTTCTAATTAATCGATTGACCAATTATCGATTTTTACTTTTTAAACGATTTTTCTGAATAATCGGTTGAACGATTAATTGATTATTTCCGACTTATTGATTATCGATTAATCGGAAATTATCGATTATTTATAACATTATTCAAATGACTGATTAATCGATTATCGTATCGTATGCAAAAGGCACATATTGTTGTTCATGTACAATTTGAGGAAATTGAATTGCAATTTTTTTAATGATCTAACTACTGGGCCGGGATACTTTTTACTTTGCAAATTTAAACTGAATAATAAGATTTACCTATTTTTCATTTTCAAAGTATGATTTCTTTGCTGTTTATATTTTAATCAATAACCGATTAATCGATTAATCAATATTCGATTAATCAATATTCAATTAATCGACCAAACAGTAATAGAGAAATCAACAGTCGATTAATCAAAAATTGGTTAGTTGATTAAACAACAATCGTTAAATCAACCATCGATTAATCGATCATTGAGTAATCGATTGATCGATTATTGATTAATTGATTGATCGATAATTGAATAATGGATTATTTACGAAACAGTAATCAAATGTTCGATTAATCGATTATTGATTAATGGATTATTTACGAAATAATAACAAAATGGTCGATTAATCGATTATTTTTCGATTTATCGATTATTTTTTCCAGCCCTAGCGACAAGTCACAGTTTTCATTTGAATTAACTTTTTTGGTTTAAAGTTACAATAGCTATTTTCTCAAAAAAAAAAATTATGCAGCCTCACAGTGATGATACATTTTTGTAATCATAGTCCGGGTAAAGAGGAATTTTAAATTTCCATTCGTACTCCAAGCCTGACTTTTTGACCAAAAATTAGTTATAAGATGTACATTAAAACCATCCCAAAAACGACTTTTCTGCAAATATCTCGGAAAATGTAAAAAAATACAGAAATTTTTTTTTAAATAAAATCGAAAGATATCGAAATTATCTATAAAATCGTCTTGAATCTTGTTTCACGTATTTGCAATAGATGGACCAACAACTTTTGTTTATAGTTTTCCTTATCAAAAAAATTAAGTAAACTGCAAGAGAATTTATTTTCGTGAGAATATAAGTACAGAAAATGTCAAGAATGTGAATGAAAATTAAATATACAAGCTAATAATAAAAATGAAAAAAAAGTCAAAGGCAACTGTGCTTCCAAAAGAATTAATAGCATGGTGTTCAAGAAAAATGAAAGGTACTTTCGCAGAATACTTGCATATTCCACATTATTAATTTCTGGTTAAAATGGTGTCAGCAGAATTGAAAGGACAAGGCACACTTTTTTATTGGTACTTTTGAAGACCCCGTATCTCCAAAATTAGTCACAAGATTGAGTTGGGCCTGTGGAGACTTTTCATCGCAATTACATCAAAAAATAATGAAAATTTACCAAGACATTTTTCCACTAAAAGTATTTCTTGTCCTTTTGTATGTATGACATATTAATTTCCAGACACTTCGTTGAAATAATTATATATTTCTACTTTGTTGGAAAGATTTGGTTATGAACTTTGGTAAAAAATATGAAGAAGGAGTAACAATTATAACGTAAAATGTATTTTTTTGGAGCAATTTGGAGCATTTAGTACAAGCTTGCCTGCAATTAGGTTTTAGATTAAGCTGCTCTTAATTGCATTAAAGTTTTTATTAGGATCTTCTGTGCTTCCAGTAGGATTAAAACCGCAATTATTATGAAAAATAACAAATAAATACATTGTACTTTCCCAGAATAATATCAGTTTTTAGATGGTTTATTGTTTACGTCAGACGCAATAACTTTAATTAAACAAAATTTTACTGTAAAACTGGAACATCTACTATTACTTTTGCGAACTCGGTCTTTCTTATTAGTACTTACTGAGAGAGCAATATTTGTTGAAATAACTTCATGACTCTGAAAATATGGACTACTAGAACACATACGAGTGATATTATAACTAGAAATAAATATAGTTTAAAAAAACTAAAAAACACGCTTTTAAAGCACATCAAACTAAAAAAGTGAAAAATAATTATTAATATAAACTGAAAAGAATAATGAACGAAAAATACTAGTATTATTGTGAAAAAAGCGTGGGTTGCTCGATATACGAAAAATATGGCACAAAGCGCCCCACGCTTTTTTCACAATAATACTAGTATTTTTCGTTCATTATTCTTTTCACTTTATATTAATAATTATTTTTCATTTTTGTTTGATGTTTTTAAAAGCGTGTTTTTTAGTTTTTTTAAACTATATTTATTTTTCACTTTTTGTTTGATGTTTGAAAGCGTTTTTGTTTTTATAAACTATATTTATATTGCTTATTGATGCTGATATTATAACATTACGATCCACAGATATTTCTGAAAAAAAAATATTTATTTCAGCCATGGATTTGAACTCACGCCGGAGGAGTCTGTCGTTTCGCATCGACTGCCTTAACCCGCTCGACCACCGCGACCTAGCTGGCAATTGTGGAATGTACTGACATATTAAGCCTTTCCTCTCACGCAGAGAATACGACAGGAAAGGACTAGCTATCCTGATCAGGATAATGATATAAACTTATCAAATTATTGTATTGTTACCGGTTCTTCGTAAGTGTACAAAGTTTCAATTAAATCTGTCCGTTTAAAGTGGGTCAAAATCGAGTCCAAAGAGTCGGTTACAAACAAGCAAACAAAGAAACATACAAGTGAAGCTAATAAAAGCGTGTTAAAAATGACTTCGGGAACTCTGACTTTTTGCCGCTATTAGACGTTTTGGCATCATTGTGTGCCGTGATGAAAAGTGAGACACACTGTAAATTCTAAAATATCTCAGAGGAAGGATAATATATTATTCAGTGGTTATTCTGAAGAGCATAAGGCTATCTATCTGTCGTTCTTTGTTGAATTTTTTTCTATTTGTCCCAGACTGATTACTTAGGCTATAAAACGCAGTAGACCGGCTACACTCGTTTGCATATTACACATACACAAACGTTGATTATTGATAAAAATTAAATGAGATTATTAATACAGTACCTCATTGTCAGTGTTTATGGCCAATCTCGTTTACATAAATCCAAATATTATGATTATGGACAATAAAAATATAAACGGAAGTTTTAATCTTATCAAGAACAAGGAATTAAAAGATAAAAATATGTAATTAAGAGCAGACATAAATACTTTAGAATAAAACAATATATTAATGTAAAGGTGTTTGGAGATAAAAGTTCAGAATAGGACAATATAACAATTGCAGTGTCAAATTAAAAGGAAAAAATTGCCTACTGTTTTAATGAAACGATAAAAATGTACAACTTCCTTAATCTTCAGATTTTATAAATGTAGGCCGGTGTTATGGTTTTATTTGAAACAGTTGAAACATTTGAACTAGGAGGTAGACAAAAATAGAACTGTTTATCTACATGATACGTACAAATAAACCTCAAATTTCAAACATACAGAGCAAGAACATACATCTGAAATAACTAAAACAATCATATTGGGGACATCCTAAGAATAATTTCCTGAAAATCAATTTTTGTTTCAAATTTCGATTTTTCATCCAGAAGGCAGATATGTTTAAATTGCACTGGTCAGCAGTAAAAATATTTCGGTGACAAAATCAGATAATTTTAGTTTGTACGACCGTGTTTAATACCAATATGGCCTTCAAAATCGTTAATTTGCTCTAGTTTTGAAAAATACATGGAGGATTTGGTGTTCATAGCGCTCTTATATCTTCATTCTGTGAATTTTGTACTTCAAGGTCCTGAAGTGGACTGGAACCTTTGATGTGTTACTAACATTGACGTGAATTAACTCAAATATAAAAAAAATCCAAATACAAACTACTCTAATTTAAAATCAAGTTTGGCTAAAATTTAAACTCAAATACAAAATCATAATAAAAATTCATAAAATAAATTTTAAACAAGTAAACATAGTATTTAATAACGTTCCAACGTGAGACGAAGAAACTTCAATTAACAGTAATTATAAAAACCAATTATAAATATAAAGATAAAAAAAATAAACAAATACAATACATTACATAAAAAAATATACAGTGTGGAAATTAAGTAACGCATAAATTCAGTAATTCCGTTGATATTAATTTTTTTGGAAAAAACTCGAAGGGGTATAGCGATTTTAACTTCAGCAAATATTTTCAGTCTATTTTCAGTTTCTTATGTCATTTATTTTTTTAAGTTATGACGTTATCGACTTTTTTTTTTAAACGACAATCTATATTTTTTATTATTGATTTTGGTAGTAGTTTTTATTCCGGTTCTGACCGTATAAAATTTTCAATATGTTATATTTGAAAAAAAATCGAGAAAAACAGTCTTAAAATTCAAATTACAAAAATTCATTAAATTGGGAAAATTTATCTAGTTGCCTAAGTTTGACGGAAAGGTATCGACGGCACATTCGTTTTTATTTTGAAATTATACAAATAGTTGAAAAATCGAACTAATGTGATACACCGGCAACTAGATAAATTTTTCCAATTTAATGAATTTTTGTTATTTGAACTTTAAGACTGTTTTTCTCGATTTTTTTCAAATATAACATATTGAAAATTTTATACGGTCGGAACCGGAATAAAAACTACTATCAAAAATATAGGTTATCATTTAAAAAAAAGTCGATAACGTCATAATTTAAAAAATAAATCATATAAGAAATTGAAAATAGACTGAAAATATTTGCTGAAGTTAAAATCGCTATACCCCTTCGAGATTTTTTTCCAAAAAAATTAATATCAACGGATTTACTGAATTTATGCGTTACAAAGTTCAAATAACAAAAATTCATTAAATTGGGAAAATTTATCTAGTTGCCGGAATAACTGATGACCATCAACCTAAAATATTACATATTTGTGGGAAAAGTAAAAAACTTAATTTATTAGAAGTGCTAGAAATTAATAAATTAAATAGGAATAAAAATTACAACATATTAAACGACCAAATAGATTTAAATAATTCTCCGTTATTAAACTTATTCAGATAACCTGCTGCTAATAAAAATCACACCATAATATATTTTACTATCTCGAAAAAAACCCTACATTTAAAGACATAACATCTGTACAAATTTGAATTATATTATCAACCATAAAGTGACCCATCCTTCTATTCAGTTCAGTTTATATTTAAATGAAAGTAAAATCTGTGTATAATTTAGTTTACTTGAAAATATCCGAATAAGATGAAACTAGTTGTAAAATAACAAATAAAGTGAAAATTAGACAAGTAATAATAAAAGTGTTTATAATTTTTTAAATCAAAATGGATTTTCACAAAGTACCTAACTTCATTTTCAATTAACTTTTTTTTACCAAACAAGATGTTCAGGTTTAATTCAACGCAGGTCGGGGTTTTTGTCCGCTGGATAGTTGTTTCCTATAAATCTTATTCAGTAAATATTTTAGCCTACTAGAGCTAGAAGCAAAGTTTACAGAATAAATAATCTGTAAACTTTGCTAGAAGTCACAGCACTGACCACTAGAGGGATACATTTACTATGTCTTTTCAGTACCTACACAAAATTTTACGTTTTTATTTATTACATGATCCTACCGTTTAAAAAATAGGTAGGATTTCTTTGATCAATAATTGATTCAACTAAGCGATCCATGACGTGTACTTGAAATAATAGATTAACACGTTTTTAAGTTATCATTGGTACTTATTTTTATTACGTAATAATATGTAAAAAGAAATCGTGTACTATTTCTCGTGTGAACGATACATCCGATGTCAATAAAACCATTAACTGATTAGTTACACTTGAACTTCAATCAATATGTTTTATTGTTATCATTTTAGATTTAAATGTCATTTATACTTTATATGTAATCCACTTTATGTACAGAGTTATTTACTATAAATTACCCACCCTTTATCATCGTTATTATTGCCTATAGAAAAAAAAGTTTTAAATAAAAGTTATGTGGTTATGACTGAATTTTGTTAAAATGCTATCAAAAGTACAGTAGCGTGCAGATTTTAGGGGATACAAAAAATAATATATTTTTTTAAATGGAATACCCTGTATATTATTAAATTTTTCGAATGATCCTTTGTTTTTTATTTCAAAAATATACCATATGTTACCCCTACCAGATACCGTTTTTGAGTTATTAAAAGTCGAATATCTTAGTTAAACTAGTTGCTGTAAATATGGAAAGGTTAACATTATTAAAGTGAGCTATGAAAACGACAACAATTATGTTTGATAAGTGACATTTTGTTCCGTTCAAAAACGTCACTGTCCGGAATATAATGGTAAATAAACAATAACCTCCAAATATCTATCTGGTTCCCAATTGTTTATAATAGAGTATTTTTAGTAGGTGAAGAATTTCTGTTTAACCTTTGGTCGATCTCATATTTATTAAGGTATTATTATGTTTACCATCTAAGTTAATAGTATCTTGTACATATTTACGTTATCCAATATTGTTGTTTATTATTTAAGTACTTTTGTTGTAATAACAGTCCCCAAAGTTAACGCTTTCACACTGAAAGAAAATATTATTAGAAATATGTGTCACATAAAATATGCAATCATTTATTACTTTATTAGATAAATATTCAATATTTACGTCGATATTAATTAAATCGCAACAAGTTGGGAACAGCTGTTCCATACTTTTCCTTTCAGAAGGGTTGCGACTGCCTTTGGTTGGTTTGACCGTCGGCTACTATTGTTAAAGTTTTCTGTCTCATAAACTTCTCCGCTGCCTAACAGTAGGGAGACAACTTATCATACCGCTCATAGATGGCGTTATGATCTACTTTTGGGAATAATTAATTTAAATCCCATTGTGTAATTCATGTGTTATTTGGTACTATTAGACTATTCTTATAGTAGATTTTAATCATTAAATATTATTTGTGATATATTATGAATTTCTTTTAGTTACTTTCATATCTTATTTTATAAAGTTTGATTTTTTATATCAAACTAGTTTACCTCCTTGATAGAGACAGGATGATAGGCCATTTTAATAATCAACCTTGTACCGGCAACACCTATTGGCAGACAATCGATAACATCAATCAGTAACAACTTTTGAAATGTTATCTTAATATACTAGGGTAGTGAATAACCATCAGGTAATAATAATAGTTTTAAATGATTTATTTTTCTTGCAAATTCTCTTCAAGATGTATATTTTTAAGGAAAAGTTAATAATTAATTTTTCTAATTTTTTTGTGAAGATGTGACACATGTTCTAATAATATGTTTCTATTTATTCCTTTCTTAAATACATAGTCTGAAGCCGGCTAATATAATTCAGCGTTAACGTAATATTCATTGTTAACAATTATTCATCGCTAATATTAAGCTAAAAATTCGCAATTATTCATCGTTACTAAAATTCACATATATTCAGCATTAACTAATATTAATTAGGAACCCTAATTTTAATTAGGAACCCTAGTATTAATCAGGAATTTTAATATTCATCATTAACTTAAATATTCAACATTAACTTGCAAATTCATCATTAACATCAAATTCATCAGGACTCTTTTGTGAATTTATATTTCACACTCTTCCAATTTCATTTGGATATTAATATTTGCAAGGTGGCAAATTAAAAAGTCACGATTCTTGGATCCAGAGGATTAGTTCCGTGGATGCTTTATTTGGATGACCAGAATTCATCTGTAACTGTAACGTGATATGCGCTCCACAATTTTGAGTAACATTTCATTACATCGGTAGACTATGTATTAAGAAACTAGGTGTCCATACCAGACGAGAAAACGTTAACTTCAGGACTCACGCCACCACTTCCATCCCAGGCCAGCCTTCGCTGGAGTGTGGCAAGTTATTTTCTTTTCGATTGTGTTCGGTGAACGAGTTTCACCCACTCGTAATAAATTCTTGTATATATATTTGTCGGTAATTCTAGATTACCATTTTGTGGAAAGTATACTTTGCTGTTGATTTAATAATACTTAATTTTATTAATTAATTTTTTATTCTGTTTCTACCTTAGACAGAAATTCTGAGTTGGGGGGATGAAAAAGTAATCACTGGTAAAACTGCAGATGGCGCCCTTAAAATAAAAATAATTTTTTATATTACTTATTCATCCTCGCCTGCTACGCGTTGATAGAATTATTTTGAAGTGAATAATAGTGAACCAAGGTCTCAAGGAAACAAGATACGCACGGCCCTTGCCTCCCAAAAAAAATCAGCTAGCCGCAGGCACAGGAAATTTCTTCGCTTTCCTTGTCAATAAGAATAGTTCTTATTGACAGGTAAAGTGTAGGCTTTTCCATAAATACCTGATTTGGTTTCCTCTTGTATTAAGAGTCATCCTAATACAGGGCGAAACTAAAATCACGGTACCACGGGGGTTCCCCGGTTACATTTGGCGACCAACGTAACCAGATGTAACAATTTCTTTAATGAAATAATCAAAATGGTTTACAGTGAGGAAGAAAAAGTCCAAATATTTACTTGTTATATACAAAATAACAAAAATAAAAGTGCAGCAAAAAGAGCATATAGGGTGTTGTATCCAAATCGGCCAATACCATGAGAAAATACGTTCAAAAATATTTACCGAAAGGTGAATAATACCTCCAGTTTTAGTAGAAGAAAGCGTGTAGTTCAAGAAAACCAAGAAGAACAGCTAGATATACTGCTTCATTTCGAAGATAAGCCCATCCATATTTATTCGCGATAGACTTTTTTGAAACATTGTATTATTTTTTAGAAAATTCTGAATGTAGTATAAATAATGCAGTCGATCAATTAGATAAAAGTTATTCCAAAATCCAACGTACGTTAAAAAATAACAACTGCAGACCATATAAAATTTTACCCGTACAAGTTTTAACAGGGGCTCATAAAAGGAAAAGGCTGGACTTTTGCCGCCAGATGGATCAAAAGTTGGATGAAGATCCCGATTTTTTTTACTATTATGGACTGATGAATCATCCTTTTCTACGGCAGGAGTTTTTATTAGGAAAAATCGAAGGCCGTGGGAAAACAAGCACAACAGAAAAAGATTGGTAAAACAAATCAGGAAGAAAAACTGTTAGCGTTTGGTGTGGAAAATATTCTCTCTCCATTAGGGGAAATTGCATTTAAAAAAATTGCAGCGACATGAAAATAATAGAAATTAGAATTTTTAATTGTTCTACATTTATTTGTTTTATTTTGGTTTGAAATACAGATTAATGGTTAGTAAATAAAAATACAACAATAAAAAATATGTGAGTCACATACATAAAATGCGTTTATCCATCATATAACTAAAATAAAAATAAGAATTATTATCTGAAACGCAATTAAATTTATCAACCGTTTAAATTATAAAAGGCATTTTTTTTTGTTTCACTATTTGTATTGTATAGATGCCAGACGTTGTTGACTAATGTTATCTACATATATACAATTAAAAATAGCAGCTACCATTTATATTTTAGTATAAATTGAGGTTTTTCATTTTTATACAATAAAAATACTTTCCTTTTTATATGCATATAATTATGTAGCTTAAAATTCATTTGGAAGGTAGCAGGACAGAGCATTTTAGCAGATATCGTTAGAAGCATCGATTTAAGAGGAATCCGGTCTAAATTCGAGCTCATTTCGGTTGTAAATCTTTTGTAGAAATCAAATTCCGACAAATATTTGGCATCAAAGTAAATATAAAGTCAAAATCTACAGAGGTCAGAAAAGGTATCAAACGGTTGCGCGAAACAGATTGTTTTTACTTAACAGCTGATAAGGGCAATAAGGTTGTTATTTTAGATAAAGAGGAATATTATGAAAGGGTGGACAATCTGATTAGTACTGGTTCTTATAAAAACTTTCTAGAAATCCATTACCAAAAATGATTACTGGAGTTAGAAATGTACTTAAATCCTGCAACAACCTGCAACATCCTGTATTGCTCGCACGTTTACTTTTCAATGTATGTAGGTTTTTGTGCTGTTTAGCTAACAATTTAACAAATGTAGAAGAAGCATTAAATTGAAATAGCCTAATATAAATTGTTACTACCCAGCAAGAACCGCGAGGAGGTATGAGGTATGGAGTAAAGAAATTATTCAAAGAGTAACACGAAACCTTTAAAAAATAAAATAAAAGCAAATAATATAATCACAAAATTGTAACATAAATAAATAGTTTTCTCAATAAATAAACTAAAAATAAATTCTAATAGTAAAAGTTATTACTATAATAAAAACAGAAAGACGCATTTTTATCAAAATGAAAGAAACTAATATTAATAAATAATAACATCCTGAAAAAGAATATTTCTCAAGCACTGAACTAAGGAAGCACAAAACGGAAATCAATAATACAGTTGATATCACAAAATTCACTTCTTCACTTTACTGTACCTCACCTCACATCGCTTCTTCTTCTGAATCCTCGTCCTTCTCACACTCTTCTTCATTTTCAGATGAACTACTATCCTCGTTCAAATTTATAATAAATTTATTTCCATCATTTATATGACATTCAGCAATTTCTAAATAATCATCCTCAATTGTAATTACGTTCCTAATTATTTTTTCCCAATTTTCCTTGTTAATTTTCGACACTTCATTTTGTATTAACTGTACGACTTTTTTATCGAATTTCGGAAAAGTATTTCCGTTCCTGACATTTTTCTTCAATTTACACCAAATCAATTCAATCGGGTTGAAAATACAGAAATATGGCGGTAATCTCAACAATTTATGGCCATATCTCTCCGTTACAGTGTTCATAATATACTTCTTCTCATAATTTTTCATTCGCAGGACTTCCAAGAGTTGTGCTTTATTATAATTTTCCTCATAATAGAGATCATGTTCCATTAAAGAATTTGTAACTCCAGCTTAGTAGAAACTCTTGTTAGGAATTTTATACAGTTGTCTCGAATGGTACTTTTTTAAACAAAACCGAAGTGGGCCATCTCGACATTAAATAGTTGTTATAACACCTTGTTTGTCTTTGAAATAAACTTGTGAACAATAAAATATATTTCAATAATCAGTTTCTTTTTTTTAGAATATCTATTTGAATATGTTGAAAATACAAAATCATCTTTTAATTTAAAACAGAATAATGAACAACTGACACAACATGGTCGTGAATGCATATACCTGTTTTTTAATGTCACCCCACAGACAAAAAATTAAAAAAAATGTACCCTCCCATTGCAGACCCTCATGGTACAACAAAATTCCTACCTATTTATTAAAATATTTTATTGGGTGTTTTTTCTATGGCTTACAGTAAGTATACATTGTTTTAATTCTCTGTAACAGTAATGTTATTGTAAATGTAAAATACAATTTTAGAAAACCACTAATGACAACTATGTTGAAGATTCTAAGTAATAATAATAACACAGACCCTTATTGTTTTAAAAGAAAATACATTCATAAAACAAGTAGCGATTTAATTTTCTCTTAGATAATTTACTAGCGTATCAGTGCGCTGTCTTGGATGGTTTTAGCGTATACATATGCATATTTTATAATTAGAATGAGCTCACAAAAATATTATAAATCATAAAGAGGCGTTTTCTTTGCTATAAAATTTATTTTTAATTTTACCTGGCATTTAAACATACTTCTTTTCGAATATGGCGGCAACTGAGTAAAACAATTAAGTACTGCTTCAGAATATAAGTTCAAAAAATTAATTTAAAAACAAATTAAGTTCCTCTTCTTGGTAAAACTTAAAATATAGAGTGGAATGAAAAATAATAACTGAAAAATTTTTTTTGCTAATTATTATTTACTAACTTTTACAAATCTTATCACAGATAAGTATAACATATATCTTTTTAAACAATTATTTTCTCGGCTATTTGCCAAAACGCTGAAACTTGGATTATAAAAAGATAATATGCACATTATGTTCAGTACAACTGACTCAATAATGTTATTTTTAATTTCAACTATTCTGTCTAGTAAAACCAAAAATAAATAAAACACAAGGTACTCACCAGTTGACACTCACTTTAAAAAACTTTAAAATATCTACCGACACGTGTTTCTGCTTGCATTGCGTCATCAGGGTAGCCAGCACATTTAAAGAATCCAAAGTAAAAAAAACTTCAGAGAACAGAATAATTGAAATTATATAGTGGAAATACCCCTTTGGGTCGAATAAAATAATTTAAAAACAAATTAAGTTCCTCTTCTTGGTAAAATTTAAAATATAGAGTGGAATGAAAAATAATAATAACTGAAAAAAATTTTTTTTTTTGCTAATTATTATTTACTAACTTTTACAAATCTTATCACAGATAAGTATAACATATATCTTTTTAAACAATTATTTTCCCGGCTATTTGCCAAAACGCTGAAACTTGGATTACAAAAAAGATAACATTATTGAGTCAGTTGTACTGAACATAATGTGCATATTATCTTTTTTGTAATCCAAGTTCGAGCGTTTTGGCAAATAGCCGGGAAAATAATTGTTTAAAAAGATATATATGTTATACTTTATCTGTGATAAGATTTGTAAAAGTTAGTAAATAATAATTAGAAAAAAAAATGTTCAGTTAATATTATTTTTCATTCCATTCAAAAAATTAATTAATCATAGTTAATATGTTGTATTAAAGGTAAAATAGTATAACTGCATTATTTACAAGTTTAATGTGCATAAAAATTGGATAATTTCTCGAGAAAAAAACGTAAGATCATTGTTTGAAAATGGTTGTAACCAAACAATTTATTTAGGATGTGGAAACTGTGGTTGCGGATGCTTTCAAGAAGAATACCTTTATAAAAGAAATCAGTAAGTCAATTGCATCTAATATTCAAAATTGGCTAGAAAATGAGTTAATTAACATAAATAAATAAATTACAAACATCAGACAGGAATTTGAAGAATTTAAAAAATGCGATGGTCGATGAAAGAAACAAACAGAAAAAATTAATAGCCTAGAACAAAACACGCGTCGAAATAATTTACTTATCTCTGGATATAAGGAGCAAAATATTGAAATTACTAAGGAAGTGGTTACAGAATTATTTAATTCTAAACTGAAATTAAAGATAAATCCGTTAGATGTCGATACATGTCAAAGAATTGGTAAAATAGAGAAAGGAAAAACAGACCAATACTGATAAGATTCGTAAATATTAAAATCAAATTAGAAGTATTTTATAAGAAGAAGGAATTAAAAGGAACTGGAGTTTCAATTAAGGAAGACCTGCCGGCAGATAATCTTAGAACATATAAGGCATGTGAAAAGTTTAATTTTAAACAGGTATACATGGACCAAAAATGGATCAACTTATGTGAAAACGGCGCAGAAAATAATTTTAAAGATGAAATTCAAGATGAGCCTTTAAATACATAAATAAATAGAATGTTTAAAAATTTTTTTTTTAAAGTATTTAGTTTAATGTTGGTGTATTTGTATACATATTTGTAGGTACTAGGCACGGCCTGCTAGGGCTCATTAGTACTACATTTTATCTTTTATTTTAGTGTTATTAATATTATTATGTAAGACATAAGTATGACTTTTGTGTTATCTTTATTTTTATATTATTAATAGTAACAATTAATTAACAATTAATAGTAAAAAAACCTAAATTGTTGCTTTTTTACCCCTTTATATTGCATACTCGTATTACTTACATTTAATTACACTATATATTAATTGCTAAATTTGCTCTTAAAGCATTTTTTTTATAATTTTATTTTCGATAATTTTTAGCAATTATAATAATTATAGAGCTTACTGTGCATGTTCTTCATTGCTTTTGATATATACATATATTTTTTTCACTCCCCTAGGTGTAAATACTATTATCTGAGGATAAATAATACATATACATATAAATTTTTATTATTTTACTTCCTCACTCCTCGAAATGAGGAGTTATGTATTCGTGAAAAAAATTTTAAAATATTTTTGACATTGATAATATTGGTGGAAAAGTAGGTTTTTTTTAATGAAAATATGAATTTTCTTATGGATATACATGCACCTTTATAGACTTGCAATTTCAAAAAACCATATAAGCCCTGGATTACAGATAACATTAAGTTGCTTATTAATTTTAAAGACAAGGCTTTACAAAAATATAAAAAAAACGAACTAGTACAATACCCCGAGAGAAGTGCTTACTTTCATTACTCAGTACAAAAGGATGCAACATTTGTTTGGAAAGCTGTTGAAAAGTTACATATTCACAATAAGCAAAAAAATTCAAATATTCCCGACAACTTATCAAATGTCAATGAAATTTATAATTATTTCATAAACTCCAGTGGTGGTTCGTGGGTCATGAGATAGGGACGGCAATTAGAAAAGTTCACTGTATTACCTACCTTTTAAAGTGATTTAAATTCCAAATCGATCCTCCGATCTTTTTGAGGTGCAAAGTGGTCCATTACTTTTTCATTAAAGTCTTTTATCTTCTTTATTAATGCCCTTTCTATGGTAAGCATAGCTAAAGAAGATACCCTTTCCTGACCCATGGTATTTCTTAAAAATGTCTTTACTCTTTTTAAGGTGGAAAAACAACGTTAACTTTCGACGGTAGTCATAGGGAGAGTACACAAGATTTTTAACAGTTTAACACTTTCAGAAAAAGTATTGCACAAATTATTGTTAATAAAAAGCTGTAACAAAGCAACTGCACCTTCACTATTGGAAAAATATTCTCGGCTATATAATACTTCTAATTCAGTTTTAAGTTTCAAGTGATTTATGACTGGATACTCCGTTTTAACTAATTTAAACATATCTTGAGGAAAGCTTTTTTTATAATCTTTAAATCGATCTGCGTGAAATAACTGAGACACTGCTAAATGATTGCTGAAGCCAAACCTGTTTTTGATCTCAGATGTAATTATATCACAAACTTCTAATGAAATTCTCCTTTTGATTCTTCCGTTTTACATCTCTGGGCAGACTGCATGGATGTCTCCTCCAAATAGTTATTCAAAATTTTATTTCTGATGTCTTCAATTTTTACTATTAAAAACGCCAATACTTATTTACTGTTATGACATCGATATTACATTTTTGTAATTGATTGAACAATATATCACAATGAGGCATAACTAAATGAAAAAAATTTAACCAGTAAAGAAAATGTTCATGTTGTAAGTAGTTTTTTAAACCAATAGCTTGGTTTAGAGTGTTGTTTTCTGATTCATTATCAATGATTTTTTTCTAAACAATCTAATAATTCTGTTCGATAGGTATAAACAGTCTCTATGCACTTTGTATTAAAATTCCATTGTGTTGGAGCCGCTTAGGTAATCTCACCTTAACAACATTATCTAATACGGCTATTCTTTTTGGCGATTTTCCAAAGAATGAAGAAAAGCTATGTAAATTAGCAAAAAAAATTTTTATGCTTTTATCCTGACTTGATGCTTTTTGTAAAATTAAATTTAGTTGATGAGCGTAACAATGAACAAAATTTGCTGAGGGATAAATTTTTTTAATTAAAAATACCTATTAACTTCTTTTTTTCTTATCAAGAGATGTTTGCTTTATCGTCATATTAGGTTTTGGACGGCCACCACCTTTGAATTTCACTCGGCCTTCATAACCCAACTTATGTCCATCTTTCAGTTTTAATATATTTTGTACAACACTCATATTTAATAGTAAACACCAAAAACACTGTTTTACTTAATTTCACGACAAGTAGAGATTTACTAATAAAATGTTCACAAATAAAAACATTAAAAACAACGCGACAGAATTTACCGACCAACGCGTACCTAGTCAGCATTAAGACTGCTTCTACTGAACAAACTTCGTGTGTTCCCGTTTCCGTAAAATGTGTCAGGAACATTGTCCCAGCCAGTGTTTTCTGTCTCTTTTGCTTTCTGACGATTCGCGCATAAGTCTATTTCACTTTAATTCGTTGTAAGTTCGGTCCGTAGCTAGCTTTGAGGACACTTTGTGGATTGACCCAAGATTTTTTAAATTCTATAAATGAATAATGTAATGAATATGAATGTAGAGCTCGGTGCTCGGAGGGGATACGAAATCCTGTGATCTAGATATCTGAATAGGTGCATAGAATAAACTGGAAACTTTAATATATTTTTTTAAGAATATTAAAAATGTATATATTATATATCTTTAAACTTCAGAAAATGAATAGCGCTATTTTTTATTTGTATGTGGGAGGTCATTGACCAAATAACCCTATAGAAGAACTGCCAGTGATAAACTCCATACCTAATATTAATCAAAGTAACAACATATTTAATTATTATAAAGAACTTAAAAGTTCAGTAAATTCTATTCTTACTTTTCGAACAGTAACTAAAATTGAAATTAGTAAACTATTACTTCCTATTATATTTCGAGCCATCGGTGCTGATGGTATACATATAAATTTTTTTAGAACGGGGCTCAGCTGTACTACAGCTATACTGAATATTACTGATCATATTTTTTAGAGCTACTGATTCAGGTCTGTCTACAGTACAGGTGTTGCTTGACTATTCTAAGACTTTTGATACTTTAAATCATAAGCCATTGTTATTAATATTTGAATATATAGGTTTTGACGCTTGGGCAGTGAATTTTAATTGCTAACTATTTAAAAGATAGGAAGCAGAGGGTGGTAATAAATGGATCATTTTCTGATTCCGTAAATATTTTCCAAAGAGTACCACAAGGCTCTGTGCTGGGCCCTCTTTTGTATATTATATACACTACCTCCCTATCGACTTTTATGATACATTGCAGCACACAAATGTATGCAGATGATATACAGGTATTTTTTTGCTTTAATCCTGACGATGATGCCAGGAATAGTTGTGCACATATAAATAAGGATCTTGAAATTCTAGTTCTGTCTCTTCTTTTTCAAAATTATACAAGCGTAACTTTCCAATAGTCTAGTTAATTTATTATTTATTAATTTATTTAGGTTTTTTTTTTGATATAATTATAAAAATAATGCTATACGTACTTTATCTTTAGATGATAATCAATTTATTTCTGGTTATTTTTATATTGTCTACCATTTTTTATTTTGATTTGGTTAAGTGTAAGACCAGCTATAGGTTTCTATAGCTGAACTTCGTAATAATTACCATTACCATTATCTGATATTTTCAATATGTATATACCTAAAACGAATAAACTTTATTATTTATTTTTTTTATTTTTTTTTTTCGGTTGCCCGACGCTGGACAGTCCTCCCGTGGCCTCCGACGCCTCACGGGAGTCGCGCCAGCACATTAACCTCAGCCACTCCCCACATCCCGCAGGGTTAGTGACTGTAGGCTCCGGAATCGTGTGCCCTAAGCAGACGGAGAGAACCAAGAATGACCGCCTTCTGCATTTGGCCTGCCAGCCACAGCTGATTTTTGGCAGGCCGGTATGATCTTCAGTTCCGAGAGCAGCGTAGGCTTTATCCCTCCGAGTACACCGATAATAAGGACGACCATTTTGACCGAGTAGCCTGGGTACAGCACTTGGAGCTCGTACCGGAGATCGCGATATTTGGTCCGTTTCTCCTCCTCCTTCAAGGCGATGTTTTTCTCCGCAGGTGCCGAGAACTCGATGACATACATCACCTTGAGTTGATGGTCGAGGAGGACTATGTCAGGCTTGTTGGCTTGGATTAGCCTGACAGTCGGGAACGAGTAGTTCCAGTAAATCCGGCATTTCTCGTTCTCGACAACGGACTCAATATCTCCGGGGACGTAGGCCAGCACTGGTGTCTGGTCTACCCCGTACGAGTGCCTTAGATGGTAGTATAGCACTCGTAAAGCCGCGTTATGTCGGTGGATGTAGGCCGAAATCGCATATATGGGGCATGCAGAAAGTAAATGCATGAGCGATTCCGGCGCCTGATGGCAGGTCCTGCAGTTGATATCAGGAACCTCTACACGCCACACGCGGCTACGGTAGACCAAGGTGTTGATAACACCATCTTGGCAGGCTATAATGAATCCCTCGGTCTCCGACTTAAGCCCTGCTGACCTTAGAAAGGCGAAGTCAGCCTGGTCGATAAACCCAGTGTTTCTATGATTTATTATTATTTATTATTATTATTATTATTATATACCAGGTTACTTTATCTATTTCTGTATTTATTAAGAAATATACATTCGTTTATTCATTCATCAAATGCTGTGTGAAATATACTAATAAACACCGAAAAATAATTATTATTATCAGATAATCGTTTTTAGGAAAGATGTTTTTGCTGATGTAGGATTTTGCGGGATGCAGCTGCGTGTTATCGGTACAAGCCTTCTTTATCTTTCGAGTACACGTTGCGAGCCTGTGCATTTATGCTGATTGCCCTTCATAGTATAAGGAGAATGGTATGTCAGGTAGCCTTACCGAAAGAAGCATTTACAGCGCACTACGTCACTCAGACAAACGCCCCGAGTTATCATAACATGTAACATGTAAAGCGCATTCCCTTCTAAAGAGTATAATATTATTTGAGGTGACATCTCCCGTCTTGCTAACTGAGTCACGTCATCGACACGGACATACCATTCCATTTCCATCCATTTTAATAATTTATTGGCAATTGATATTTTTACAAGTCATGCCTTAACTAATGTATATCATTTATAGTTATTCATTGTATTTTTATAATACTGATGTTTTAGGCGTGCGGTACATATCGCGTGAAGCGGTAGCCACTCGCCCCGGCCGCTGTTATGGCATTACAGTTCATAGCATGTGTTTTACTGGGTATGGCTTTTTCCTGTGACAAAGCAATTGTCGTGCTAAATAGAACGCAAGGTTTTTTTAAATAATTAATTTGTATAGCATGTTTCTTGTTGTTTGGTGACTTCTTGAATATATACAGGAAAAATTTAAAAGAAAAACCTATTTTTTATTAATTTTTGTTGCTTATCATAGTGAGCTTTTATGTGTATGTGGGGGAGGGGGGCGGGGTGATTTGGTAGGACAGGAGGGGTATTATGAAGTATGTTGTCCGTTTGTTGTTATTGTTACCGTTGCTCGTCATACAGTGGTAGTCTTTCGTGTATGTATTTATGCGTATGCGATATGTTATCGTATCTTCTTATGTGGGTCAAGTCCCTTGTCAAGTTTGAGGTTCTTGTGTTAGTTTTTAGAAATTTCGTCGCAGTTTCGTATATGTATGGTTGTATAAGTTCTATGTTAGATTGTCTGTGTAGCTGTAACATGTTTATATATCTGTTTGAGTTAGTTAGGAGTCTCAGTAATTTATTTTGTGTTGTCTGTAGTCTTTTGTATTGTGTGTCGGATATGTGGCACCAGGCCGCGCATGCGTAGGTCAGAGTCGGTCTTAGTATCGTTTTGTATAGTAATAGTTTGTTGTCTGTCTTTAGAATGCTACGTCTGTTAATTAGTGGATAAAGTTTACTCAATGTACCGTATGTTTTGTTGATTGTGTTTGTTATATGTTGCTTAAAAAATAGTCGTTTATCAAGTGTGATTCCTAAGTATTTAACTGTGTCTTTTTCGGTGATTGTTTTGTTGTTTATTTTTAGTTTATTGAACGTTTTTATGTTCGTGAATTTCTTTGTCAGCGTAATAGTTTCTGTCTTGTTCTCGTTTAGTTTAATTTTCCATATTTTGTAGTAGTCTGTCAGTCTGTTCATGTGGTATCGTACTTTTTGTGTTGCCGTTTGTGCGTAAAAGGATTGTCCGTATATTGTCGTATCGTCTGCGTAAAGTATGGTTTTTGTGGTGGGATGTGTAGGTATGTCTGAGAGGAAAAGGTTTAACAGGATAGGTGAGAGGACGGTGCCTTGTGGAACCCCTGCGCGCACGTTTTTGAGCGGTGACACCGCATCGTTGACCCTTACTCGGAATTTCCTGTCGTTAATATAGCTTTTAATAAGACTTACGAAATAAGGTGGTAAGTCCAGATTATTTTTGAGTTTATATAAGAGGCCTGAATGCCAAACAGTATCAAAAGCCTTTTCCACGTCCAACAGACGCATACAGGTCGACTGCTTTTTATTAAAACCTTCTATGACGTCCTGCACAACTCTGCACAATGCAAGTGCCGTGCTGTGTCCGCTCCTGAAACCAAATTGATTGTCTGGGATAAGATGCTTTTTTATTGATTATATGATTTATTCTTTTCAGGATAACTTTTTCTGCTATTTTACTCATTGCGTTGAGCAATGAGATTGGCCGGTAATTATTTTTATCTTGTGCATTTTTATTTGGTTTTAAGAATGGAACCACCACGGCAATTTTCCATCTTGGAGGAAAATATTGCAATTTTATGATATTGTTTATAATATGGGTGAGGATAACTAAGGCTTTGGTAGGGAGGTGTTTCAGGATTATATTGGGGATATTATCGGGTCCGGGAGCTTTTCTGTTTGGTAAATGTCTAATAAGTTCTTTTAGTTCTTGTGGTGACGTGAGTAATTTAGTCAGTTTCCGTGGGGGTATTGTATAGTGGTCTTGTATTTCGTCTACGTCATCATTATTTATTATTTCGTGCTGTTCTGTCGTGTCTGGTTGAGCTGTGTGCACTTGCTCCAAGTGCTCGGCTAGTATTTCAGCCTTTTCTGCATCTTGCATGTATGAGTGTCCGTTATGTGTGTAGGTATCGTATTGTAAGGTTTCCGTAGCAATTTTGTCATTCTCCATAACGAGTTGTCTTGTCTAGATAGTCCCTGTATTCTATGTCTCCAAACAGCGTTTTTGTGTTCTGTCAGTCTGTCGTTCACTGTTTGTTGTATGTCTGTTAGTCTATGTTTGTTTATTGTCCGTCTATATTTCTGCCATTGCCGGCGTATTTTATTTTTGAATTTTATAAGATTTTACAGGGACATACCATTCTCCTTATACTATGATTCCCCTTACAATCAAATTCATTGGCGGGGGTACTTGTGCAGTAAGTGTAACGTAAGGGGTAGAGTAAAGAACTCGTAAACCGATGTATTCGCCTTAAATAGGTCAACATTTTGTTACGATATGTTATAATCTCCGTTACATGCCTATAGGTATATTGCTCTTTCGAAAAATGCACTAATCTAACATAATTTTATAAAAAATATTTGGATTTAGAAACAATCCTGTTTTATATTTTGTATTTTTTTTTATCTGTAGCTGGGTGTCAAATAATGAAGGAAACCTTGTACACTATTTTAAAATTAATTGTTTAAATACTTTTATCTTTAAAATGTCATCTCTTGTTGCAGACAAAGCCAAAGACTCAGTAAATTAAACTCCAATCCTGATAAACTTATGACAAGGCGAAAGAAAAAATGGCAACAGATTCGAAAAGTGTAAAAATACATTTGCCCCTCGACTGTGAAGATGGAAATGAATTGGTCTCTTACAGCACCAAGGGAATATGCTCTCCACATTTCAAAGAAATTGAATCTCTTAATAATGCTTCTGTTTTAAGGTAAGAGATCTGTCATATTTAGAACATAAGTTTCTCATTTTGGATTTAATACTTTCGTTGCCCAGTAGGATTAAGTTTTAAACCGGACATAATAATTAATCTTTGGAAGCAAAAAATATGAAAAATAGTTCAAGAAAAATTACCGGGGACCTCTAACTGTCCTTGTCTATATTAAAGATTGTCTGTAATCAAAACTAATATTTGCAGTTTTGGTTACAGAAAATCTTAAATATAGATATAGGGGAGTGAGTTCCCTTTATATTTCGGACTTGACATACTAATATCGTTCGGCAGGCTAAGGCCTTGTCTAACATTAGTGATACAACTCGAATGCGATCGCGACTACGACGCGAAGCGAAGTGACGTGTTGTGTTCAGAAGCGATTAATCATTAGTTGCCGTACTTTCTTGCTACTAGTTGTTGAATTTCAGCTATAATTTTATCTGAAAAATAAGTTATTCGCGTATTGATTCGCGCGAGTGACGCACAAAACAAATCACACTTGTTCGCGTCTCACTTTGCACTGACCGCTGGCCACGCGTTTTTCGTTCTCGTTAGACTTGGGCATGCGCATCCATTGTTTAATATGTTCGCGTTCGTAATCGCATCGCGCCGCGCCGCGTTCGCGTCACATCGCTTACATTAGACAACAGAATTTAATTTTTAATTGATAGTAGACATCAAATGGAAAAATATTCCCATCATAAAACCCTTCTTTTATAAATGTATCCCCACTTATCCAAAGATCAAGCAATTTTTACATTGTTGTCTCAGTAATCACGGGTTCATTCAGGGTTGAAAAATGATAAACTTATTAGAATATATACCTACTTAATTTTGGACTTTTGCACAGTTAGATTGTTAATTTCTACTAGTGTGCGACATTTAGGGCCGGTCTTTTCACCTCTAGGTAAGTTACTAGAAGATTAAAATGTGAACATAGTCATACATAAATAAAATGTTGAAGTAAAAGCACTTCTTATCAACTTGTTAGTTATCTGCAACTTACCCAGAGGTAAAATGACCGTCCCTTATAAGGACGGACAGAGCCCCGTGCGAATTTTCTCAAACTATATGAACGGGATTCTCTTGTGAAATACACTTTCGTAGATGTTAGTATATCTCAATATTTAGAGTTTTGTCAGAATGAAACTTAAAATGTTTTAAAAAATTTCTTAGGAAGGTGGATACGAGCAGTTTTTATTTTTAAATGTGTAGGCATGTAATTCTTTAGGGAAAAAAGTCCAGGTTTGATATTTACGTCAGTTTAACGTAAATAAGATACAAAATCAAAATCCTTATTATTTCGTTTTAAGAAAAAAATTATACAAATAAAAGAATACATCTACAAATTAAATATTTGCTCTTTGTTTATTGTTTAACTATTTGGAACCAATAGATAGTTAGTGTTCTTTAAACACTGTTTATGCTTTCTAGATCTAATAATTATAAGTACACAATTATTTGCAATAAACAATAATTCGCTTGCTTGATTTTAATAATTGCTATAATGGTGCATGGTTTGTAACTCTAATTGCAAAATTTAAACAAGCCATTTAAAGTAAATATAGACATCATTTCTTATTATTTATCTTTCAATTTATGGCACGTTTTTTTGCGTAAATAACACATTATTTAGTATCCTTGGATGCTAAATTAGTATCATATCAAACTACATAATGTTAATAATTACAATTTCTTACTATTCTTACAATATAAAATTTGATTTTTGTCTTCTAAGCCTTCACATTTCATTTGTTTAGATGAAATGTCTGTCTTTGGTATAGTTAAAACCGGCCAACCTCTCTTAACTTTTTAGTATTATTTAGTACATCTTCAAATATGTTTTATATGGTCTTGATGCCATATATTTTTATTAATAATAGAGAAATCTACATAAAAAATTAGTTCTCTCGTAGAGATGCCTTCTCGATTCCAGTAGAAAATGCCTTTTCAAAATTCTTAAACAACACAGCTGCCAAAGATTTACCAGACTTTTTTCACCTTTAGCCAAGGATACAACCTCCAGTAGCTGGAGGAAAATAAATGGCTAAACAATGCCATATACATATCACTGTCAGTTGTCCAAAAAATAATTCCAAAACTGAAAATATTCACAAAAAATCAGTAATTAAAATTATAACGCCTCGCTTTTGACGCATTGCTAAAATTCAAGCTTCTAAAGATTTTCCATAGGTTCAATATTACTATTGCCCTCTTTCAATCACCATGACTTTTTCAGGACAAAATTATTTATGTATGCATTTACTGGACATAATTTATACATTTACTGGACCGTGAATTATATGACATACTAAACTCAATTTGTCATGTCCCTAAAAAAATTATCACACATAAACATTATCCACCATGGTTTCACAGAGAATTAATATCTGATGTAACACAAAAAATGCGTGCCTGGAAAAAATATCGTTCATATCGTACACGGGGCAATTATAATAATTTTGACAATTTAAGGTCTACTGTAAATAAATAAAGTCAGTATAGCCTATAAAAAGTATGTCTCCAACGCTGAATCTAATATTAAGATTGATCTTAAGAAATCTGGTCCTTTATTAACGCCAAAATGGGTTATAACTAGAGCTGTCCGATGTGCCTGGAGTACAGCCACGGTCTTGCGCTGTTGTCACACGTGCCGATTTAGAAGTGATTTACGCTGCAGTTTTATTTGAAAGGTTAATGCGTGAGGTTGTACCTATAAATTATACATAATGTCAAACACGCCAAAGCGTAAAAAACGACCGTACGCGGACACAGTGAATAAATTTATGCAAAATAATTTGTAAAGTTTGCAATCAAAACTTGATGTGCTGGCACAAAACAGATTGTCGTCGTCATATCAATACCGTGCAACATCAAAATAAAAAAATGGCATGCCTTTGACAACTCAGTTTATGTGTGATTTATTGTTAATGTTAATAGCCTGTAATATTCCGCTACACATACTGGATAAACAACCATTTCGGGAGTTTTGGAATAAATACAATCCCCAGGTGAACTTACCAAGTCGTACATCGTTATGTAGATATATTCCAGCTGTTCGTGAAGACATTGTAAATAGAATTAAATGTGGATTAAAAAATACACGGCTCTGGTTATGTATTGACGAGACGACAGATTGTAAAAAAAATTCTATTTTAAATATTATAGTACGTGTACTGGACCCTCTTAAACCAACATTTCCACGGCTTTTTATTATGCTGAATATTTTCAACAAATAAAAGCTGTGATACTACAGTTCAACCCTAACGAGGCTGCAGCTATTAGGGAAAGCCAGACAAGCTTTCAAGGCGTTTCCCTTGAAACAGATTTAAAAAAGTATTAATAACAATTATAGGGGACTACACGACGCAATAGAAAAATTGCAAAATAGTTCGTTGTCGTTAGTGGAATCGCTGCAAATAGTGGACGACGTAAAAACACAGCTACAGGCTGTAAATGACGCAAAAAATAATCGCGTTAGTGAAAAATTCGAGAGTGTATTACAGAAAGATCCTGATTTTAGCAAATTATGACAAATTTGTGATGGTGCATCTACAACTTCGTTAAGTGAGTTCACAGATTGTTTTACTTATGCCTGTATTACATCCGTAGATGTCGAACGGTCATTTTCAAAATACAAACATATTTTTTCACCAAAGCGAACATCGCTGACAGAGACAGCTGTAGAAACATACCTGATGCTATTATACTATAGATCTTCCCCACTTTGTGATGACGACAACCAAACTACTTCATAAATCTGTTTAAAAGGGTGAGTTTTATACAAATTTTTATAAAATGTAACATTATTGTTAAAATTTATTTCCATTTAATATACTTATTCAAGTATGATATGATGTAAACATATGAGTCATATGACGGCTCTGGCGGCCAGGTGACCACGGACAGCTCTAGTTATAACAATATATCATCGTCAATGACATACAACAATTAACCTCTACAAGATCCTCAATTGATCTTAAACAGTTTTGCTGACTTTTTCTCCAGTGGCTACATTGTCTCTAGCAACTTCGACCCAAACAATGTGTCTATCAGCAACATGAATTTATTACACGTAAAAAATGTCACTACTGACGATGTATTAAAATCTTTAAAAAATATTAAGGGAAATTTAACTATGGGACCTGACCTTATACCGGCTTTCTTAATTACAAACTGCGATATCGTTTTCTGTCAGCCACTGTGTATAATCTTTAATTTAATTCTGCAGACATGTAACTTTCCCGATATCTGGAAGGTTTCTACAATATGCCCGGTTTATAAAAAAAGGATAAAAAAATGAGATCACGAATCACAGACCAATTGCCATTTTATGTAATTTCTCTAAAGCGTTTGAAATATTTATTCATGGTTTTATAATATTGTCATACCTGAACAACATAGTTTCATTGAGGGTCGTTCCACTGTCACTAATTTAGTATGTAAGACACAATTTGTTAACGAAATCCTTGATCGACGAAGTCAAGTTGGTATTTACACTGATTTCTCTAAAGCGTTTGACAGGCTGGACCATGGTATATTATTGTCCAAATTTGACAATTCCGGCCTTAATAGCAGCTTAATAGCTATGATTAAATCATATTTGACTGATAGATCTCAGTTTGTTCAGTGTCATGGTTACCAGTCCGTTAAATTTCCTCAGACATCAGGCGTTCCTCAGGGCTCCATTTTAGGACCGCTCATGTTTATTAATGATATTGCTGTTAATTTGAATGTAAATTTTCTTTTATATGCGAATGATCTAAAGATATTCTGTGAGGTAAAATCTTCTCTTGAGTGTACGAAGCTACAGAAAAGCCTAGAGCAAATAATCTTATGATGCTTTGACAGTCATTTACCCCTTAGTCCCAGTAAATGTAATGTCATGCCATATAGTCGCAAAAACGAGATGCTAATTTATGACTATACGCTAGACGGATCCATCCTCAATGATCCCACTGAAAAATATCAAAAAACAGTTAAATATGCAATACATAATTCACCTAGTATATTTAGTTCTAAAGACAAATATTGTTTAACTATAATGAATTCACAGGCCCCCAAACTCTATTTGATAAAATTGCATAAAAACAATTTACCTATACGTATAACGACGGGCTTTCCCTCGCTATTTTATTTATTAACTTTTCTTTGATTCTCAAATGAAACAATCAACTCAGAAAAAAAATACATATATTTATAATTTAATATACAAAAAAACACAGGCTCTTTCAGGGGCGGTTAGCAAGTAATAGACCTGTCAACACCTTAAAACTAAAACCACTGCAATTATGTATAGTTCCTTGAACAGTTTTTTTTCATATAAAAGGGCGCCACCACCCTCCTTTCTTTATCGTTTATATCTATAGTCTAAAAAAAGTTATAAAGCACTAATGCCGTAGAAAGGGGAAAGAACGGGCTATTCTTCACTCAAAGTTTATCACACAGTTCAAAAGCAAAACTAAAACCCTAGGGGGCTTTCTCCACCTCTAGGAAAATAGGCCAAATCAGCCTTTTGATGCAAATGTTAATCTGCACATTTTTAACTTCAATTCAGAGCGGAACTAGTTAATTTCTAATAGGTACCTATTTTAACAATAATAAGAAGGGATCCTACCTTCTCACACAGCTTTCCTCTGTCACTTACTCCGTAACTTCATTACTACTATACCACAGCTTAAACAGACAAAGTCGGGAACACACATTCAGCAACGTAAACTGGGTACTACCTCGTTCAAAAGTCAAACCAAGTCTGCTCCAACATAAAGGTAACGTAACGTACTTCAAAAACACATCTACTCGGTGCTGAGGCCTCCGAGCTTCTGCTGCGAAATCTGACTGTTCTCCAGAGACAACCCGAGACGTGCAAGTGGATAGAAAATTTTGTCCGATTTTAACATTTATTCGCTATCTCTATTTAATATAAGAATAGTCAAATTTAGCTGTCCTAGTCCGATAAAATGGAAGGTGAAAGCAGAGGGTAGCACTTTGCACTGCTGTCATTTCTCTTCTATCCCGCGCTTTTTCTGTGGTATTTATCTGTCAACTTGAACTGACGAAAGAAGTGTTTGTTATTTTGTCGTGATTTTGATTATTTCTCGTTATATTTTGTGATATTTGTGTGTTAAAGACTATTTCTCTTCTTAAAGACTACCAATTTCATATAACTGGTAAGTTATAAAATTATGAATAATTTTATCCGCTATATCTAACCTATATATTACTCAGAAAGGATAAACAGTATTAGACAATGTGCTAACTGTATCCTTTACTTATTTCATTCCTCATAATAAACTTTGAAATTGGTTGTAGGTTATTTTTTGTTTGAGATGGCCACAGTCACGAATTAGATTGTGTTATGTGTGTGGTTCTTCGGAGGACGATGTGGCAAAACTTCATTATTTTCCTTCAAGGTTGGAAAGGTAAATTAAGGCCTGCACTAAATTAACAACACTTCTAACAGCACAATTTTTTATGTTTTACAGGTCAAAAATTTGGCAAGAGAATATGGGTATACATTACACTGAAGAAACTTCAAAATTATAGGATATGCTCCCGTCATTTTACTGTTGAGAGTTATGTCGACCTAAGTAGTCATAGGTTGACCCGCAATGCAGTCCCCACACTTTTTCCATGTCGTCAGTTGGCAACATACCAAGTACAAGCAGGTAATATGTGATTTACAAAATGTTGGTGGTGAGGGGTCCTTAGATATCAATCCATAGTTGTTACTAATTAGTTTGTTAGAATTATCGCAGATTTTTTACTATTATTTAATTTATTCAAAATTAAGAAATATAGATTTGAACCAATAAACATGGTCGCTAATATCTATCTCATTTTACTTCAGATCTAGCCTCAAGCGAGGCCTCAACTTCAAAGAATATACCTTATGAGTTGGCGGAGGAATTTCCTAGCATAGTGAAGGCAGCTAGTGAATTTTTGGAGGAGATTCCCAGCACTTCTGTATCAGATCAGAATGTCACCGTTCGAAAACGACCGGGGAATTATTAGAATTGGGATTCCTTGGTGGTGTAAGACGCACAATGAGGCACAGAAGCAAAATAAAAAAGATGCTTGTGAGGCAAAATGAATAAAAGAATCATAAAAAAATGGTGCTCGTGAGACAAAGAGAAAACTGAAGATTCTTTCGCATAATTAGAACCTTAATTTTTATAGAGCCACGTTGCATGCCACACAATACATGATTTTTTTATCTAGCACTTAATAACATTTTAAGATACTCTCTGCAAGTCAAGCCTAATAAATATTTTAAATTTAATTATAATCATTAAATAATATTCTTTTTCTGCAACCTTCTAGAAATTTAACTGTGACCAATTTTTTGAGTGGAAAATACATATTTACAGGTCTAGCCCGGCAAAGTGACATAAGGATTTGTAAAGTCTTTACCGATTCCTTATGTCATTTTCTGTTGACAAAAAGTATCCGATAACAATTAAAAATGATTATTCCAGTCTTCATTGAAAGTAAGTGTCTGATGTCTGTCAGTTGATTTTATATTTTATTAAAGTTAAAAAGTTTTTGAGACTAGCAGGAACCATTGTAGAAAAAATATTGTACACAACACACCCAGAAAGTGACTCTACTGGGTTCGCCAGGGCGTTTGCAATGGAAATTGCCAGCTCGCCCTATTAAGAATCACTTTCCGGTCTTGTTGCATAAATAACTATCATGCTTTCTTGATATTTTCTGTAATATATTGACAAAATGTCCTAAATTTGCTTTTTTGTATTTTTCTAATTTTAATAAATTTTGTACAAAATATTATTACCTACCTACTTGTGTTTTGACTGTTATGTTAATTATCCAATACAAAAACATATTTCTTTTAAATCTGATGTTAAGCGGTTCAACAAGGTTACAATTAACCTTTTGATTAGTTTAACATAAAAATTAATTGACATCTAGTTTTGTATTCTAACTTTAAAATAGCTTTGTTTCTGCAGCAGTTGGTGATCGTTTGTGGATCATCAGAGATAGTCACTCGGTTAGTTTTTAACTTCCAGCGAATAGAAGTATTTAAAAACAATTAATCGACTACTTCTGGTCCACAAACGATCACCAACTGCTACAGAAATAAAGCTTATAAATAATATCAATAAAATAATAAAAGGGGGGTTTTGAATTTTCGCGGGCGTTTGCTTCTTGCGCCATCTACTTTCACCTTCCATTACAATCGACCAATTTAATACTGCGGATTAAATTTTAGCACGTACTTGCGCGTCTCGGGTTGTCTCTGCTGTTCTCCTACTAGCGTCCCTCTCGTCCCTCACACAGCGGTGTTCGCGCGGGTGCACTAGAGGTCCAGTGTCGCACACATTATCAAAGATTTATAAATTTACAACTTGACAAAGTCGGTTCTAGAATTTTTTGAGGTTTACCTCAAACCAAATTATGCAATTAGCATTGAATAGAACGTAAGTTAATTGTTTCTAAAAATGGACCGTTACATACGCCCAGTTGTTTCTTACTTAACAGCACCTTCTAGCAAACTCTCGAATAGACTAATAAATATAGTAGTAGATGCAAGTAAATTCAAATCAACATTTAGCATTAAAAATTCCTATGAGTTAATTAATAAAACTAAAAATATTAAGTTGCCTGACAATGCTAAATTTATTTCTCTTGATGTACAACATTTATTTCCTAGTATACCGCCAATAGATACCATAAAAATTATAGAAAAATTACTAGATAGAAATAACACAAACCCCGTTGTAAAATCTGAACTACTAAATTTGCTGACCACATGTCTAAACCAAAATTATTTCCAATTCAACAACGAAATATTCACATCAAAAGAGGGCCTAATAATGGGAAACCCATTAAGTCCTATTTTAGCAGAAATTTTTATGGACCATATTGAGAAACAAATACATAAAAACAAATTAAGTAAAAGTTTTTCATACTGGTATAGATATGTAGATGATATTATCGCATGTTTTACAGGTACAACAAGACAGTTAAATCGTTTTGTAGAATTTATTAATAATTTACACCCCTAATATAAAATTTACTGTAGAATATGAAAAAGACAATTCGATTAATTTTTTAGATTTAACTATCACAAAAATTAATAATTCACATGAATTTAATATTTACCAAAACCTTCGTACACAGATATTACGATACATAATAGTTCAACACATCCTGTAAAACATAAACACGCTGCCTATATTAGTATGATAAACAGATTAACCAAATTTCCTTTAACTGAAGATAATTACAACAACGAATTAAATTTTATTAAACAAATAGCATTGAATAATGGTTTTAAAGAAACTTTGGTTAACAATTTACTTAAAAAGAAAAATTATAATATAGCAATAGAGTCAGTTTATCCAAAATCAGAAATCAGTGAATTAAGTGATTTAAGATATAAAACCCTTACTTATATAGGCCAACCTACCGAAAAACTATCAGTTGAACTTAAGAAAAAACATAATATTAAAATAACATTTAAAACTAATAACACTCTAGGAAAATTTATTAAGAACAATAAAGATAAAACTAAAAATGAACAAAAAAGTGGTCTATAAGCTTACATGTGGTACATGCCCTAAAGTATACATCGGACAAACGGGAAGAAATTTTGGAAAAAGATTGTCCGAACATAAACGCAGTTTCAATAACAATAAATTAGATTCGACGTATGCCAACCATTTGCTAGATGACAGTCATTCTTTTAATAATAATTTTGGTATTGTGTTGTATTATACTGTATTGTATTGTAATGTATTGCACTGTGTGTATATATTTTCAAGTAATTTGAACTCTATTTATCTTTCTCTTTTTTTTATTTTTTTTGTTAACAACTGCATTTTTACTGTGTAAACTTATCCTGTAACTGGGTTTTTTCAACCCGTTGGATATTTTAACTTAAATAAATAAATAAATAAATAATTTTTCAGTTCCAAAATTCAAACATTTAAAATTCAACAATCTTAACGTCTAATCATCAAACTGAAATGTTCCTCGACATTTTTTTTGTTATTATAGTACTATAAATTTATTAATTATTAGTGTTTAAAAGCTTCAACTTCTTAAAAACGTAACTTATGTTTAGAATAACAATTTTAATGTTTACGTTTGTTCTATTCTCATAAGTTTTATGTCGATATCTCAATCTGTTACTTAAAAAAAATTAATAATTTCAACGCCCTGTATCACTGAAACCGAAGGAAATACGATGTATGTTTATTGAAACTTTTGAATTTTTTTCCAGTTGTAACCTCAGTTGTTTAATTGGTCTAATAATAATTGCGTATAATTAAATTGGTAAATATAATTTATGTTTTCAAGTTGAAGATACATTATATTTAAAATTTATTTTAATTGTTAAGAAAGTACATGGTCAAGGAAAGGTCGAGGTATAATATTGCGTTCCTTTTACACACGTTTGCAAAAACAAACAACCGCACATCACATGGCCTAGATATTAAATTTTTATTAAACTATGTATAAAATAGATTCCGAGATAAATTCTATATTGATCTTGTACCCAGATTTTCTGAGAGAAGAGGAAAGACTCATCATTACATAATATCCATAGTATCCTGGTATACCTGAATAACTTATCATTCCAAAATGGCCAATTTCCAGATTCATTAGAACATTATAAGTGCAATATTTAAAGGTGGTGATAATAATTTTATTACACATAACTATAGACCAATTTCAGTAGTTAGTAACATTGCTAAAATATATGAAAAATGTATGGTCTCTCAGCTTCAGACGTACTCAATGTTTCAAATTAATATCACCAAAGCAATTTGACTGTTCCACGAAAGACGCTTTATTCTATATTTAGATCTAACTAAAGACTTCGATAGTATATCACATGAATTATTTTTGGAGAAAATGGAAAAATACGGAATTAGAGGATTAACATTAGATATTAGATTTGTTAGTTATTTATCAAACCGAAAAGCATTGGTCAAAATGCATAATATATTAAGTAGCCCAGAGGAAGTAAAATAAGGCGTTCCACAAGGGGAACAGTTTTAGGCCCGCACTTATTTTTTATTTTATATAAATTATATGCTAGAATTAGATATGTGACGATAAGCATAGATTGTATAAAATCAAATGCTGGATGGACAATAATCTATTGCGCCTTAATTACTCAAAAACAAAGTTTGTTACTTTTAATAACAGTTCGAGAATGCTTCCTGGAATTAACACTTTAAGATATCATGCAAAATGTGACTTAATAAACTGCACTTGCCAAAATGTAATTCATAATACTACGAACGTGAAATACCTAGGTCTTTCAATCAACGAGACTCTTAAATAGAATACTCATGCTGAATACCTTATCACAAAATTAAGAAAACTTGTTTATGTATTCTATAAATTACGAAATATTCTTCCATTTAATATATTAAAAATTGCATATATGTAAATCTTTAATAGAATCTATACTTACCTATGGTATCATAATATGGAGCGAAACCGTATAATAGTCAATTAAAAAACCTAAAAATTACTCAAAAATGGATACTTAAAATTATACTTCCCAAAAATCGAAGATATTCTACAGAGCAACTTTTTCTAGATAGTAATGAATTTAGTGTAAAGGGATTATATGTTTTTAATGTAGCCAAGTGTATCTATAAAAACAGAGATTTGAGAATAGTAATTAATCACACATACAATCAAAGACAAAAAGAACATAAGGTTCTTAGTATACCACGATTTAACTCAAGTTTATACAAAGAATGTATTAACTTCACTGGTACAAAAATTCATAATATTATTCCTGAAAATATGAAAATATGCATAACTATTGTAACGACAGTGTGTGTGGTTTACAAAATGGACAATAGTTTTTCTGTCGTTGGAGAATCAATGGCCTATTTTGCTTGGTGTAACTACAGTGGAGAAATAATTACTCCACGGTTTATTAAGAAATTAAAGATCAACTGAACATGGTTTATTCTACCTATAGGATCAACAATAAATACAAAATAACACTAAATTCATTTAACTAATATTGACGTAATATGAGGAGATAATTTTAGGGGAAAGGTAATAAAATTAGTAAAGTGGTAATGTAGTCGCTGTTATGCACATTAGCAAAATTAATTTCGATTGACAAAAGAACAAACTATACTTGATGTCTGTCACTGTCAAAGTGACAGTTAATTAAAATTACTGCAGTTGAATTCAAATGATACTCGATATCTGTCACCGTCAAAGTGACAGTTAATAAAAATCATTAAAGCTGGCTTAAAATAATATTTGACATTTGTCACTGTCAAAATGACAGTTTGACAAAATTACTACTACTGAATTCTGAATTCAAATGGTACTTGACATCTGTCACTGTCAAAGTGACGCAACGCGCTTGGATTAATGACTGAAGATAACTTCCATTATAAAATGATTATCTTTCAATTTACGATTACACAGATCAGGACAAACTTACCGGTTAAGAAACTAGTATTCGGACAGACTCGAATACTTCGTTAATTACGTCTCCCAATTTAGGAACAACTCTATATTGAGATGTGGAAAGTATCAATCGAATATTCAGTTGACATTTATTTATAACCTAAATTATATTTGAGATTATTCCCGGACGGGCTCAGGAATTGATCTCTCTTTTTCAGCGTCTGCATCCCAATTTATACTAAACGTTTGCTAAGTTTGTGCCCATGAATACAAACAAGACAACTAAGGCACGTAAATACAAACAAAATAGCAAAATGTTTATAGATACCCAATTATTTATTTGGGATAATTAAGGTGACCTATCTTTCCAAATAAACTAACTCTACATTATGCATGTCTAGCTCCTACTAATAAATTAAAAGTTGAATATTTATCTATCCCTACACTATAACCTATTTTGTAAAAAATTATCAATATTTGTTATGCAAAGTTTTAATTTATTCGAGGAAATATTTTCATTTAAAGTAATTTTGTTTGCTTATAACAATCATACCATGTTTTTTAGTTTTTAATTTTTTACTTTAGTTAGGATAAATAAATCATAATTCATTAACCCATAACAAATGTAAAATACTATAGTATCTGCTAGAGGACAAAACTATTTGATTATGAAATCAGGTGCATACATTTTGTATTAATCTATATCACTATACAGGGTGTCCCAACCAAAAGTAGGTACCCTGAATAACTTTGGAGATAAAAATTTTTTGAAAAATTAATGAAACACGTCGACCTTGTTTCCAAGGGGGACATATTTTAATGTAATACTTGTATACCTATCATCATCCCTCTACCCTACACGGCCATCCCCTCAAAAAATTCAAATGGCAAAGGGGGTCGAGTGATACATCTTTTGAAAGGTCTTTCAATTCTCTACATAACTGTGTATTTTTTTAAAACTTTTATCGATTCGTTCCTGAGAAATAATTGTTTCATTATTTTAGGTTCGGGAAATAAAAATAAAAGAAGCAGTTTAAATTAATGTATATATTGTTCAAAATGACCCCCACCGACTTCCATACAGTAGTATAATCTGTCTTTAAATTCTGTACGAACATTTCTGAACACATCTGGAGTCAATAAACGGCATTCTCGAACAATTCTTTCACGTAACTCTTCCAGAGATGTGGATTTTGTTGCAAATACCTTCGATTTCAAATGTCCCCACAAAGAAATCCAAGGGAGTGAAATCGGGTGACTTAGCGGGCCACTCCACAGGACCTCTTCTTCCAATCCATCGCTCAGGAAACCGATTATTCAAAAATTGACGGACTGCTATAGCAAAATGTGGGGATGCCCCATCCTGTTGAAAAAACAGTTCGCCCTCTAAAAGATTATCGTCTTCTTCGAGGATTTGGGTAATCATTGGGTCGATGTTATTTTCTAACAGATCGAGGTACCTTTCGCCATTTAAATTTTCAGGAATAAAAAACGGCCCGACAATGTGATCCTCTAAGATGCCAGCCCAAACATTTAACTTCTGAGGCCTTTGAGTATGAGTTTCCATGAACAAATGTGGATTGGTTTCACTCCAATACCTACAATTGTGCCTGTTTACCTCCCCATTTAACTGAAATGTCGATTCATCAGAAAAACACGTATTGTACAGTAGATTGGCATTACCGTTTAATTGTTCACTAAAAATCTCACAGAATTCAAGCCGACGATCGTGATTATCTTCGTTTAATTCGTATACCAATTTAAATTTATATGGATGAAATTTGTAGTCCTTTACAATTCGATGAACACTGCTTCGTGATACACCGGAAGCCTCAGCTACTTTCCTGATCGATTAAGTATTATCCATCTGCAAATGACCCAGAACTGCCACTTCAAATGCTTCATTCCTAATCTGTCGCTGAGGTTCATGCTTTTTGTTTCCTACAGAACCTGTTTCCATAAATTTTGTCAATAATTGTAAAATATACTGAGAACCAACCCTTCTATCTGGATGATTTCTATTGAATATACGCTCCGTAGCTCTAGCACAATTTCGTTTTTAAAATAAATGCTGACAATTTCTATTCTCTCCTGAAGGGTATAAACCATTCTGAGAACTCACTCCGGTAAAATGTATCTCGATTTAAAATTGGTTGTGAACAAATTAATGTTCAAGGACTATCAAATACTTACGAGTCTTTTATTATTCTAAAACTAAATGGGCAAGGAAAGTGTTTTTTGTCAAAAAAACTCGTGTTGATTTGAGAGCACTAAAAAATGTAGTTTTTTTATAAATTCCAATACCCAGTGCCGTGTATTTTAGATTTTTTAAACGATTTTGATTGTGTGTAATCTTCAAAAATAAAATTATTTTCCTTAAGAACGAATCTATAAGAGTTAAAAAAAATACACAGTTATGTAGGGAATTGAAAGACCTTTCAAAAGATGTATCACTCGACCCCCCCTTGCCATTTGAATTTTTTGAGGGGGTGGCCGTGTAGGGTAGAGGGACGATGATAGGTATACAAGTATTACATTAAAATATGTCCCCCTTGGAAACAAGGTCGACGTGTTTCACCAATTTTTCAAAAAAATTGTTATCTCCAAAGTTATTCAGGGTGCCTACTTTTGGCTAGGACACCCTGTATAACAAAAATGTATTGTACTTTGGGTTCAATAAAATTTGATTTGATCTGTTCCCTTACCATTACTCATCAATATTAGACTAACCGAGTATAAAGGTATAATTATAATAAATTTGTTATGTAAATATAAAAAAATATATACCTACAGGGCGTACTATTTAATTAAAATGTAGGTAACGTCATAGTTTTGTCAAATATTCTCTTAATATTTCTATTTCTATTTATATTGTTGGACGAAAGTTTTTTTAAAAGACGTGTGGAATTCACTGCATACTGTTCTCTATACTGGATACAAAAATGCATTCTTAAATATAAAAATAATTTTCAGTTGAATAATGTTGACTCGTTAGTCTGTTCTACCAAAGGAAAAAATAAAATTAATTCTTAACCTAAATAGACCATTGTTATATCAAAATGCGCACCATTTGGCACGTATGTGCAATCCAATAAAACATTTTAGAAGTAGGTAATCATAATCAATAAACTCGATTATGTTGATGAGATTCTTAACGTCAACTTAAATATTAAATATTATGAATTATGAATTTTATCATGGCATTCTTGTGTGACTGCCAGAGTTAAATCGTTTGATACTGTTTCGCCGTTTCGTGCAAAATAAATATATTATCGTATATAATCTAGAATTGTTAATACATTATTATGCCCATTACTATTTTTTTTAATAATTAATTCAAAGATATATACAGAGTGGCTCTAAAAGGTCGGTACAAAAAACTGTTACATATTACCAAAACCAGTAGTAATAGTAGTAATGGTGGTGGTTGAGGGAGGCTATGTATATAACGGGTGATTATAAAGTAAGGGATATATTTCAACTTATTATATATTCTCAACAAATCAAATTAATAACAAAAAAGTAAATGGAATCTAGTTGCTTACATAATGGGATTTCTGATGTCAAACACTAGTTACCGCAAATGCTCGATATGACCTCCATTTTGTTGTTGTAAAAGTACCAACCGTTCCTCCAAATTGTATACAGCACTATTCAACATTTCTGGTTGAATTGCACGAATTTGCTCTCTAATACTGTCCTTTAATTCGTCCAGCGTTGTTGGCCGTGTTCTAAACAACAATTTTTTTAAATAACCCCACAGCCAGTAATCCGCTGGGTTAATATCAGGCGATCTTGGTGGCCATGAATTTGCAAAATGTCTGCTTATAACACGATCTTGAAAAACAGCAGTTAACAATTCTTTAACTGGTCGGTAAATGTGTGAAGGTGCTCCATCCTGCATAAAAATCATGTTTTCAATTCCTTCGTGCTCGTTTTGCAACTGTGGAATTGCATAATCCCTTAACATTTGCTGGTATCGTTCACCAGTAACAGTTACAGATACGGCCTCCCCATTCTGTATTTCCTCGAAAAAATATGGATCAATGATGAAATTAGCTGTGAAACCGCACCAAACGGTGACTTTTTTGTCATGAAGGCCTTGCTGAACGATTTCATGTGGATTTTCTGTTGACCATATTCGACAGTTTTGAGTATTAATTCCACCATTAAGAGAGAAATGGGCCTCATCTGTCCATAAAATACGGGATAACCATTCGGGTTCAATTTCCATCTGAGCCAATACGTGTAATTAAAAATCGTACCTGAGAGCAAAATCTGCGTCCTTTAATTCAAACAGCAGTTGCAATTTATAGCGATATATTTTTAGGATTTTCCGTAAAATTTTCCAAACCGTGGTGTATGGTATTTGTAATCGTTTTGATATCGCATTCACACTACTGATTGCTAGCGGATTAGTATTGGCTACGTTTTGATTTTCCTGAAGAACTTCTGCAACTTGGACATCACTAATCCTAGGTCTTCCAGACCCTGTTCTTTCAAATTTGCTAATCAAATTACGATACGCCTTCATTTTGCACGGCCCTGCTCTCAAACCCATTTTCGTACGAAATCTTCGTAATCCAGTAGTGTAATTTTTACCACCTTCATAATAACATTGCACTAAACCAATTCTTGTTTGCAGATCCATATGGAAATTGTTACAATTTACGTTACGCGAGTTTTATTTTGAGAACAATTCTCTAAATTACGATTATTTCGTTTGTATTAATAGTTGTCACGACAATTCTTTTGTTTTCCATAGATACACTAAAATCCAATTATTGAGGCAACTAGATTCTGTTTACTTTCTGCTACTAGCATAATTTCTTAAAACTGTATAAGAATTTAAAATAGACCCCTTACTTTATGATAACCCCATATGTAATATTTAATAATGATCAGACACATAGAGTGTGTCCGGAATAAATTCATTATTTCTTAAACCAAAAATATTTAGAAAAATTTCTCGGGCACGTCAATCTTTAATTTCAATTGCGACCTTATCCGTTATTTTTTGGTTATGACGTCATCACTGTTTCCGTTATGACGTCATCGATTTTTTTTAATGGAACACCCTGCAACTTGCTCCATTTTTGGATTCTGAATCAACAGCTGGTTCCAAATATGTATCACACTTAAGATCTAAAATTGATAAGTTGGAAGATAAGGCCATTTAAAAAAACAAGTAAAAGCAAAAAAACTGCTGCTAATTACTTGGGGATCAGAACTTCCTCACCGAGTAAAACTAGACGTGTGGTGGAGTTTATAATAAAGGTAATTTTTGATGTTTCAAAAAAGTCACATTTTTTGGGGTTTCAAGAAAGTCACATTTTGACGTTTCAAAAAAGCCACATTGCTGAAATGTCACTAATATTTTTTTTAGACATTGGGACCGATTTTGCTCATCAATGATCTCAATCTCTTCCTTGACCTTTAGAACGTGTGTACCAAATTTGAAAGCTTTATCTCAAAAACTGTAGCTACTATCGCGAACCAGACAGACAAATTGTGTATCGTCAAAATTCGTCCAGATTCGTCCAGAAATGCAATAAAAATTTTCAAAATCTTTTTCACGAATACATAACTTCCTCAATTTGAGGGGTGAGGAAGTAATAACCACGTTTTTTATTAATTTTTTAAGTAGGCTAGTTTTTGTTTGTTTTCTTGTTTTATCATTATCGCCTTTGACAATAAATCACTTAATAATACTTTACCCCAATAGTGGCTTCTCAATAATTGTCGATTTACTTTAATTTATAACATGAGTGTATCTGTCAATGACCTCAGAGTCATTGGTATCTGTAAATCTGAGAATTGAAATTCTTACGATGATTGGGACCATACCCAATCATCGATAGGATGCAAACTCAACAAGGCGTATGTAATTTATTTAATACTAAATATCCAGAACGACCCATAACTCAATAGACAGTGAGTAAAATTGAAAAAAAAAATTAAAGATACTGGTACGGTGGAAGATTTACCCAAAACAGGTCTCCCAGGTGTTGACGAGGATACAAAATTAAATATTTTACTGGCTGTTGAAGAAAATTCAAACTAGGTTAGTCGCGATTACTGAAAGTACATGCAGTATTAAAATTAGAAAAATGGCATCCCTTTAAGATTCAGCATGTGCAAGAACTAAGTGATGATGATGATGATCCAGATCGGAGGATACAATTTTGTGAAACAATGATGAATATGTGCAAAGGTGATCCTCTTCTGACAAAAAATAATATTTTCTCCGATGAATGCACTTTCAAATTAAATGGTGAAGTGAATCGTCAGAATTGTGGATACTGGGCAAGGGAAAACCCACGATGGATGCGGAAGCAGCACACACAGTATCCACAAAAGGTAAATGTGTGGGCAGGAATTGTATGAAATAGAATCATTGGACCCTATTTTTTCGATGGAACTGTAAACGGATCAGCATATCGCCAAATTTTAATGGGCTATCTCATCTCAACGTTATTAAATTTATTTCCCAGTAGAATTAATCTTGGAAATGTTGACGGAAGCCTGTGGTATAAACAGGATGATGCGCCTCCCCATTATGCATCAGACGTTCAAACGTACCTTGACGAAATATTTGTGAACAGGTGGATTGGTAAACGTGGATTCATCGAATGGCTGCCAAGGTCACCGGACCTCAATCCATTAGATTATTTTCTGTGGGGGCCATCCAAAAAAAACTTAGTTTATAAAACCAAACATTGAATTGAAAGACAGAATTAGAACAGAAATAAACAACATTTCTTAGAAAATTATAAACAAGGTTCAGCAACACTTTATTCATCGTTTAGAGTACTGTCAGCTACAACAAAGAGTACAATTCGAACATTTACTATAAACTGTTTTTATTATTAACTAACCGTTAGTTCTAGTGAATATTATTTGTTCAAACAAAACATGAAAAATTAGCAAATTCTTATATTCAAAATGGCCGTATCTTTCAACTTATCAATTTTAGACCTTAAGTGTGACACATTTTTGGTATCAGCTGTTGAATCAGAATCCAAAAATGGAGAAATATACAGGGTGTTCCGTTTAAAAAATATCGATTACGTCATAACGGAAAGAGTGAAGACGTCATGACAAAAAAATAATGGATAAGGCGTGCAATTGAAATTATAAGTCGATGTGTCCGAGAATTTTTTTTAAATATTTTTGGTTTAAGAAATAATTAATTTATTCCATACTTTACGGACACACTGTATAATAAATAATAACAATGATACTGGATAATAATCGTACACCAAATTTGAATCTGTGATGAACGGAAAACCGCTTCATAGTTGTGTGAAATTCGTATGTTATTGGCCCATTTTTTTTTTGAAAACAGTCAATAATAATGTAATTCTTAGAGAATGACATAGTGCAACAACCCACATACCCAGGGCATAAATGAAAACTATGCGATAAATATTTCCCAATTGCATTAATTCGCGTTCTGACTGTATACTGTCGAGGAGTACAAAGGTACCAGTCGAGCTGAAATAAAAGAAATACTACGAAGATTTATATGAAATTTTCAAAACCAGTTACAGGAATGTAGGGAAAATATTCGTCTCATTTAGGTCATCGAGATTTTTATGAATAAGCTTATTTTATTGTTAATTAGAAACATTTTTCTTTATAATTATGAACAAAACAAACCAGTATCTTAAAAACATGTTACAATGATTTCAAAATGGATACTTCATTCCACCGGGCGCTGTGTAGACAGTAATCCTAAATCCCGTCGTCATCTCAGAAGGCCAATAGATTCTAAAAAAAGCCATTTTTAACCCAGACATATTTGATCTAATCGGTCTATTTTAATTGATAGAATTTTCCTATCAATGTTGGCCCTTGCTTTCGAAACACTCTGTATAGATAAAATTATTTATTGGCAGGCTAGAATCTGAAATATCTAAAATACTCTTGGAGCCAACTCTTACATTTAATATTTTATTACCATTATTAATGTCTGTAGTTATAATAAACATATTAAAACGAATAAATGTGATGTCATAACCTTAACAGCGACAAATTTAATTGTTTCAAATTATGGTATTAAGTGGTCAGCCAACAAGGCATCAACCTAAGTTATGAAAGTAAAACTAAGAGCAAAATTATTACTTTAGTCATATACTTATTGTGGGAATACGTTCACTAAAACCTTTAACTCGTGATTACTGGGAAACTATAAACGATATAGACTAGTCAGTATGCACAGACAAAAATCTTGCCACACTATTTCTTCAGTGGATTACCAATTTTCAGTTAATACCACTGCACTGTAGTAACCTGTATTAGTCCCGAAAAAACGTATCCGCAGATGTGGATGAGTTGGTGGCATTGTGTTGAACTACTTCATGAAAGCCCATAAGCTGAAAACCATCAAAACTATTCCTAAAGTCGATATCTGAATTTGTATCCACACGGGATATTAGTCTGGGTATTAATTTTTCAGGTTGAAGATTAAAAGAAATTGGCGACTCATCATTTATATCAAAATAAGCAACAAATTTTAGATTCTATTGACATTTATTTGAAAGCATTTCGATTTAAAAAATTATAAACAATTTTTATTACTTGTCGAATTTTCACTTTATTTGTTATTTTACAACTAGTTTCATCCTATTCGGACATTAAACTAAATTATACACAGATTTTACTTTCATTTAAATATAAACTGAACTGAATAGAAGGATGGGTCACTTTATGGTTGATAATATAATTCAAATTTGTACAGATGTCTTTAAATGTAGGGTTTTTTTCAAGATAGTAAATTGTATTATAGTGTGATTTTTATTAGCAGCAGGTTATCTGAATAAGTTTAATAACGGAGAATTATTTAAATCTATTTGGTCGTTTAATATGTTGTAATTTTTATTCCTATTTAATTTATTAATTTCTAGCACTTCTAATAAATTAAGTTTTTTACTTTTCCCACAAATATGTAATATTTTAGTTTGATGGTCGTCAGTTATTGTATGACCAGAATCTGTTAGGTGTTTATAAAAGTTGGAATGTTGTTTTTGTGTGTGAATATGTTCTCTATATCTTACTCTGAACGATCTACCTGTTTGACCTACATATGAGGCGTTACATTCTGGGCAATCTAACCGATATAGTTTTTAGAGATATCAGTTTTTTGTTTTGCATTGAAAAGATCTGCCTATATTTTTGTTAGAACTAAAAGATGTTTTAATATTAAATTTGGAAAAAGTATTGCTAATTGAATAGGAGAGTTGACCTAATTATGGTAATGAAATGTATGTTTGAACTTTTTTCTCGTTAATAGTGGGATAAAGTTCTTTCAAGAGAGACTTATTTTGTTTTTTGTAGATTAGATTGTTGATTATATTTTGAGGGTACGTTATTATGTGCTGTAAGTCTTATTGTGTCTAATTCTCCTTTTAAATCTGTCTCAGATAGAGGTAAGCTGAAGACTCGGTGTGTCATAGATTGATATGCGGCTAATTTGTGGGAGAGAGGGTTATAGGAATTAAAGGGTATAGTGACGTCTGTAAAAGTTGGTTTGCGGTAAATATTATAGGAAAATGATGTTTTATGTCTTTTTATAGTTTTATAGTCGAAAAAGTTTATTGATTTATTATCGTTCTCTGTTTCTAAGGTAAAAGATATATTATGTGTGTTATTGATAAAATCGAGAAGTATTTTTAATTGTCTGTCTGTCCCTTTAAAACCTATTAGGATGTCATCAACGTACCTGTACCAAAAGATAATATGTTTTTTTGATATTGGAGAATCCAATATAGTTTTTTCAAGATTATCCATGAATATATCAGATAAAAAGGGGCTAAGTGGCGAACCCATAGGGAGCCCTGTTTTTTGTATAAAGATGTCCTCATTAAATTGGAAATAATTTGGATCTAAACACTATTTGAATGTTTGCAGTATTTCATTTTTTAATTTTGGGATAATTTTGCATTTTTCTAGTATATTTGAAATTAAAGAAAGACATTTGAAAGGGGGGATATTAGGAAACATATTCGACACATCAAACGATACTAATTTTATAGAGTTGGGGTCAATATTTAGGCTGTTTAATTTTACTGTTAAGTCTAAGGAGTTATTAATTGTATTTTTGGGCTTAAATTTTGTAATAGATTTAAACTCGTTATTAAGTAATTCAGATAACTTACGTGTCGGTGCATTTGTGTAGGAAACCACTGGTCTAATGGGTTTTCTTTGTGTAATTTAACTAAGCCATACAACTGGGGCTTCACAGTTCATATGTGTAAGTCTTCTTTTTTCAAATTCGGAGTGACACAAATATTCAAAGCTTTGTATTAAGGACTTCGTTTCTTTTGCAAATTTGTTCGTAGGATCTTGGGTTGATTTTTGTAAATTTTGTTCATCTAGAAATTTCTCAATTTTTATTGATATATTCTGTTTCTTGGAGAATAACTGTAGTATTGCCTTCACCTGCTTTTGTGAAAATAAGTTTATTGTGATGTATTTTTTCTTGGATACCTTTTATTGTGGCTGTATATGAGGGGCTAGTCGTTTTTGTGGACTTGTTTATTTTCTGTGCTATTTGATGTTTTACGCTTTGGGATTTCATAATGGTTTTATTGTTGTTTGTTATAGCTAGTTCTGCATGTAAACCTAGTATTTCTTTTTTGTTTTTGTATGTTTTGTGGTTGCGGTGTGAACTTTGGGCCTAAATTTAAGAGGTTCTCTTCAGTACTAGTGAAATTTGTATCGGATAGGTTGACGAATCTTGGATAAAATTTAATGTTTTTATTAAATTGGTTTATTGCTTGCTTTTCTTGAATTTTGGTAAATTGTTAATCTTTTTCAATTGTGTCTGGTATTTTCGATAGATAATTTCACTTACTTGATTTCTTATTTTATCTTCAAAAACGTCAAATTCAATTGGATGTAATTTATATGTATTGTGAGAATGTAGAACTAACAAATGTTGTCTGAGGTTTTAATTTTTACGATACCACCATTTAATTTCTTCTTTTATCCATATAGTTTTTGCTGCTTCTATTGATTTCTGAGCTGCCGGTGTTTTTAGTTTTGAGAAAATGTTCAGGTATTTTGGAGTTAAGTTCTGTTTGAGACACTGTTGGTTAAACCATATGTTTTGAGACGCCACACATAATAATATATCTTTTACCTTAGAAACAGAGAACGATAATAAATCAATAAACTTTCTCGACAAAAACACACCAGCAAATAAACAGATATAAAATAATTATTACTCATATTATACTGTTACACAACTCTCTTCAACACGATAACCTTCTTAAAATATTTTCAAAAACACGCCATCAAATAAACAGATATTAAAGAGTTATTATTTATCTTATAATATTATACTTGCAATATATCCTATAACGCACTGCTAGAACAAATTAAGTGCGGCCCTGACGTATCCCAGCATATAAGCTAAACTCCGCCTCGGTCGCGTGCCAACAAAAACAACAATCATCGTTCTCGCTTTAATGTAAACAGTGTAAAAGACGGAAGATGTCATGTGTTAGACATTCCCGTCTTCATGTCGCATCTTGCCCCGCACGTCCCGTCACAATATCGGTTTCTCATACTATATATTTGTTTTTATAGCAGCCAAAGTTCTAGTTTTTATTTAAATCCAGAATGAGTGAAATTCTTAAAAATATATTTTTCGAAACTAGGAATACTTTACGTATTAATTTTATAATAAATAAGGGAGCAACCCACTAAAATTTATTACATGAGCTTCTGTGCTTAATGGGCGACCTCCTTAATTTCCCGTAATTGGGTAAAGTCGTTCAGTAAATAGAAGGGTGACTATGTAGATTTAAGAAAGTAATAAGTGACGGCTATATGACAGCATGTGAATTGCTATTCTTACTCCTGTAGTTGCTTGAAGATTCTTACATGATGTTAGGAAATATACCAAAATACTGATTAGTCAATATATTTGTTAATTAATCATTGTCACTAATTAATTGCGTTATTTTTTTTTAATAACTGGTTATATTATTGGTCACGAGGTTATAATCAAACATCCTTTGATAAAAATAAACTCTAAATTGTTACCAGTTAATAAGAGAGCCACTTAAAAGCAAATTAGTTTTTATATCTTGTATTAAAACATTATATGACCTTGAATAAATCACAAACTCCACCATCTCTGACTGGAAGAAGCAGTAATTTTTTGAATTTTATTAATAATAAATAACCGACAATTAAATTCACTTATAGAAATTGATGATTGTAACAAATTGCCTTTTCTGTATGTATAGCCAGGAAAACAAATAATAATAAAAAAATACGCATCAACATTGCCTATAACATTATACAGGGTGGCCCATTAGTGTGAGGAAGTCAAATATCTCGCGTATTATACGAAGTATGAAAAAATGTTTTAAATAAAATTGATAGGGCTTACGTTGTTGCCCATTTCTAGAATACTATGTGAAATACATAGAGTATTCCATTAAAGCGAGACAGCTTAAGGGTCGAGTTTTTTAAATGTAACACCCTATATATTTTTACACCATTGATTTCATTGTAAAATTGTACGTCCAGTACTAAATTTTTAATTCAAAAATTTGCGGCGTTGCCAAGTTATTGCGAAAAATAAAATTCACGGAAAAACAGTTCATCACAACTGTCATCAAAAAGACTTTTTACTGGCAGAGGTAGCTGAAATGGCTGATAGGAGCGAAAGTTTATTTTAATGTACAGGAGATTTTATACATGGGCATCAACTTGCTAATCTTCAAACATCTAAAATTTCGTTTTTTCAAATGGAACACCCCGTATATTATTTCACCATTTTGTACGATTATTTTATCCCTTCAAATTATGTTGACATGATATAGTCCCTAAAATTGACAGTTTTTGAGAAATTTTAAATTTAATTGAAAAGTTAAAAATAATTGCGTTTTTTCACAATTAAGCTATCACTTTGACATTTAGTAATTGTAATTTAAACACAAAACTGTACTGTACTTTCTAAATTTAAAATTGAAAATAAAAACCCAAATTATATGACACAAAATTATATTCTTTTTTTCGCAATTTTAAGGCTGGAAAATAATTAAAACAATTAAAATATTAACACTGATGTAGTTTTCCACGAAACACCAAAACACTATATACTGCAATCGACGCGCGTTTCGCCAACCAAGTTGGCATCATCTGGAGATGATTAAAACTAAACATAAACTATTGTCACGGTTCGGTGAACCGTGACCCACTAACCAAAAAGGGGGCTATTTGGGATAGGCCCTCTGTCATTATTCATACTATTTTTACACTATGATTTCCAAGCTTTCAAATGCATCCAGCTATCTAGTATTTGTTACATTTCTAATTAATCTTAAATTGCTAATATCTATTTTATGGTTGTTCTCAAACACATGTTGGGCAATACTAGACTTGTCTGTCTACCATATTTGAGATGGGCCATATGCTCTTTGAATCTAGTTTGAATTGATCGTCTAGTCTGTCCAACATATTTTTGATTACAGTCCTTACAGCTAATTTCGTAAATCCCCGACTTTTCCTTTGTTTCATTTTCGTCTTTTGGATTGCCTAAAAGTTGTTGAAGTTTGTTTCCCGATAAATGAACCACTGTCATACCTACATCTTTAAAAATCTTACCAATACCACGGGTGAATCGAAAATCGAATGGAATCGATACAAATTTCGGATTTTCTCTTTCATTTTGAAAGGTCGAGGAATTTCGAAGCGACTCTTTAAACTTTCGTTTCCTAATTATTTTATCAATTAAACTTACAGAATATCCATTACTCGCAGCTATATCCTTAATCAATGCCTTTTCTTTTTCAAACCTCTCCTTACTGAGGGGGACGCTTAATAGACGATGTACTAGAAAATTAAAACTCGCCATTTTGTGTTGAGCACAATGGTGAGAGTCCTTAGGGTAGATTGTTAGCATAAGTTTAGTTTTAATCATCTCCAGATGATGCCAACTTGGTTGGCGAAACGCGCGTCGAATGCAGTATATAGTGTTTTGGTGTTTCGTGGAAAACTACGTCAGTGTTATCTTCACATCAACGGTTCCAACCCACTCCAGAATTAAAATATTTAAAAATAACACCATGGTAACCATGAAAAAACACATAAAACTTATAACAAATGTTCAAAGTAACCACCGGCTACTTCTAAACAGTAATGTACGCGGTTTTCAAAAGCTCGACTAAAGGCTCCTCTACACGTTAGCCAATGCGTTGGCCAACACGCTGGCGCACGTGTTGGGCGTTATTTGCAAGGAAATTGGTAATCTGTCCACACGTTGGAAGGACATTCAGTTTGTTTCGACGCAGGCCAATATCAACATCAACAATGAATGTCATGAGGGTAGCTGCTGCTGCGATTTATTTATTTAGTGCTTATTCTATTTTTACTTACTATATTTTTGTTTTTGTGATATTTGTTTTGAGGATTCCAAATACAATTTTCGGCTTGGTAAAGTTCTATGAACTTAAAAGTTTCTTCGTTACTCATCGCTGCCATTATGTACCATAAAATACAAATTTATATGCACAGCACAGCACAAAATCTTAACCTACAATTCCTGCGGGAGCACTTCACATACTAGGCCAGTGCAGCCAACGTGTGGACGTGGCTACCAGCGTCCGCCAGCGCCAAGGCCAACACCCTTTGATGTGTCTTGAAAAACCGACAACACGACGGATCGGTTGCCAACGCTTGGACCAGATCTGCCAATGCCGCCAATACGACCAATAGTCCCCTCTACATGATGGCCATACGCATTGGCCAGCGATATTGGCACACGCATTGGCCAACGTGTAGAGGAGCCTTAACGTGTATACTTGATCTTTGACGTAGCCCCACATAAAAAAATCCATTTTTGTCCAAGTCCGATGAGAGAGGTGGCCACTTAAAAGGTCCTCCTCTACCTATCCATCTTCTGGGAAATTAATTATTTAAATGTCTGTGATGGACTGGCGCTTCGTCGTGTAAATACCACATTTTCTGTCTGATTAGAATGGGTACATGATTTATTAACCGCGGTAACTGATATTTTAGGTACATCAGGCTGCAAAGTCTTCCTTCAAGAAAGTAAGACCCAATGCCATAATTTCCGCTTATGCCACTCTTTACGTTTAATGACCACCTTGTCTGACTGGTAGTCTGTATACAATGTGGATTTTCGGTTGCATAATAATGGGAATTATGTCTTTTGACAAATCCATTTTTATGGAATGTCGCTTCATCAGCAAATAATACATAATTGAAAAAATTCCTATCATGAAGAATTTGTTGTTGAGCCCATTCACGAAATGTTACCCTTTTTTCGAAATCTTAATCTAATAACTCCGGCATTAGTTGTGTATGGTATGGATGGAATTTGTTTTTATTCAGAATTTTTTGCACGACAGTCTGGCTTATGTCCCTTTGTTTCGATATTTCTCTAGTCGAGATATGAGGACCTTCTGTAACTTTTACCGAACAGTTATTTCATTTTCATGGGTTGTTAATGCAGTATTAGTTCTTTCTTTTTTTATTAAATTTGCGACATTTTCCGTTCGAGTAAATCGCTGCAGAAAATTTTCAGAAGCTTCTTTCCTGGGTTGCCCTCTATTTGGATGTCTTTCATAATACATTCTTGTCCCAAGTAAACAGTTTTATCACTTGCTTCCAGTACAAAAACCATATCTGTCAATTCTTCCGTAGAGAAAATTCATTATTTTAAACACTACTGTACTAAAATTCTGCAGATACAAAATTATGTGACAGTAACAGTTTGTCTTATTGTAATGTCATTAACCCATTGTATCCCAAGCATCGAAAAATTCAAAAAACGAACATTTTTGTTTGTAAATATTTATTTTGTTACACTTAAGAATACATTCCTTGTGTCAAAAAAAAATTTAAAAAAATTAACGTATATAAAAAAAATACTGATGCGTAAACGAACCACTGGGAGGAAACATGAAATATTATTTTGAGGCACATAAGATATAACTAATAATTTTAACGAAAATATATCATAGAAAGTTTCAATCTTACATAAAATAACTAAGCGTAAATTATTTTCTACATAGAACTTTACTTAATAAAAAAAACATTACAATATTTCATGGTGCATGAACGCACCACTGGTAACACCCGGTTTCATTTTTGCTGATACTGTACAAAGCATGAAGTACGTAAATGTACATTACATTTATTACAAATGTAAATTGTGTGGCTATGGCAAATTCTACACCTCCTTCGTGCTTTATTGGCATGAGAAATCATGAGGTGACCTGTATTATCATAACGCAGTTCATCTATAGCAGGAGCAAGATTCCTTTCAATTATTGTTTCATCAGTTTTTAAAAGTCGCAAGGCTACGTAAGATTTAAAATCTACCTGGGAAATTTTTTTCATTGACATTATAAATTTTCCATGCGTTGACGACTAAGCTATCCAATGAATTACAAAATAAAGGCCACCACCATTTTTTCCCAAATACTTGGCATCTATAATTAGCAATTCCGTTGTCGTGTAAATCTACCCCACCCATATATTTATTGTATTGGGCAATTACATAAGGTTGGGGTATCTGTACATCTCTTCGTTCTTTTCTATTATAGCGTTTAACATTTCGAACAGGAGCTACACTATAAACATTACTTGCCACCGTTACAACCGAATTATCGTGCCAACGGACAATAGAAACTTTTGAATCAGAATCATATGCTGAAATATGGGACTCGTGGTCTTTTTTTACCAAATGATTTACAATTTTCGACTGGACACTTATTTGTCCTATTTTCGCGGATAGTACCGGTGGCAAAATAACCATTATTTTTTAAATGTACGAAGAGTTTGAATGACGAAAAAAGTTGTCGAAAAAAAATTTGGTGATTCACTGGCTTATCCGCAACAGAAAGTAGACTCATGACAACGTCACCGCTAAGACCAAGGCTAGAATGAGTTGTATCTATAAAATATAAAAATACGTAAATACGAGTAATACGAAATTCATCATTATTCTCCAAATCCGTAACGATCTCCTCCAGAGCCGCTTCTAATTTCCTTTGAGTCAAATACCTCGAAAACGGCATATTTTACTGATTTCAATTAAATATCACGTGTACTGCACAAGACACAAACAAATACTAAACAACACACTAATCGGCGACTGCTTACACTACATAGGCTGACTTGTCGAGAATGGCAATAGCTTTGTTTTATTTCATAGATAAAACCAGTGGTCCGTTCACGCACCAGTAATTATTTAATAAAAATAAACCATAATCTATATTACATTTTAAATGTATTTTTCTACCATGTAATCTACATAGACCTACCAAAAATGACAATACCTTCCAAAAATAAAATATTTTACTGTTTTAGATTCACTTCAACCTTTGACACAAAAATATGCAGCGTTTTTCTTGATTTTTGAGGTGTCATAAAATTTTTGTTTTAAAATAAAAATCAACAGTTCGTACGGTACTAAGTTCTCTAATACTGATAATAATAAAATTTATAAATGGATATGCAAAAATATTTACTGAATTTAACAAAAAAAATCATAAAATATGTGGTGCGTTAGCACACCACTGGGACAAAATGGGTTAATTTACTAAAGCTGTGATTACTAAATGTCAAAGTCATGGCTTACTTGTGAAAAAAACGCAATTATTTTTGAGTTATAAATTAAATTTAAAATTTCTCATGATAACATAATTTGAAGGTATAAAATAGTTGTACAAAATGGTGTTCCATTTGAAATAACGAGGTTTTAGATGTTTGAAGATTGGCAAGTTGAAGCTCCTGTATAAAATAATTCTCTGTACATTAAAATAAACTTTCGCTCCTCTCAGATATTTCAGCTACCTCTTATCTTTGCACTTACCAAATGTTTTCCCTCAACTGTCATTAAAAAAATGTTTTTATGACATTTGTGATGAACTGTTTTCCATGAATTTTCATATTTTTCGCAATAACTTGGCAATACCGCAGCTTTTTGAAATAAAAATTTAGTACTGCATGTAAAATTTTACGCCGACATCAATGGTGTAAAAATATACAGGGTGTGTCATTTAAAAAGTTCGACCTATAAACTACCCCGATTAAATGGAATACCCTATGTATTTCACAGTATTTTAGAAATGAGCAACGAAGTAAGCCCTATATCTTTTACTTAATATTTTATTTAAAACATTTTTTTCATATTCATATAAGCGAGATATTGGACTTCCCCGCACTAATGGGCCACCCTGTATATTAAATCAATATGGTATTTAGGATGAATCATTCATTTTCCGATTTTCGATACTACTAACAGACAAATTGTAACAACCATTTATAGATTTAAATTGGACATCTGGTGAAAATTAAGCCTTAATATTATTAATAATGAATGAAAAGTCGAATTATTATTTATTAGGATTATTCATAGTTGTAGTTTTTTAATTTTTATAGTTTTGCTTACCCATGAATTATATCAAATGTTCATTTTTCAGTGGCTCCCAAACAAACCTCTGCAATGGATCATCAGCGGTGACTATAACCGTCTCGGGTGCTTTAAGAAAAGTCCCCAACAGCAGTCCAAGTAATCATAAAAAGCCTATGATATCACTCACGCACTTACCAAAAAGACCGCCAGTTGATATTCAGTTCATCGATCTGTCATACTCAGTATCTGAAGGAAGAAAAAGAGGATACAAAACGATTCTCAAATGCATCAATGGAAAATTTCGATGTGGGGAACTCACTGGTATCATGGGACCCTCCGGCGCGGGAAAAAGTACGCTCATGAATATCTTAGCAGGTTACAAGTAAGTACCCCTAGCTTAAATCTTTTTTCAAATAAAAATTGTTCTCAGAAGTTATCAGATTTAAGTGCAGGATGTTTCCTCATATTTTGAGCTATGGCAATTCATTTTTGAAGATACGGAAAAATATTAAAAAGTAAAGTTGATGTATTAGCCATAAGAATATGTTTTCAAAAAATCAATTGAAAATTGTATCAAAAAGATACAAGGTAGATTTCCCTTTTTTTAAATGGAACACCATATGTTTTTGTATATTTGGTTATAACTACTTCTTCTGATTTCATAAATATGTACAGTGTGGAACAGCCAAATGGAATAAATTCAGTATCTCAATTATTGTGCATATTTATAAAAAAAATCCCGAGATACGTCGATTTTGGATTTGAAAATAACAATCTGCAACGTAAAAATTTCATCCCTAAATTTAACCCCCCCCCCCGAGTGGCAGTTGCAGCCCCTAAATTTTTAAATGGGAAGTAGGGGCTTGTGATACCTCATTTGAAAGGTATTTTTATTCTCTATTCAAAAATGATATGGTTTTAATATTTATTGCAAAATTTAACGGTCTGCTTGTCGAAATTCGCTACAACAAACGAAAAACAGAAAAACTTACAACGTCTTGTTCCTGCAGGCTAGCAAAAACAATTTGTGTTCTTTTTCAACATTATCAACTAAAAAGAAGACATAAAAACTTATCAAAATTCCTCATAGCTGGCATTGCCAATTTTATTGAAAACGCCATAGCTACTTGCTATTTGATTGACAGCAATAAATAGTTGTCAGTTTTTTGCGTGTTGTTTGAGTTTGCTAACTGCAATTCCTAAACATGGTTTATTTAACAGAAATGCATAAAATAATAATTATACAGATGGTTGGTGGCGGAGATACAATGCCATCACCGGCCGAAGTTGCTCGCCTATTTCAAGAAAAATTTCCTGATTTGCCGCCTATATCCCAAGGTACAATTAGCAGAATTGAAAAGCAGTTTCGCGAAAATGGACAATTACGGCAGATAAAAAAAACACTTCCAATGCAATGAGTAACGATACCAAATTAGCTTGAGTTTGAAGTAAACCCACATAGTTCAGGTCGACAAAGAGCTTCAGCATTGCATGTTTCCCATTCCTCGATTATTCGCCTATTAAAAGAAAATAAAACGCATCCCTATAAACTGATCCCAACTCAGGAGCTTAGTGAAGATGATTTTGATAGAAGAACGTATTTTTCTGAGCAAATGATGCAAAGGTTAGATAAAATGTTATCCAACTAGAAAATGTTTTGTTTTCTGATGAGTCCACTTTTACTCTTCACGGCCATGTTAATCGTCAAAACTGGCGCTACTGGGCTAATGACTGGATGAGAGAATTACGTACGCAAAATTCTGAAGAGGTCAATTTTTGGGCGGGGATAATTGGAGACCATGTCATTGCATTGGTCCCTTTTTCAGTGATGGCAATTTGAATGGAGATAATTATTTAGCTCTGCTCCAAAATAAGGTCGTACCAACTTTGGCAAACTTATATCCTGCTCAAGCAAACCCACATGTTCCAGCCGACGTGATATGGTTCCAGCAGGATGGAGCACCACCACATTACCGAATCAATGTCCGGCAATACCTCATAACATTTCCAAATCGGTAGATACGGAGGCGAAGATTGCTAGAATGGCCAGCACGTTCTCCTGATCTTACACCCTTAGATTTCTTTCTATGGGGATATGTAAAAAGTATGGTATACAAAACTAAGCCAAGCGATATAGCTGACTTGAGAAGAAAAATGGTTGCGGTAAAGTTGGTTATGCCTCAGATGTTGGAAAACGTTAGAAGACATTTTTATTTAAGATTAGGATGCTGCCCAAGATGTTCAAGGAACTGATTTTGAACATCTCCTACGTTGAGAGTAAGTTTTTTTTTTAGTTTGCTGTAGCGAATTTCGTCAGGCAGACGAATTTATCTTTTTACTGTTAAATTTTGCAATAAATATTAAAACCGTCGCATTTTCTAATAGAGAATGAAAATACCTTTCAAATGAGGTATCACAAGTCCTACTTCCTATTTAAAAATTTAGGGGTTGCAACTGCCACTCAAAAAGGGGGTTACATGTAGGGATGAAATTTTTACGTTGCAGGATGTCATTTTCGAATCCAAAATCGACGTATCTCGGTATTTTTTTATAAATATGCACAATAATCGAGATACTGAATTTATTCCATTTGGCTGCTCCACACTATGTAATTTGCATGTTTTTTTTTTTTAATTAATTTTAAAAGCCCCTGATATATGAAAAAATCGTAGTCGGCCATGAAAAACAAATGCTATTTTCTTTATATCAACAATTATTTGAAAATATAAATATATAAAAATACGTAAGGTGTTCTATTTAAGAAAATATAGCTCTACCTTTGTATCTTTTTGATATGATTTTCAATTGTTTTTTTGGGAGCATATTCTTATAGTTCAAAGATATCCTACAACTATGCTTTTTAAATTTTTTTTCACAAAGAATAAAGTATGTAGCCATGGTTCAAAGCAAGAGGAAATATCCTGGAGAGGGTTATCTATCGAGAAGGCCCACCTTTATATTTTGTTTATTTTCCAAGTTGTAGTGAATCAAATGAACTCTTTTAGAATCCCGGCAGAGAATATACAGGTGGTCCCATAAAAGCGGGACAAACCAAAGTTGTATTTTTTTTTAAATGAGCATCTGCATGGTTATCAGGTTCGCCATGGATGAACACAATTAATTTGATACGTACATATATATGCCTTACAAAATAATTTAATAAATTCAAAAAAACAAACTGCGTGGTTTGGTGTGTCATATTATTTGTAAAAACGTTTACTTTATCAAAGCGATACAGTATGTTCACTATTTATAAAAAATAACAAAAACCCTTCAGCGGGTAACATTTTATTTGGTATAGTAGTTATAATGATAATTCTTACACACCATGCTTTTTGAATTTCTTATAATTCCGTAAGGCATGAGTGTCAAATTAAGTGTTTTTCATCCATGGCTAACCTGATAACCTGGCAGATGCTGGTGTAGTATAAAATTTACAATAAATAAAATATCTGGTGTGACCAGTACATAACTTTCTCATACCAGTCTATATCATCCTGACCTAAACAAATCATTCTATATAATTCTTCACTTACCTACCTCAATTAAATTTTAATATCGTACCTTGAAATGATTCATTAAAATTTTTAAATAATTAATTATCAGCGTCATTAGATACTGTCAATAATAATTCATGTCATATATTTTAAAAATTTCTTCTTATTGGGATTAACATTTTTGTAACTAAATTAGACATTTCAAATGTCAAACTGACAAATTTATCCTAACCCCATTTTATGAGGTCAAATGTGTACAAAATTTCAGTTTACATCAGCTTTATATATATATATATATATATATATATATATATATATATATATATATATATGTTGTTTTTTTCAGGTTTTCGCGGGTGGTGAATGTTAAATTCGTTTTCCGGGTATACTCCCGCGTAGGTGATAGGCCCCGAGAGGGACCGTGGTTGTCTGAACGACGTTTCGGCAGAATCTCATCTGCCATCTTCAGGTTCTAACCGATAACTGCTTACTGCGGCTTCTGGTTACTCGAACTGAAATGACGTTTTCTGGATCTGGCAGTTCTTTATATACTCTACCAATGTTACGCTCTGTTGCTCTCGACACACTCCGGGCGTCATGGTCTGCTGCACCCATCTCCTGATTTCGAGCGCGGCTTCGTGTAATCGGTCCTGTTCGGACGCGCATGCGTGTGTCTGTGCTTATGTCACGGTCTGTTGCACCCATCTCCTGATTTCGAGGGCGACTCCGTGTACTTGGTCCTATTAGATTAGCTCTGGTTGATTCCTCTTCGTGTGTTCGTTGCGTTATGTTTCTTGCTTCCTCATGGACAGCAGCATGCAATACCAGAGCAGGCTTCCATGTGGTAGGTAGTCTTTGGGTGTCATCTCGTGTATTTAGATTGTGTGGTCTTTTCTCTATTTCTATGGCCTCCTGATGATTCTTGACTTGTAATGCTCGATATTGGCTAGTGTTTTTGTTTTGTCGAAATCAATCCTATGTCCTGTAGTTTTGACATGTTGAGCTAAAGATGATGTTCTCTCGTCTTTTCTAACAGCGTTTATGTGTTCTTCGCGTCTTGCACTTATTTTTCTGTTGGTCTGTCCTATGTAAGATTTGTTGCAATCTTGGCAAGGTATTTCATATACCCCTTGACTTTCTAGAGGAATTTTGGTCTTTGGATTTCGAAGAATGGTACTGATTTTCTTGTCGGTCTTAAAAGTTGTTTCTATTTTATGTTTACGTAGAAGTTTGCTTATTTTATCCGTTGTTCCTTTTATGTATGGCAGATAGGCTTTTGCTATGGGTTGTTCGAGTCCTCTTGATTTCTCGGCCGAGATGGTTTTGACAACTTCTGTATTCTTTGTTGTGTGAACCCATTCTTTCGCAGCGCTTTGTGAAGAGTTGACATTTCTTCTTTGAGGTTGTCTGCATCTGCTAGTCTCTGCGAGCGTGTGACTAATGTCTTTACTACTGAGTTTAGTTGTGCTGGATGGTGGTGTGACTGTGCATTTAGGTATCTGTCAGTGTGAGTGGCTTTTCTATAAACTGTGTGGCCTAGACTTCCGTCTTGCTTCTTCTTGACCAGTACGTCGAGAAATGGTAGCTGACTGTCAGTCTCTACCTCCATGGTGAACTTAATTTTGTCGTGTATACTATTCAGATGTTCTAAGAAGTTAGTGAGATTCTCTCTTCCATGAGTCCAAATCACAAATGTGTCGTCGACGTACCTTAGCCATAGGCTTGGTTTTAATGGTGCAGATTGTAGTGCTCGAGTTTCTAAATCCTCCATAAAGAGATTGGCAATAACTGGCGATAGGGGGGGAAGCCCATCGGGGCTCCTTCAGTTTGTCTGTAGCGTTGCTCATTGTATGCAAAATATGTATTATTTAGGCAATGTTGAGTTAGCCTAAGAATATGATCTGCTGGATGATATTTTCGCTTGATAATGTCGATTGACTCCTCTACGGGTACGTTGGTGAACAAGGATATGACATCGAAGCTCACTAGAAGATGTTCCGCTTGGACGGTCTGATTTCTTAATAACTCAATGAAATGGTCTGCATTTTTCACGTAGGATTTAACTTCCTCGGCAAACGGTTGTAGTTGTCTGGCTAAGTGTCTTGCTAACTGCTGTGTGGGTGACCCTATTGAGCTAACAATTGGTCTTAGAGGAGCTCCTTCTTTGTGAATCTTTGGTAGACCATAAAATTTGGGACATCTTGAAGACTTCTCTCGCGGGATGATCTGGTTCTGTATCTCTTTGTCGATTGGACTGGCTTTGATTTTGGCTTTTGTCGTCTTCTCCAGATAAGTAGTAGGATCTGTGGTAATAAGCTGATATGCAGTGTCTCCTAGTAGACTTTCTATTTTTGTATGATAATCGTCGCTGTTCATCACTACTGTTGCGTTTCCTTTGTCTGCGGGTAAGATTATGATGTCCTCATTTTGTCGTAAGGTCTTCAGTGCTTCTAATTCCTCGTGTTGTAGATTCCTCTTTGGTATACGGGCTGTTCTTAATATACGTGACGTGTCCTGGCGTATAGTTTCCGCTATGTTTTTATCTAAATTGCCAATGGCCGATTCTACACCACAGATTATGTCTTCTACCGGTAGACGTGCTGGTGCTATCGCGAAGTTAAATCCTTTGGCTAATACATTCAACGAGGCCTCATTGAGATGGTAACTGGACACATTGTGAACTACTCTTGTAGGTTCTAATTGTTCGGATTTCTTGATGGGCTTTTGTTGTAGTTGAAGGCGGTTAAATTTATTCTTTAACCTCTCTGTAGTTAAATCATTATCTCTTTCTTCCCTGAAATGTGCAAGTTGGTCAATAATGGTCCATAATGTCGGGTCGATAGTTCTGCTTAAATAAAAGATGCTGGTCTAGTAACTGTGTATTGATGTTGTCTAATGTCCGTCTAGTGTCGTGGATTGATTTTCTCATCAGGGTTAGGCTCGTTTTTCAGAGAATTCTTTTTGTGTGTTGATCCTTTCTGTGGAACGTCAATTCCATGCATTTCGGAATGATATTTTCATCCCGGCAGCGTTGCAGAAATGCGAGATTGCAAAGAAGTTTCCTTCTTTTTGATAATATTTTCTCGTAGTTTCTTGTCTGATGAAATGTCTTCTCCCCGTAGAGACATATTATGTTGTTTTTCAGGTTTTCGCGGGTGGTGAATGTTAAATTCGTTTTCCGGGTATACTCCCGCGTAGGTGATAGGCCCCGAGAGGGACCGTGGTTGTCTGAACGACGTTTCGGCAGAATCTCATCTGCCATCTTCAGGTTCTAACCGATAACTGCTTACTGCGGCTTCTGGTTACTCGAACTGAAATGACGTTTTCTGGATCTGGCAGTTCTTTATATACTCTACCAATGTTACGCTGTTAGAAAAGACGAGAGAACATCATCTTTAGCTCAACATGTCAAAACTACAGGACATAGGATTGATTTCGACAAAACAAAAAACACTAGCCAATATCGAGCATTACAAGTCAAGAATCATCAGGGAGGCCATAGAAATAGAGAAAAGACCACACAATCTAAATACACGAGATGACACCCAAAGACTACCTACCACATGGAAGCCTGCTCTGGTATTGCATGCTGCTGTCCATGAGGAAGCAAGAAACATAACGCAACGAACACACGAAGAGGAATCAACCAGAGCTAATCTAATAGGACCAAGTACACGGAGTCGCCCTCGAAATCAGGAGATGGGTGCAACAGACCGTGACATAAGCACAGACACACGCATGCGCGTCCGAACAGGACCGATTACACGAAGCCGCGCTCGAAATCAGGAGATGGGTGCAGCAGACCATGACGCCCGGAGTGTGTCGAGAGCAACAGAGCGTAACATTGGTAGAGTATATAAAGAACTGCCAGATCCAGAAAACGTCATTTCAGTTCGAGTAACCAGAAGCCGCAGTAAGCAGTTATCGGTTAGAACCTGAAGATGGCAGATGAGATTCTGCCGAAACGTCGTTCAGACAACCACGGTCCCTCTCGGGGCCTATCACCTACGCGGGAGTATACCCGGAAAACGAATTTAACATTCACCACCCGCGAAAACCTGAAAAACAACATAATATGTCTCTACGGGGAGAAGACATTTCATCAGACAAGAAACTACGAGAAAATATTATCAAAAAGAAGGAAACTTCTTTGCAATCTCGCATTTCTGCAACGCTGCCGGGATGAAAATATCATTCCGAAATGCATGGAATTGACGTTCCACAGAAAGGATCAACACACAAAAAAGAATTCTCCGAAAAACGAGCCTAACCCTGATGAGAAAATCAATCCACGACACTAGACGGACATTAGACAACATCAATACACAGTTACTAGACCAGCATCTTTATTTAAGCAGAACTATCGACCCGACATTATGGACCATTATTGACCAACTTGCACATTTCAGGGAAGAAAGAGATAATGATTTAACTACAGAGAGGTTAAAGAATAAATTTAACCGCCTTCAACTACAACAAAAGCCCATCAAGAAATCCGAGCAATTAGAACCTACAAGAGTAGTTCACAATGTGTCCAGTTACCATCTCAATGAGGCCTCGTTGAATGTATTAGCCAAAGGATTTAACTTCGCGATAGCACCAGCACGTCTACCGGTAGAAGACATAATCTGTGGTGTAGAATCGGCCATTGGCAATTTAGATAAAAACATAGCGGAAACTATACGCCAGGACACGTCACGTATATTAAGAACAGCCCGTATACCAAAGAGGAATCTACAACACGAGGAATTAGAAGCACTGAAGACCTTACGACAAAATGAGGACATCATAATCTTACCCGCAGACAAAGGAAACGCAACAGTAGTGATGAACAGCGACGATTATCATACAAAAATAGAAAGTCTACTAGGAGACACTGCATATCAGCTTATTACCACAGATCCTACTACTTATCTGGAGAAGACGACAAAAGCCAAAATCAAAGCCAGTCCAATCGACAAAGAGATACAGAACCAGATCATCCCGCGAGAGAAGTCTTCAAGATGTCCCAAATTTTATGGTCTACCAAAGATTCACAAAGAAGGAGCTCCTCTAAGACCAATTGTTAGCTCAATAGGGTCACCCACACAGCAGTTAGCAAGACACTTAGCCAGACAACTACAACCGTTTGCCGAGGAAGTTAAATCCTACGTGAAAAATGCAGACCATTTCATTGAGTTATTAAGAAATCAGACCGTCCAAGCGGAACATCTTCTAGTGAGCTTCGATGTCATATCCTTGTTCACCAACGTACCCGTAGAGGAGTCAATCGACATTATCAAGCGAAAATATCATCCAGCAGATCATATTCTTAGGCTAACTCAACATTGCCTAAATAATACATATTTTGCATACAATGAGCAACGATACAGACAAACTGAAGGAGCCCCGATGGGCTCCCCCCTATCGCCAGTTATTGCCAATCTCTTTATGGAGGATTTAGAAACTCGAGCACTACAATCTGCACCATTAAAACCAAGCCTATGGCTAAGGTACGTCGACGACACATTTGTGATTTGGACTCATGGAAGAGAGAATCTCACTAACTTCTTAGAACATCTGAATAGTATACACGACAAAATTAAGTTCACCATGGAGGTAGAGACTGACAGTCAGCTACCATTTCTCGACGTACTGGTCAAGAAGAAGCAAGACGGAAGTCTAGGCCACACAGTTTATAGAAAAGCCACTCACACTGACAGATACCTAAATGCACAGTCACACCACCATCCAGCACAACTAAACTCAGTAGTAAAGACATTAGTCACACGCTCGCAGAGACTAGCAGATGCAGACAACCTCAAAGAAGAAATGTCAACTCTTCACAAAGCGCTGCGAAAGAATGGGTTCACACAACAAAGAATACAGAAGTTGTCAAAACCATCTCGGCCGAGAAATCAAGAGGACTCCGAACAACCCATAGCAAAAGCCTATCTGCCATACATAAAAGGAACAACGGATAAAATAAGCAAACTTCTACGTAAACATAAAATAGAAACAACTTTTAAGACCGACAAGAAAATCAGTACCATTCTTCGAAATCCAAAGACCAAAATTCCTCTAGAAAGTCAAGGGGTATATGAAATACCTTGCCAAGATTGCAACAAATCTTACATAGGACAGACCAACAGAAAAATAAGTGCAAGACGCGAAGAACACATAAACGCTGTTAGAAAAGACGAGAGAACATCATCTTTAGCTCAACATGTCAAAACTACAGGACATAGGATTGATTTCGACAAAACAAAAACACTAGCCAATATCGAGCATTACAAGTCAAGAATCATCAGGGAGGCCATAGAAATAGAGAAAAGACCACACAATCTAAATACACGAGATGACACCCAAAGACTACCTACCACATGGAAGCCTGCTCTGGTATTGCATGCTGCTGTCCATGAGGAAGCAAGAAACATAACGCAACGAACACACGAAGAGGAATCAACCAGAGCTAATCTAATAGGACCAAGTACACGGAGTCGCCCTCGAAATCAGGAGATGGGTGCAACAGACCGTGACATAAGCACAGACACACGCATGCGCGTCCGAACAGGACCGATTACACGAAGCCGCGCTCGAAATCAGGAGATGGGTGCAGCAGACCATGACGCCCGGAGTGTGTCGAGAGCAACAGAGCGTAACATTGGTAGAGTATATAAAGAACTGCCAGATCCAGAAAACGTCATTTCAGTTCGAGTAACCAGAAGCCGCAGTAAGCAGTTATCGGTTAGAACCTGAAGATGGCAGATGAGATTCTGCCGAAACGTCGTTCAGACAACCACGGTCCCTCTCGGGGCCTATCACCTACGCGGGAGTATACCCGGAAAACGAATTTAACATATATATATATATATATATATATATATATATATATATATATATATATATATATATATATATATATATATATATATATATATATATATATATATATATATATATATATATATATATATATATATATATATATATATATATATATATATATATATATATATATATATATATATATATATATATATATATATATATATATATATATATATATATATATATATATATATATATATATATATATATATATATATATATATATATATATATATATATATATATATATATATATATATATATATATATATATATATATATATATATATATATATATATATATATATATATATATATATATATATATATATATATATATATATATATATATATATATATATATATATATATATATATATATATATATATATATATATATATATATATATATATATATATATATATATATATATATATATATATATATATATATATATATATATATATGTATATATATGTATATATATATATATATATATATATATATATATATATATATATATTGCCCTACGCAAATGAAAATGAAAATTAAATTCCGTTTTTTGAAAAAAAACCTAAAAATACTGGTACCTATCAGTAATTCAAACAACTATTTTCTTCTTTACAGACCTTACTAATTATTTCCATAGCCTACTTAGTAATTTTCTTACATCGCATTCATCTGATGCGGCCATTTTGAAAAAAATTAAAAAATTGTTCGTATCCCACTTATTTTTTGGAATTTTTAAAATCTGAAAAAACTGTTGCACTTAGAAATGTAAGCTTAATAAGAAACCATCAAAAAAATATAGTCATTCTATTTAAGAAAAAAAAGTTGATGTCACTTCCGGTTCAACCGGAATTCCTGTTAGTCTAAAAGTAGCCCATTATTGTCTAATTTATGTGTACCAAAAACCAAATTTTTAAATTCAAAAACAACCAAAATATTGAGGGCGTACATTGACTCGTGGTCACCCGGTATATCAATCAAAAGTTCGAGGTCGAAAAAATCACGATTACTATACTTCTTATATTAGATATAAGAAAGTAAAAACAGAAAAGATAAGATACAACATATCTATATATCTGAAATCACAAGAGAACACATATTTCAAAAATGTAAAAAAATACAGTGTTCCATTTAAAAAAGTGGAAGTTTGGTTTGTCCCGCTTTTATGGGACCACCTGTATGTTCTCTACAGGAATTCTAAAAGAGTTAATTTGATTCACTACAACTTTTATTTGAAAATTTTGAAAAATAAACAAAATATAGGGGTGGACCTTTTCATTGGATAACCCTGTACAACGCTTTTTACGAGACTGTGACGTACTTCGTTGCTCTACCCAAGAGCAGAAGTGTCACTTGACGCCCAACACTACGGCGGTGCACACGGTACGGAGATCTCGGGCGCCAGTTTCTGTTTAGAGTGCAGAAACACCACTTTACTCTATCGGCGGGACGATAGAGGCCGGGCAACTGCAGTGAAGATACGGCTAAGCCAGGGGTCGGGAAAAAGGGAACTTACATACTTCGAGTAGCGGTCGGACGGAGACCAACTTGATTGTGAAAATCCTCATGCTACCAGATACTGCTAACGCAGGAGTAGGATGAGATACGGTAGTCATGCGCGGTATATTACAACTACGTCACCCGTTCATCAAATAATTTCGCATGAAATTTAGATACCAATATATCCTTATACTCACGAGTTTACTTACTGTGCTGGCCGGCGTGGTTCCTCGTTGAGTAGCTGGACGGAAACTAATTTAATTATTTTCAGTCTCAGGCTCCTTCATGATAGCGCGGGTAGAAGAGTGCCGGGGCACGATGCGCGCTTCGTGTGTCGCGATTCGCGTACTGCCAGCTATTCGACCTATGTGGAATGTTCACAAAAACATATCCATACTTCCTATCTATAATTAATAATTAAACTGTTATTCTTTACAAGCGCAGTAATATAATGGACAAAATATTCTTCAAAACCGACAAATAACACTTAGCTACCTAACTTAACTTAATCAAATAAAATCACTTCGTTACAAGACGTACCACAAAGATATCTCTTTGCTTGTCAATGATGAATTTGTCGATTTCAATAAAGGAAATTTCTGTTTCTTCTGATTTTACTTTTAGATGAGGGGATTGTGGAGTTAACATCACTCCTTGTGAAATCTGGAATAAATAAAAATACTTCAGTGAGATAAGAATTACACACGCATCTCACAGTAAAAGCAATGAAACGGATAAGTAAATTGCGACACAATGTCGCCGTGGTCGATTTTCTGTTACGTAATTGTCTAATTTTAGCTTCATAAGTTGCTGATCTCCTTATTTTCAATAAGCAGGGATTTGCTCACAAATTAGAAGACTTTTAACTGGATAAATAATTTTGAGTACATGTACGGATTTTCTTTCTGTGGTAATTACTTACTTCTAGTAGAAATACTAATTCGGATCCTTTTATACATGCATTATATCAATAAATAAATATAAACTTTGGAGTTAAATATAATAAATTAATTGTTTTTATAAAATACTAGTAGTAGTAGTAGTAGTAATAGTAGCTACTTATTTTACTAGGCAAGTAAGCCACAATGGGCCCTTTTTTCCTAGGGACCCACAGTTTAGCGTGGACTCCGAACCACGGTCTTCGACTGTCAACTAACCCACCGCCTGGGCCTGCCCGCCTGTACCGCTAGCAGAGTGGCAAACCTCCTGGCTAGGTCTCTTCGACCCTCCACCCGGGCTCGCCTCTCCGTCTGCACCAGGCTAGCGGCCTTCCCGGGATTGTCTGTTGACAGCATACCGACTGTTAGACGAGATATCCTTCATCCATCCAATTGCCGGACTCGATCAGTGCTGCTGAACTTCACTGATCGAATATCGGAAATTAAACGGATGTCCACACCTCATCCCCCTTATAAAATACTAACATATACTATTTTTATAGGACTTCAAATCTGGACGGGCAAGTGTTGATAAACGGAAAGGAGCGCAGCCTGCGTCGTTTCAGGAAGATGTCCTGCTACATCATGCAAGATGACTGCCTTTCACCCCATCTTACAGTAAAAGAAGCAATGCAAGTTTCGGCGAATCTCAAATTAGGCAAAGGAATCACACATTCGGAAAAGAAAATCGTAATTAACGAGATTCTTGAAACGCTTGGTTTACAAGATTGCGTGGACACCAATTCCTCCAGTCTTTCTGGGGGGCAAAGGAAAAGGCTCTCTATAGCTTTAGAATTAGTTAATAATCCTCCAGTGATGTTTTTCGATGAACCTACTAGTGGTTTAGATAGTTCCTCGTGTTTTCAGTGCTTGTGTTTGTTAAAATCTCTTGCCAGGGGTGGTAGAACTGTTATCTGCACTATACATCAACCGTCTGCGCGACTTTTCGAAATGTTTGATCATCTTTATATGATGGCGGAAGGTCAGTGCATATACAGAGGGCCTGTTATGGGACTGGTTCATTTTTTGTCCAGTATGGGGTTAAACTGTCCCAGTTACCACAATCCTGCTGACTATGGTAAGTTAAGGAATTTTTGTTCTATTCGTTCACACGATTAATGATCAAATTTCAAAAATTTGTTACACATGGGTATGGAATTTTTTTTAAAATTTTTTAGGTCGCTCCCTTTACAATTAATTCAATGCAAGGAAAAAATAGTGTACACAATTTTATATCGACCAGTTTGTGTTCGAAGAAACACAATATATTTATGTTAATATGTCGCTGCGAAGACATCATAAAAAAATTTATGTTTCATTAAATAAAAAATACACAGGGTGCGCCACTTAAAACGCCCCAGACTCGTAACTTTTTTTATTTTTTAAGCGACGACCATATTGGACACATCAAATTGTGAATATTTTTAAAGCCTTTAAACATACATACAGGGAGATTTAAAAAAAAATTAAAATTGTTACGAAAAGAAAATTAATTTCCTTGAATATTTTTTTACCTCACCCTGTACATAAACTGTGTTAATGTTTTCTTATAAAGGTTTTAATTAGCTTCAATTTATGTTATTACGTCATATTCGAAATTCTTTTTGGTTTTAGAGAAAAAAGTAAAAAAACACTCTTTTCGATTCCAAACTGATTTTTTTTTTAATAAATTTGAAAAGAATACTTCTATGCTTTATTTGTAAAACAATTATAAACAATACTTTTTATGATATATTTGCATAAACTTCCTCACTTTTAAGGAGGTCTGTACTTTCTCTTAGATTTAATAAATTAACCATCTTTGGTAGTATTAATATTCATTTACATTTTTTAAGTTAGCCATGGAAGTTTTGATATGTCATATTCAAACAAAAATCAGAGTTGTGTCAATTTGTTTGCAGTTAAATATTAATTCGCCCATCACTCGAGCAACAAATCGTCATGGTTCAGTTTACAACAGTAGAAAAAAACAGAGTTTTTGTTGATTTATGGTGAAGTTAAACGGAATGCTAGAAAAGCGTGTAAAGTGTATTCCCAAAGGTTTCCAGGTAGACGATGCTCCGACCATAAAACAATTATATTATTAGTTAATAATCTTAAACTGTATAGTACTTTTACTAAACCTAAGAGAAATAGAAGAAGCCCTGTAGGAAATGAAAATAATGTAAATGCAGTTACTGAGAATCCGCATACCTCAACAAGAGCAATCAGTGCTAGGACACATATTTCTTCCACTACAGTTAGAAGAATCCTCAAAGATAAACGATATCACGATTATAAAATGATTCTAGTATAACTTCGCGAATGTGATTATCAACGTCGACTGAATTTTATAGCTGAAATGTCAATACTGAAGGAAATAAATAGAAATTTACTTTATAACATTCTTTGGAGCGACGAAGCGACATTTAATGAAAGCGGCAGTGTCAATAGACACAACATGCACTATTGGAGTGACAGAAATCCTCGATGGATGCGGCAAAGAAATTTTCAGGTAAAATATAAAGTTAACGTGTGGATAGGTATTCTTGGAGGTAGACTAATAGGGCCACATTTTTTTGAAACTATCTTAAACAGCGTAATGTATTTAGATTTTTTACGAAATTACTTGCCTACTTATCTAGAAGAAGTTCGCTGGCAAGATAGAAGAAATATCTGGTTCCAAGATGATGCTCCTCCACATAACGCCAATATCGTTTCTGATCATTTAAACACGATGTTTGGAAATCAGTGGATAGGTAATTCTGGGCCATCGCGATGGCCAGCTAGATCTCCGGATTTAAATCCGCTGGATTTCTTTTTGTGGGGTTACCTTAAAACATTCGTGTATGAAACCCAACCTCTTAATGCAGAAGATTTGAAAAATAGAATAAGGAATGGATGTAATTCTATTTGACGTCATACTCTATTACGTACAGTTAATGGTGAATTAATAAAGAGAATGAGTTACTGTGTTCACGTTAATGGTCAAAATTTTGAACAATATTTGTAATGCAATTTCCTTTTTGGTACATTTTAATAAAAGCTTGTTTTCAAATTTTTTTTTGTTTCTTGTTGCTGTTTTGTTATGATATGTATTTTACAAATAAAGCATACAATTATTGTTTACATTCTTTTCAAATTTATTTAAAAAAAAAAATCAGTTTGGAATCGAAAAGAGTGCTTTTTTACTTTTTTCTCTAAAACCAAAAAAGAATTTCGAATATAAGGTAATAACATAAATTGAAGCCAATTAAAACCTTTATAAGAAAACATTAACACAGTTTATGTACAGGGTGAGGTAAAAAAAATATTCAAGGAAATTAATTTTGTTTTCGTAACAATTCTTAATTTTATTTTAAATCTCCCTGTATGTATGTTTAAAGGCTTTAAAAATATCTACAATTTGATGTGTCCAATATGGTCGTCGCTTAAAAAATAAGAAAGTTACGAGTCTGGGGAGTTTTAAGTGGCGCACCCTGTATATTTTTAAATTAATGAAACAAAATTTTTATATGATATCTCGTTTTCTTTTTCTTGTCAGTTTCTTAGTAGATTGGCAAGAACGTAGGCTAAAATCGTAAAATGGGTTAAAGCAACAATTTGAAAAGAAAGACTATTCTTTAGGTACTTAGCAATAAAAACAAACCAAACACACCACATAAATTCAACAACCCAGAAACCAACGCCGGAGCTGCACGGATGGGGGTTACACACTTGAAAAAACGCACGAAACGAAAAAAACTTCCACATTTTTAGTATTCAATATAAGAAATTATCTAGTTTATTATAGACCGCGAACGTTTTGTGTGGAACGCTCCAAATAAAAAATTGCCTGATCATCTGTGACCAAAATCCTCAGTCAGCCTTATCTTTAAACGCGCGTCTTTTCTGATAGTGATAAAGTTTTTTTACTCCCCCTTCCTTCATTCCGCAGTTACGTCATCGCCTTTTTTTTAATGGCAACAGCCATTTCTTTTAAGGATTCTAATTCTCCTTGAAATTCTGCACACAGCAATATGCGGTTGTGTGATGTGAACAAGAAATCGAGATAGCTGCAGAATTTTAATCAATTTATTTACAACAAATGAATAACAAGCTGACAGAACACCAAAACTAGGAAAGTCGGTACGTCCTATTGTTTCAGCAATCGGATCGCCGACTTACCACCTATCAAAATGGTTAACAAAAGAGTTCGAAAATTTACCTATTGCACCACCTAGTTTTTTCTGTGATTAATTCCAACGATTTCATTAATAAGGTAAAAATATTCAGTTGCAAGAAGGTGAAATTTAGATCTCCTTTGACATTGTTTCCAAGTGTTCCGATACCACAGACCTTGGACTACATTAAGGATCTACTCGAATTAAATAATCTCAGTCAAGATGTAGTAGAAGAATATCTTAAACTCACTAAACTTTGCATGAAACAAAATTGTTTCCAATTTAACAATAATTTCTTCGAACAACATGAAGGAACAGCAATAGGTAAAAAACTCTTTGTCACCATTCATTGCCAGACTCTTCATGAACAGATTCGAGACGGAAGTAAAAAAAAGAATTCGAGTATTTTCCCAGGGTTTGGCTTAGGTATGTGGATGATATTTTTGCAGTGTTCGATACAAGGGTCGCTGATATTGATAACTTTATATCTAAATTAAACAGTCGTTTCGCGTCAGTTAAATTCACATATGAAACTGAAAACTCTGGACAACTACCATTTTTAGATGTATGTAATTGGAAATAGTGAAAATAAGTTAGAATTTTACATTTACAGAAAAGATACCAGTACTCGAAAACATATCCATAGGAACTCTCACCATTGTGCTCAACACAAAATGGCGAGTTTTAATTTTCTAGTCCGTCGTCTATTAAGCTTTCCCCTCAATAAGAAGCGGTTTGAAAAAGAAAAGGCATTGATTAAGGATATAGCTGCGAGTAATGGATATTCTTAAGTTTAATTGATAAAATAATTAGGAAACGAAAGTTTAAAGAGTCGCTTCGAAATTCCTCGACCTTTCAAAATGAAAGAGAAAATCCGAAATTTGTATCGATTCCATTCGATCTTCGATTCATTCGTGGTATTGGTAGGATTTTTAAAGATGTAGGTATGACAGTAATTCATTCATCGGGAAACAAACTACAACAACTTTTAGGCAATTCAAAAGACAAAATTGAAACAAATGAAAACTCGGGGATTTACGAAATCAGCTGTAAGAACTGTAATCAAAAATATATTAGACAGACTAGACGATCAATTCAAACTAGATTCAAAGAGCATATGGCCCATCTCAAATATGGTAGAACAGATAAGTCTTGTAGCCCAACATTGATTTTCATCACACTGTCAAATTGTTATTAATTCGTTTCAAATAAATTGCTAAAATTCCTCATCTATCTTGACTTTTTCCAATTTTTCGTAAATTAGTTTTTTTCCATAAATACCAATGTCGCTAACTAATCAAATGAACATCACACAACAGTATATTGCTGTATGCATTAGATGGTCCTAATACATATTCAAAGCAAAACATATTCTTATAATTCAGTTATTTAACAAAAAAATATTTTGTCAACTCTCAACTACTTTTAGACGTCTTGATGTAGACAAAAAAATAAAGAAATTCTGCCTCTCTAGACAAATTCACACACAAATTTTTCATTAAATTTTTATTAAATACATCAAAATTATCGATTTCCTCACAATTAATTTAGTTATAAATTGCTGCAATTAACTGTTGTTGGATTAGATTATTTATATATAATGTTGTTTTGCAGTAATGGAAGTTGCTTGTGGTGAGCATGGAGATTATGTCCAAAAATTAGTGGTTGCAGTAAATGCAGGACGGTGTAATAAATTTTCAACATCGCCCGACCACAACAGGGGCAACAAAATGATAGCAAATGATATCGCCAAAGAGATTACCCCAATAAAGCCATCTGATGACACCATCGCTGTGCCAAATGGCTCAGTGAAAACCCCCATTACACCGGCCACATGCACAACATCACTTTTAGATTCCTCAGAAAATTTGCCACAATCTGAGAAAAACGGTTAGTATTATTATACCATGTCTGGTATACTCGTACATAGTTTATTATTAATATTTAAATAAAAACATGATATGACTGATATTGTTCTAACGTCTGTAATAAGATATAAAATTTCTTATTTTCATTGTTTTAAATAATGTAGACCAGTAAAATTAAGGGTTTTTCAAAACGGTAATTTCCAACCATTCCCGACCAATACCATTCGATTCAGTATGTTTTTGAATTCTCATGGTCAATTTTGCCGTACGTTATATGAGCAAGAATTTAATTTATAAACAATTAAAGTTGTGAAAATGATGAAAATCGATGTTTCTGAATGTTCAACTTCAAACGCTGCGAAAACGGCAACAGATAGAGAAAAATTGCTCAGAAAATTTTTTATAGAGCGTTAAATTACCTTAAAAAAAAGTCTGCGACGGCATATCTCTACGATGAATAGTTAAGGCGTTACAATGAGTTAAATATTTATTATTTTTCTGCTATATATCAGTCAGCTGTACGCGCATGCGCGATCAACAGACTCGTATGCCTCGTAATGGCCGCCTGCGCAGAACATTTGAAAGTAGACTTGCTGTAAATCTTTCATAATTTTCTTATTTTTACAACGTTAGCAAATGTATTTATCACTTTTTTTGGTCTAGATATAATTATTATATACTTTTATGCATACTCAAAGACCTGGAAAATTATTATTAAGTTATAAGATAAATTATTATTAAGTTATGAGCTGTTCAGTTTGATGCTAATAGTCGTCGCAGTTATAACGCAGTTATACAGTGTACTGGTTGTGAGCAATTTTTACATTATCATTGGGGTTGTGCTGTTGATTAATATAAAATAAACCGATCAAAAATGTCGCTAGAAGAAAATTGTTTCATATGTGAAGGAACTCTGCAAATGGGCAATATTGTAACAGTAAAACAAAAGGGAATCGAATCGTTTATAGAAAACAGCAAGAAACGTGAGGATAAGAAATGGAATCAAATAGAAAATGTTAATGAAGTTACTGTTCATGATAAGTGTAGAAAAGCGTATTCCTCAAAAGATAATTTGAAGCTTGGCTCTGGAATTCCAAAAGAGCGATACCCACGTCGTTTAAGTGTGCCGCAATTTAATTTCGAAGAAAATTGTTTCTTATGTGGAAAAAGTGGATACGCGTTGCGTATACAGCTGACCAGTACGCAGTAGAAAAATAATAAACATAAGAAGGTTTAGTGCCATATCCCCAAAAAAATAACTATGCAGCTACGGACACGTGTTTCGAAGTTATTGCCCCTCATCAGCGTAGCGTAGCTAAAGAATTGGATCTAGGATCTAAGTTATTTTTTTGGGGATATGGCACTAAACCTTCTTATTTTATTTTGACCCCAATAAATCTATATTATTTTGTTTGTATTTGCCAGGTGGAAACGGGCAGTACACATAGAGCTCTGTGTGTTGACTGTGATCATTGAGGCCCCAATTGTGGCACATGGGAACATGAATGCACTAATTGAGTACTGTGTACTGTACTTTCCAGCTTTATTTTAGTTCTTGTTCCTGATCTATCCCATCCTAGATCCAATTCTTTAGCTACGCTACGCTGATGAGGGGCAATAACTCCGAAACACGTGTCCGTAGCTGCATAGTTGTTTTTTTTTTTTTGGGATATGGCACTAAACCTTCTTATTTTATTTTGACCCCAATAAATCTATAATAATAAACATTTAACTCATTGTAACGCCTTAACTATTCATCGTAGAGATATGCCGTCGCGGACTTTTTTTAAGGGAATTGAACGCTCTATAAAAAATGTTCTGGGCAATTTTTCTCTATCTGTTGCCGTTTTCGCAGCGTTTGAAGTTGAACATTCAGAAACATCGATTTTCATCATTTTCACAACTTTAATTGTTTATAAATTAAATTCTTGCTCATATAACGTACGGCAAAATTGACCATGAGAATTCAAAAACATACTGAATCGAATGGTATTGATCGGGAATGGTTGGAAATTATCGTGAAAGTGGGCCTGATTTTTGCTTAATTTGATTGGTCTAATGGTGTTTAAGGCACCTCCTAATTTTATTTCTGTCTACATTCAAAATTGGAGATAAATCTCTGCACTAATATGTGCATTATTATAAACTTACCAAATTTGGTAATTATCCGACAATAAATAATTTGGATATTAGGCTGATGTTCGCCCTGATTTTTTCTTGTAGATGGAATGATTATTTTTTAATGAAATTTGGTAAACAAGGGTTCTAAGGTATGCCGAAGGAGATTCTCTAAAAACTAATATTCTATCTCAATCGCTAATATAACTTCCTGATTTTTTCCATTTACTTATTATCATAGTAGACATAAAATTTCGGAATTTTTTTTTAATATCAGTCAAATCGAAGTCTGAAATAAAAGAAGTAAACCAAGTTTGATTGAAATCCATCAACAATGGTAGATTTATGAGGATGTAGAGTTGAAAAATGAGACACACTGTATACAGTATACTGTATACCCTAGTGCGTATTTGTTCTATAACTCTGTAACTATTACAGAAACAGTTAACACAAAAGTTCCTCGGCATTCATCATTGCATGCTCTAAAAATAATTTTAGTTATACAGGGTATTTCGTTTTGGCTGGGTATAAAAATAATTTTAGTCATACAGGGTATTTCGTTTTGGCTGGGTAGTAACAACTTTGTTAAGTTAAATGAAACACCCTGTATATTATTGCATATTTGGTTAGTAAACGTCAAGAGCTTTCCAATGAACTACCAAAACATGTACTTTGTTTGAGTAGTTCAGGAATTATTAACTTAAATTATTATTCTAACAAATGCTGAAAATGTGTTGACCGTTTTGATTTGCGCACAAATAGGGAACTTGCACATTTTTTTTACTTCATAAAAATGTTCTACAATACTAATAAATAAGATATGCAAAATATGACGCCTTAATTCCCAATAATAAATTTGCTATAAATTATTAAAGTTCCGCGCGCGAGCGAACCGTTTCAAACAGGTTCAAAAGCGCGGGAGTAGTCGTGACATCACACCATACAAGTTACAAACGACGACGGAGATCCCAGCACTCGACCGCTTGATTTCAGCCTTAAAAATACCAGCATCGCCATAAATTTTAAGTGTATACTTAAAATGGAAACAAAAACTCCTTATTTTAAATATTGCATTGTACCGTTGTGTAAGAATACTACAATAAAAGTGCCAGATAAAATATTTATAATATTGCCAGAAGATAAGATTCGTCGATCAAAATGGCTAAAAGCGTGTAGAAGAAATGAAAAAGACAAATCACAGAGCAGTAGGTCTCTACATGTGTGTGAAGATCATTTTAATGTAAGTACATTATTAAATACTATATGTCTATCTACTAGTTTTTCGCAGGCGGGCAATAAAATATTCCGAATTCCGAATTATTGAATTTTAATTAGGGTAGGATTATAAAGAAAGAATGTGTATACAATGTTAGAAAATAAGATTAGTAGATAGAATGTAATTTAGTGATACTAAGTAAAGGTAATTTCCTGGTGCGAAAGTAAACAGCTATTTATTATTATACTCTTCGCAAATACGATTACGAAGAGTATTGCATTTGATCGGGACATTTCTAAAATCGTTAATATCGCTCGCAGAGAAGAAGTTATTTAGTTCGTCATCGAATTCTGAACAACTTTCAAAATGTCCGTCTGTTCATCTGTCCGTCCGTCTGTCTGTCCGTCACGCTTCTTGTAAGCACGATAACTAAAGAAAAAAAAGTCCGATCGAATTGAAATTTGGGCTATAAGTTAGTGTTAGCTAGAGGAAGAAATCCATTGTTTTTGAAAAAAATCAAATAGTAAATAAAAAAGTTATAGGACATTTTATTTAAAAATATGAATCTACAGAGGGTTGCAATTTTCAATGTGCTACTAAAATTGAAGTAATTTTCTAGACACCAAAATGCTGTAAAATATACTACCACAAATTTCGCCTACGCAGTCGGCATCATGGGGAGATGAAAAAAAATTGAAAATTAAATATGTGATCAATATATTAGGTATTGTAAGAATGAATCTTAGTTTATACTATAAAATATACTGCCACGCGTTTCGCCAATACAGTCGGCACCATCGGGAGATAAAATTAAATATGTAGTCAATACATTAGGTATTGTAAGAATGAAGTTTATAAGACAAACACAAGATTCTTTTCAAAAAACTGCAAAGAGTATCCTATAGAATGTGCAACAATTATATAAAAGTTCAATAACACTACTGTCTGCGAAGAGTAAAATGTTTACCTCTAGTTTTAAAATGTTAATATTTGTTGCAGCTAGAAGAAGATATGGATAACTACATTAAATTTAAGCTTATGGGTTCTCTGCCTTGACCCCGCGGACCTCTCCAAGGGAAAAACTCACTATTTTGTATAAAAGATGCCACCAAATTTGAAAAACCTTGATCAGTCATTTTAAAATATCTGTACAACTACAATAAGCGGTACTATAAAACACAATTATATATTTATATCAGAACAGTCACTAACAAATCAACCACAGTCTAAAACACCGGTAAACATCTGATTGTGTTTCTTCCCGGCGCGAAGACTACCGAATATTCTATGGTGTGACGTCACAGTCAATAGTAGCTCGTTTCGGGCCACTTCAATTTTATCGCTGTTTAGATCCTTCATACTGATCACGTGGAATTAGAAATCAAATTTTTTTGTGAAGTACACGTTTTATTACAACGTTACGCTATGTTTTTTAGTATTATTTTTATTTTTAAAATTATAGGCAAGTTCCCTATTCTATCGTGGAATGATCTAGTGACATTCATTAACATTTGGGGAGTAATTGTATTGAATGCATTTGTTATTTTATTTTTCAAATCGTTGACGTCTCTGGGTACTTCTTGATAAACACAGAAAAAAAATCTAAACTTATAAGGTCGAGCGATCTTGGAGGACAAGTCACTGGACCACCTCGACCAATCCAGCGTTCTGGAAAACTTTCATTTAGGTACTCTCTTACTTCAGCGCTATAATGCGCTGGTGCACCATCGTGTTGAAACCATAGTCTAGCTATGATATTTAGTAGTATATTTCGTAATAGGTAGATGACCTATTACTAAATATACCACATTTCACAAGAAATTAAAAGTATTTCCGACCTGTTAGATGTCCTTCAAAGAAATATGATCCGATAATATGTTAGCCCCTATTTCAGCCCATACATTCACACCGAAACGATTTATTCCCGAATTATTCTTGGGTTTTATGTCACGTAATAATGAAAATTGTGACTAAAATCGGCCGCAGTTATAAAATGTAGGTTTATCACTAAATAAAACGAAGTTAAAAAAACGAACATTAATTCTAATTCGTGCCCAATCACAGAATCTTAGTCTATTCTCAAAATCGAGGTTTGATAACTTCTGGTGGCATTGTATATGATAGGGATGGAATTTATTTTTTCTTTACTACCCCATTTATCACACTCTGAAATATCTAGTTGGTCACTGAGCCATCTCACACATTCGGATTTTCTACAATGGAAGTGCAATTTGCAAACTGATTTTCCTCTCTACTAACCTCATGAGTTCTTGAATACTTTTTATATTTAATACTTTATGTTATTTGGAATCTAGTTTTAAGCCTTTCAAAAGTACTCAGTTGTGGGTGTCTTCTATCTGGATATGTAGCAGGGTACATTCTAGATGCTAATAAAGAATTTTTATTGCATTCTCCCAACAGAGAGCATATCAACTTTTCATTATCATAAAAATTCATTTTTTTTTAAATATTTTTAATAATTATTCCTGGTATATTAAACGCACAAAACCACTACTAATTGTCACAACTGTTACAATCAATTATGACTTCTGGCAGTCTCTTATCTTTTGTTTCCACGTATATACAGGGTGATCTACCACGAGTGTGCCAAACTTCAGAGGCTGGTAATTTATCAAAAAATAAATGGACTTTCATTAATAAACATATGTCCTAAAACGCATAATAAGAGAGCTACAACCCCTTAAACGGGGTTGATGAATACCAATTTTTCGATTATAAGTCCGATATGGTGGTGATTAAAAAAATGAAATTTTCATACATTACGGCCCCGATGTAGGCGCATAAAATTACAAATTTCCTAATTAACAGCTTGCCTTATTGAGGTAGTTTTGAGGGGTGAGGGGTAGTTTTTTACCCCAAACTTTTTTTGACGTCACTTCCGAAGCAAAACTTTTATATAACATTATTTCCCATGCAATGACTCAGAAAAAAAGTACTTTTCAAAATTTCTGTCACACCAGCCGTTTTTGAATAATTTGCGTTGAACGGCAATAAGACATGTGAATGAATGGTTGAATCGGAATTTTGGAAATAACTGGATTGGTAACTGTGGTCCTGTTTTATGGCCTCTTCGCTCTCCCGATCTCAAACTTCTAGATTTTTATTTCTAGGGGCATATGAAGCAGTTAGTTTATTTTGAGGAAATAAATAATATTCAGCACTTGATGGAAAGGATCAATAATAGTATAGCTTATATCACAAACAATGGTGACATGGCTGAAATTAATAATTCAGTTATTCGTCGTTGTGAGGCGTGTATTCGTGCTCAAGGAGGTCATTTTGAACAGTTACTCTTTTAGCTATTAAGTACGTTATTTCTGTGTTGTACATTGATTTTTAATTTTGTAATAAAAATGTTGTTTATTTCACGTGAAAAACCTTATTGCCGTTCAACGCAAATTATTCAAAAACGGCTGGTGTGACAGAAATTTTGAAAAATACATTTTTCTGAGTCATTGCATGGGAAATAATGTTATTTAAAAGTTTTGCTTCGGAAGTGACGTCAAAAAAAGTTTGGGGTAAAAAACTACCCCTCACCCCTCAAAACTACCTCAATAAGGCAAGCTGTTAATTAGGAAATTTGTAATTTTATGCGCCTACATCGGGGCCGTAATGTATGAAAATTTCATTTTTTTAATCACCACCATATCGGACTTGTAATCGAAAAATTGGTATTCATCAACCCCGTTTAAGGGGTTGTAGCTCTCTTATTATGCGTTTTAGGACATATGTTTATTAATGAAACTCCATTTATTTTTTGATAAATTACCAGCCTCTGAAGTTTGGCACACTCGTGGTAGATCACCCTGTATATATATATATATATATATATATATATATATATATATATAATTGTTCATTTTGCTATTCCTGTTTTTTTTTTGCTAATTCGTCATAGCTAACTACATCAAATTTGACACTTTATTTTATGTATGAATAGAAAGTTGCTCATTTATTATTAATCAAAGAACGAATTATTTTATAAAAGAGTGTAAAATAGTCAAAATATTATCCTCTTTATTTATAGGTTATAATTTGTATAAAATGAATCAAAAATTGGGAACTATTATTTCTTAAAATTTGGACATAATGACCATATTGTCAAAACTATTGAAAATAAATATGAAGTATGGTAGGGCATCGGAAAGCACTTGAAATTCTCTAATCTAATATGAAATAACATACAGAGTGTTCCATTTAAAATAACAAAGTTATTGAGGTTTTTAAATCCTCAAGTTCGACACAAAATTATGGACATCCTGTAGACAAAAATCTATAACCGGACACATGGTTTGAAAGCCCTTTTCTATTAGTATCCATTACCGTATCGAAACATTTAAAAATATTTCATATTAGACGAATACATCTCTTGTTATGGTGTACATACGTAAAAATTTCTATATAATTTCAAATAATTCCAGAACTACGTCCTCTAACCAAATATGTAATAATATATAGAGTGTTCTATTTAACTTAACAAAGTTGAATTCTACCCAGCCGAAACAAAATACCCTGTACAACTAAAATTATTTTTAGAGTATGCAATGATGAATGCTGAGGAACTTTTTAACTTTTTTTTATCTATAATAGTTACAGAGTTATGGAACAAATACGCACTAGAGGGACACCCTGTATATTCTGGGACTGAACTTGCAGTCATAATTGTTGGGTTATTAATTTTGTGGTAATTTTAAATTAATGGGGATTTGGAAAATGTCCATATAGCTTGAGGAAATATTCCTTTTAGAGCTAAACTTTGCTTCCAAGAATATTTCCAGCCGACCCATCTAGAGATGGGTCGGCTGGAAGATAGATCAGTATAGATACTGATTTACCAACCACCGTCTGCAAAAAAAAAATTAATTTTTAGCCAAATATTCGACGTTTCATATGAAATGACCCCGCAATTATTTGCAATAAACAAAATCTTATAACTGCGATTTAGCGTTTTTAAGTAATTTAGAATTTTGTTTTGTAGGTTTTCCAACAACTGGTTTTCAACAATTCGTGATATTGCTCAAGAGGAGTATGTACATAATCCTTATGGACAAGACCCTAACAAGAATGAGATTAGTAGCCCACTTCATCATAGGTTGTTTAATAGGTTTAATTTATTACGATATAGGAAATGATGCTGCCAAAGTTATGAGCAATGCAGGGTGTTTATTTTTCTGTGTTATGTTCATGATGTTTACAGCAATGATGCCCACTATTTTGACATGTAAGATTCTGTATAGTATGTTAAAAAAAAGTTACTGAATATTTCTTTCGTTGCAGTTCCTCTAGAAATGTCAGTTTTTGTTCGAGAACACTTAAACTATTGGTATTCATTAAAAGCCTACTACATGGCTAAAACTCTAGCAGATATACCATTTCAGGTAAGCCTGTCTTTGAAATATTAAACGAAGTTATTTTGTTTTTTTTTTTAGATTGTTTTAACAACATGCTACATAATTGGTGTATATTTTATTACATCCCAACCAATAGATGCTACAAGATTCGGAATGTTTCTTTTAGTAGCAGTTCTTATTGCTCTTGTCTCTCAAAGTTTTGGACTTCTAATTGGTGCTGGATTTAATATAGAGGTAAGGAAATTATATATGTATAGTAGAATTACCTTAAATCATGATACAGTTATGTAGGATAACGTTATAACTAGACAAGACATTGCGATTTCTCTAATTTCAATTTTCAAAAGTTAAAAACGGTGTTAATTAGTGATAAAGGTAGTAAAAATATGGGCGATAGCTCATTAGATTCGTAATGACGTCTAGAAAAATGTATAAAAATCTTAATTTGTTAATAACTTTTGCAATTTTTTATTTCCTGGTAAACAAAGATAAAAAAAGACATTTAGTTTTTTGCAAATAATTCAGAAACTATTAACAATTAAAAAATTTAAGAAAAAGATTCTTAAAGAGGCCGAAATTTCCGATAAAAAAAGTCCTAACTCCCGGAACTGTACCTTCATTATTAATAATTATAATTTAACGGTGAAAATAGTGCTCCGCGCGGCGCGCGCGACGCTGCCGCAGACCTCAGAATCCGACCGTAGCACAGTGGACGGAAACACCAAAAAGCTGGCCAAAATTTAAAAAATTAAGATTTTTTTTTTGAAATGGAAACGTTTTAAATCGTTGTAGTGGTACCCCTAGCATTAGAAACGACCGTTAATACCGGTCCGGGTTCACTACCTGAGCGAGGAAATTACTTATTGTGCGACCGTGCAGCACGTCACTTCGGCAGCTCGCAACGCTTCAAAAATCGATAAATTTTGTCTGCAGCGTAAAAATTCTCAAAGTGCAGTTTTCTGTATCATAAAAATGGATTCTGCATCAGAAAGTAAGTACAATTAAAATATCTCAGTATCAGATCAGTTTATTTATATGGTAATTAGTAAATAATTATCGAAGTGGAGTGCATTTTTGTACATGCAACGATTCATAAACTCCACAAAAAAAGCCATAAGTTACGCGGTTGGTGATGGTTGGTCTTGAAACTTATTGGAATGTGTTCAATGAACATTTTTTCGAAAGTGTATAAAAAATTAGCTGCATCTTTTTGCATCTTTGCGAGATATTGACCAAATTGTGGTCGAATGCACGGATGCATGCACATTCGTGCACCATAAAGTGGGCTCCTTTTGAATGCGTTCATGAATGTAATTCAGATAGTAATTGAATAAAATTAGTTTTCAAAGTCATTACACATTTTTATTCCATTCGCCAGATCCTAATTTTCCCGAAACAAATGAAACATGAATTCGCTTCAATTCAATAATAATTTTTGAACTATGTATATATTTTTGACCGTAATTTTTTTAAAATTCTATATGGGATTCTTCATCAGCAACCCAAAAAAACTGTATACAAAGTTTTGTAAAAATGCAGGGATGATTGGCGATTTTTGGTATGTTTTGGGGGATTTCATGGCCGCCATTTTGTTTTTTCAAAATTCAACTTCGGATTCTTGATCAGCGACACAAAAAACCCCTGTATGCACAATTTCAGTAAAATAGCTCAATGCCTTTATAGTTTGGCCAGTTTTTCGGCGTTTCCGTCCACTGTGCGTAGCAACAAAAAACATTTTTTTTAGCTATAAAATATTAATTAAAAAATTTCAAAAAATTATCGGATCATCTAGACATCCCAAGGAACAATATCCACTTAAAAAAAATTTTTTTCATCCATTTTCCATAAAATGCGCTTATTGTTAATTAACAAATATTTAATAAGCTATAAGTCATAAAAGATTCGGAAATGACAAAGAAACCTTAATTTTTTATAAACAAATGCGTATAATAGCTGATTAACAATAGTTACAAACTAGGTGGTTCTCATTTTAAAGATTTTATAAAAACGACTTGTTTATCCATTGTAGATCTCTAATGGTTTAAAAGATATAGAGAGGTTAATAACTTAACAAATTAATTTCTGTAGAGTAGCAAAATTGAAAATTCTATAAAAAATCGAAAATTTTTTTTTTGGTATTGGTTAAATATATGGTTGTTTTTAGTACTTTTTTTTTCTATAAAAAAAATATTAATACATTCGACCATTGTTTATTACAAATTGTTTATTAAATAAACAAATAAATTTTAAGCAAAAAAAAATTTTTTTTACTTTGTAGAAAATTGCAAATGATAAATTTAGGACAAAAGAAATCTTTTTGTTAATCTATTATTTAAATAATGAAAAAAAGTTAAAAACTGATTAACAAATAAAAAATTATTTAGAATTTTTTTTTTAAATCATCAATCCACTAATTTGGCAAAAAAAATTCTAAAATATGCAACTAATCCAGTTGTTTATAACATTTTTTTTTTTAAATACCACTAAAAATTTAAAAATTATAAGATCTAATAGTGTTTTGATATACAAAAACAGTGATAATAACAAATATTGATAAAAAAAATGTTTCACCTTTTTTTATCGTTTATTAGTTTTGTGTTAACGTAAAAGATTAATAACTAATGAACTATAACAATTAAAAATATCGTGATGTGATTATTTCATAAAGTATACGTGTCACAATGTATCCAGCATCGGTTATAATTTTCACGTCTTTACTGATTATAAACATAAACGTAAACTCCAAAAAAAATTTGCTATATAACAATAAGCGCATTTTATTAAAAATGGATGAAAAAATTTTTTTTTTAAGTGGATAGTGTTCCTTGGGATGTCTAGATGATCCGATAATTTTTTGAAATTTTTTAATTAATATTTGATAGCTGAAAAAAATTTTTTTTGTTGCTACGGTCGGATTCTGAGGTCTGCGGCAGTGTCGCGCTCGCCGCGCGGATCACTATTTTCACCATTAAATTAAAATTATTAATAATGGAGGTACAGTTCCGCGAGTTAGGACTTTTTTTATCGGAAATTTCGTCCTCTTTAAGAATCTTTTTTTTATATTTCTTAATTATTAATAGTTTCTGAATTATTTGCGAAAAACTAAATGCCTTTTTTTATCTTAATTTGTTAATAACTTTTGCAATTTTTTATGTGCTGGTAAACAATTTTTATACATTTTTCTAGACGTCATTCTGAATCCAATGAGCTATCGCCCATATTTTTACGACCTTTATCACTAATTAACACCGTTTTAACTTGTGAACTAGACAAATAATAAGATGGACTTTTTGAGAATAATATGTCCACTCGAACAAATGTCAAACTTCCAAGTTCACCGAAAATCACTCAATTTTTCTTTTTTTGGCGCACCCCGTATTTATTCTGTTTTTATTTTTCATTTATCACTCCCATCTTCATAGAAAATATTTCCACTCTTTCCGATTGTATTAGAACCTTCGAAATTAATAATAAAACCAAACATTTTCCAACTTCCGTTTTGATGCAAATTATTACGAAATAATGATGAAATTTGCGATCCAAGAAAGAGACTTATTTCTTATTTTTCATTGGAAACCTAGAAGGTGACACAAAAACATGTTGAAATTCTTATTGTCTTAGGTATAATCGAAAATAGTGGAAATAATAATATGGGTGTATTTGGTTACACAGAGCGATAAAGAAATATATACAGGGTGTCAACTGAAGGTGGAAACAGTTTGCCATTTGCTTATCCATTAGGTTAGAATTTTGAAATTTGAAGGACTCAAATTATATTACATTACTTACATTCCGACTGTTTCGGTCGTCTCAAATCAGTTCTAGTTTAACCGGAAGCTGTCACAACTTTGTTATCTCAAATGAAATTTTTTTACATTACCAGATGCTGCATAAAGTTATCTTTCCAGTGACATCATATGTGGATATTTTATTTTAAAATAACCTCAAAACAGGCAATAATTGCAAAAATTAAGATGGCTGTGATTTCTTGTTTTTTTTTTTTAATAAGTAGGCCATGGTATTTCCGAAATGATTGGTATAGTTCCGGTGATGTCTAAAGTTATAGAAAAAATAGTTTACAATCAGCTTTTAAAGCTTACATCGATCATTATGATATTTTACCAGTTAGACAGTCTGGCTTCAGACCGAACTACAGTACGACTACTGCACTTCTTGATCTAGTAGATGACATTGATAAATCCGAGGTTACTATATCGATAATGTTGGACTATTCTAAGGCATTTGAGCATATAGATCATTCATTATTATTGGCGAAATTAAATTATTACGGACTTTCAAAAAATTCCTTAGATTGGTTCAAAGAATATCTAGAAGGTCGCCTCCAGCAGGTCCAAATTTTAATTGAGGAAGGCAAAATATTTTCAGATACTACTCAGATAACTGCTGGTGTATCGCAAGGTTCTATTCTTGGACCCTTGCTTTTTATTATATATACTGCTGATATAGTAGGGGAAATTAAGTCGAAAGTGCATTGTTATGCTGATGATCAACAATTATATTGGTCTTTTGTACCCAACGAATGTCAGTTAGCGGTTCAAAAGTTAAACAGTGAGAATATTAATAAAAGGTCCAATAGAAACGCCCTAAGTTTAAATCCCTCAAAGACAACTGCTATGTTTATTGGTCTGGTAAAGAAATGTAAAAAAATAGACGTAGATAATAAATTAATGCTTGATAATACTCTTTAATATTTTATAAACTGTAACAACCTTGGGCTGACAATAGATAACAAATTAAATTTTATTCAACATATAAATAATATATTAAAAATACCATATGTCAGACTAAAGTCCTTGTATAAATTTAAATTTGTCATTAGGATAGAAAAAAATTAAAACTAACTGAATCACTTATTCTATCTCTATTTGACTACTGTAATGTAGTGTATGGACCCCGCTTATAAGTTTATAGTGCTCATAGAATTCCAGTTCTGCAAAATTCCTGTATGCGTTTTGCCTGTAACGTAAAAAGGAGAGATCACATTACACCTTATTTTGAAAAATATTCCTGAATAAAATGGAAATTAGGAGCCAGCACATTAACCACAACCACTCCCCACATACCATAGCGTTAGTGACTGTAGATTCAAGAATCATGTGCTCTAAGCAGATGGAAAAACCCCAGAATCACCGCCTTCTGCATTTGACCTACCAGCCACTCAACTGATTTTTGGCAGGCCGGTATGGTCGTTAGTTCCGATATCAGCGTAGGCTTTATTTCTCCGAGTACACCGATTATCAGGACAACTATTTTGACCGAGTAGCCTAGGTACGGTACTTGGAGCTCGTACCGGTGATCGCGGTATTCGATTCGTTTCTCCTCCTTCAAGATGATGTTTTTCTCCGCAGGTGTCGAGAACTAGTAAATCCGGCATTTCTCGTTCTCGACAACAGACTCAATATCTCCGGAGACGTAAGGCTGCCCAGTACGACAGCCTTAGATGGTAGTATAGCACTCGTAACGCCGCGTTATGTCGGTGGATGTGGGCCGAAATCGCGTATACGGGGCATGCAGAGAGTATGTGCATGAGCGTTTCCGGCGCCTGACGGCAGGTCCTGCCATTGATGTCAGGAACCTCTACACGCCACACGCGGCTACTGTAGATGAAGGTGTTGATAACACTATCTTGGCAGGTCATAATGAGTCCCTCGATGTCCGACTTAAGCTCGGCTGACCTTAGAAAGGCGAATGCCAGCCTGGTTGATAAACCCAGTGTTTCTATGTTCTTATAGAAGACACCATGCTGGGGTTTATCCACGTGCTGCAGGAACAGATTTTCCTGTTCAGCAGCTCTGATTAAGGCTTTCAGACGATTTGGCTGAAGTTCGGTGACTGACACTACATCAGCACCTCGCCGGCCTCCTCGCCTAATGTCAAATGAGGGGCTGAGTTCAGCTCCGGCTCTTTTTGCTGCCTTGAACAATCCGGCTTCCACTCCTACAGTTGTTTCGTGATGTTTTACAAACCGTAAGAGGGAATCTGAGCTCTTGAGGATGTTACATGCCATACTCGGTCCTCGGCACCCCCCGTTGACGTGGGAGGTACACACGAGGAACGGACGATCTAGTATGAATACTTCTGTGAATATTCATCATTTTGAGGATATCTGTCTAATTGGCGCAGCTCATTCACCGTCCACTTTACTACACCGAAATAGAGCAAAACCGGAACGGCAAGCATGTTAGGTGCAGACACCTTGTTCTTCCCAGAAAGTTCGGAAGACCAAATTTTTCGGAGGCGGTCTCTGTATTTGCCGCGGAGAGAATCCTTTATTTCTGTTACATCCTGGATGTGCCTTTCTTGCGCACCCATATATGTATAGGTCTCTCCGGCAGCCAGATGTCTTAGGATGCTTCCGTCTGCGAGCAGCGCATCTTCAGAGAATTCCCCACATCGTCCTCTCTTGAGGTGGACCACTGCACATTTGTCCAACCCGAACTCCATACCAATTGCCCGCGTGTATTCTTCGACCACCCCAAGAGCGTTTTGTAGTTTGCGCGGAGGCATAAAGTTTAAGGTCATCCATATAAAATAGATAGGTGACCTAATGCCTCCGGTCGCTGGGTGGTCCACATTGGTATCCGCGGGTTTGACGGAGCCCAACAGACAACGGTAGCAGTGAGATGCAGAAGAGGAGAGGACTCAGGGAGTTACCCTAGAAAACTCCTCTCCTAAATGCCACCTGTTCTGTCGTGACCCGCTGTGCACCTGATGTTATGGTGAAGCGGGTCTTCCAGAGCGGCAGCAGCTGTTCTATGCATCTCACTAGTGGTGCTGGTACCGCAAGATATTCGAGCAAGTGCAACAATAGCTCGTGCGATGTTGTATCAAATGCCTTGCGGTAATCAATCCAGGCCATCGATAGATTCCGCTTGTATTGCACAGAATCCTGTGTAATACAGCGGTCTCTCAGCAGGTTGTCCTTACAACCTGCCATACCCTTCTTGTCACCACGCTGTTCGTGTATCTGCTGGAAGACCATATCAACAGACCTCAGTGTCCTAGTATACAAGATACGTATAAATAGCTTTTAGCAGGAGTTGAGGCAAGTGATCGGCCGATCATTCTTCGGGTCGGAAAGAGCCCCCTTTTTAGGGATAAGCACAGTACATCCCTCGACGAACCACTCAGGAATCTGCTACCCCTCGTTCAACCATGAGTTGAAAACTCGCGTCAGACGGCGCGCGGCGGTGACTGAAAGGAAATGTCTTCCACCACCAGTTGTTAATGCCGTCTGGGCTCGGTACACCAAAGTTCTTGGTACTAACAAGTGCTTGTTGGGCTTCCTCCGTACTGATTGCCGGGCACACTTCTTGAATTATGATGCGGGGCACCATCTTCTTGGAAATAAATTTCTTCCTCTTGGACCAGCAGAAAATCTTCAATTTCAAAAACTGTACTTATGCATTTTATTCTGAGGAATCCAAACTCGAAAAGAAAAAATAATTAAACGTCAAATAAAAAAGGTATAGCCGAAAAACTGAAAAATATAAAAATTAACACCCTGTATATTGATGATGAAATGAGCATATGATATATCACTGATTATAAATGCGTATCATATTCATATTTTTCATTTCCGGTTTAACAGGAAATTACTTTAACTGTTTTACTTTGAATGACACTTTGAATGAAGATATTGGGGTTTAAATTTAAAATAACACCAATATGTCTTTTAAAACAAGATCATCTATGAAAACAAATGAAAACATTTAAATAATTTATTTATTTCAGAAACTAAAGCAATTCTGTATATTTTGTTTACAAGAAATGTTCGAAAAGGTGTTTGATCAAATTAAAAATTCAACAAGAAGTAGAATTAACAACCCCCAATTATTTTAAGCAGATACAGAGAGAATTTGTTCAAAGGCCTTCACCACTGATTGCAGCAAAATGGTAATGTTTTCGAACATTTCTTGTAATTAAAATCTATGGAAATACTTTATTTTCTGAAAGAAATAAATTACATAAAAATGTTTTTATTTATTTTCATAGACAACCTTGATTTACAAGATATATTTGAGTTATTTTAAATTTAAACCCCAATGTTTAATTAAGTAGAAAGTTCATGATAATATATTATACCATTTCTGAATTCAGAAAGAAACATTCTGTTATTCCCAGACTCTCTGTATTATTATAGTCGTTAGAACAATGGCAAAATCTTAAAGCCATTTTAAATAATCTTACTATATTTGGTTTAAATATTAATAATAAACCAAAAATAAATGCCTCTTTCCACTCACTCTTCGAAATTCCCAACTTGAATAAATAAAATTATCATTTTACAGGGAGGCGTTTTCTTAGGACCAATATCAACGATACCGATGGTATTATTCTCAGGCTTCTTCGCGAACTTGGAAGATATACCCTATTACATAAAATGGTTACCATACATGAGTTACTTGAAGTATGGATTTGAAGCTACTATGATATCTATTTATGGCCTAAATAGACCAAAGTTGAAATGTACAGTAGACTATTGTCATTTTAAGTATCCTGAAACGTTTTTAAAACAAATGTCAATGAAGAGTGATATGACGACATATTTAATTGATGTGTCGATACTAGCCGGATTATTCGTCTTACTGAGGATATGCGCATACTTTGTACTTCGAATAAAATTGTTCCAAAACCGGTAAATTTGATTTACCGCTGTTCAGACGGATGGATTAAGAGAGGGAAAGGGCGTTAAATGTTGACAAAACTCCCCGATGAAAATAGGCTCAAATCAATTACCTACATAAATCGTAGGTAAAAAAAATTTACAATTTAAAGGCGAATTTTTTAAAAGGTTTTTAACAGTCGCATATATCATGGAAATTTATCAACTATTGAATTATACAAAGTGTAACAGAATGCTTGTCACGCGTTTTAAGGTAGATTCTGTCGATATGATTCACCTCTATTCAAAATTTCTTACTTAAAAAGTTATAGCCCCTTAAAGTTGAAAGTATAAAAAAGTTTGTTATTGTATCTCTTGAAAGATTGTAAATATACCTATTCTTTAATATGGTACATTATTAATATGATGGATGTAATTTAATATTTCAAGAAATTCTCACCAAATCCATTTAAAAAGAATTTTTACCCCAGTTAATATAAATAAATAATAGTTACCATAGCCGTACGGATTAAAAAAGGGGGAGAGAAAGTATAAGCTTTTAATTTGGGAGGAACTGGTCATAATTTGTTAAAATATTGAGTTACTATTTTACTGGATAATTTTAAAATGCATATAATAAATAGTATATTGAAATCAGGCAAAGGAAATATTTGTCATTTTCATGACATAGCAGCTGCATAAAAAAACCTATATATGATTGAGTTGATAACGTTTATTTCAAACTTATTTGCAACATAAAAAACGTCGGCTCCCTTGTCCTTCATCATAGAAGCTGAAGTTTTTATGTTGCAAATAAGTTTGAAATAACCTATATGTAATATTATACGTAATTATGCCCTTGTCCTGCGGTTAGCAACACGATCTCGAAATGAGGTACTTTCGCGAAGTGGTGTTTGGCATATGGTCCTAGGGTTACCAACTTAGGTCACATAAAATAGAGTACAAATCGATTAATCAATATTCGATTAATCGATTAAACAATGATAAATTAACAATCGATTAATCAATAACCGAATAATTGATTGAACATAACCGACTGATTAAACTAATAATCGTTAAATCAACGATCGATTAATCAATAATCGACTATTGATCAATCGATTAATGATTAATCGATAGATTGATTATTGATTGATTGAATATTGATTAATCGATTATTTACGAAACAATAACAATACTATCGATTGATCGATTATTTTACGATTATACGATTATTTTTCCCAGCCCTACCAATTACTGGGCCGAGATACTTTTTACTTTGCGAATTTAAATTGAATAATATGATTTACCTATTTTTCATTTGCAAAGTATGATTTCTTTGTTTATATTTTAATCAATAACCGATTAATCGATTAATAATATTCGATTAATCGTTTAAAAAATAATAGAAAAATCAACATTCGATTAAGCAATAACCGGTTAATCGATTAAACGATAATCGTTAATTCAACGAACGATTAATCAGTAATCGATTATTGATTAACCGATTGTCCATTACTGATTGATCGATTAGTCGATTATTAATCAATCGATTATTTACGAAACAATAATCAAACATTCGATTAATCGATGGATCGATTATTGATTAAACGATTTTACGAAATAATAATCGAATGATCGATTAATCGATTATATATCCCAACCCTACTCAAAGTCACCGAATCAAACCCTTGAAAATCTTTGATTTTGTATTAGAGAAAGTTTATTGTGGAGTGCCAATCACATCAATTGCGTCTAAAATTACGTATCTCAACTTAGTCGGAAACAAATGTCAAATAAACTTTTGAATGGTGGTAAATTGTGTCATATCGTCATTGTTTACTACCCAGAATTTGGAATTAAATTTATGACAGGCACTTCTGTTACAGGCGATAGACTAATAAAATACTGATGTTAAAACATCTTTTATTTTAGTCTACCGATGATAATAATAATAATTGTCAGATAGGTAGGTACTACTTTATCAAAAACTGATATGTAAGAACAGAATAAGAAAAATAATTTTCCATTTTTCCATTTAGCTATAAATTTGGAATAAAGTAATGAATTACTATTTCAATACACTAATAACAATTATATTGATATTAAAAATCTAATCGAGATAACTCAAAATATATTTATTGATTATTTATTACGTCCTTACAGAATTTTGTTGACATGTTTTATACGGCGGACTGAATAGGATGGCAAAATAGGGGTTGGAAAATTTTATACAGGGTGAGTTATAAAAAATGGGTCATGGAGTAACTGGGGGTTCTTCCTCTTAAAATTTAACCAAACATGCTTAAGTAAAATGCTTCTAGTTAAAGAGATACGGGGTGTTGGATTTTTTTTGTGCACCTCAAAAACTACCTGACGGATCAAGTTCAAAATCAGGACAGATAGGTTTCTTGTGGTGAGAAATCATAATTTAAGGAAAATAACAAGGAATTGTACAAATATATTGTTTCGGATATTTGCATTTTAAGCATTAAAAACCTAACTACACCTATAATACAACACTGTAGGAGAACTAAAATCATTTAATATAATAATGATGACAAATTTATTCATTTGAAATTTATAATGAAAATAAAACGTATTTAATTATAATAGAAAAAAAGTGTGTTTCCCTCCAACATATAAGTAAAAATTGAAAAAACAAGGAATGTCACTTATTTGAGAGTGTTACAGCTTGATTCATGAGGCAATTCAGTGTAGTAAATCTGAGTGGGTACTCCACAACCTCTTCAGGACCATCAGATTTTTGTACTTTCCTGCCACAATTGACAAAAAGTCTGAAATAAAGGTTGATTCTTTATAATTAACTTTCAAGTAAAACAAATCAATAATTTCATCACATCAACTATCGTTCCTGTTTTTTTTTCCTTTTCATCGATACATTTTCGTTCATATTACAATGTAATTCACTATCGGAGGGCATTACGTTTACAATAATTATATTGTTACTAAAACTGAAAATATTAATTTATAGGAATAATCCGCTTTTATTTCAGAACACAACACAACACAACACAATCAAGACACATAGTAAACAAACGAAATGTGTGCTACTCTGCCTACAGATTGGATGGACTCTCCCTGTTATGCAAATTGTAAATAAATAGAGCGAATTTGTCCATCAGATGGCATGCAAATCGCAAAAACTTGAAAAATATGACATTCCTTGTTCTTTTCCTTCCCCCTTCGAATGATAAAAATGTGATCCATGTAAATTAATGAAGATATTTCGACTGAATTTTAAAAGTATATTTTAGTAGAAGGATACCATTTTTTTAAAGGGAATTATCGTTTCGATTAAACCAGTGGTGTTGGGGGTTTTACATTTTTCACCGAATTACGTTGCGCCAATGGATAATTGAAGAATTTCAATCATTTTCACGATTTACGTGCATCAAGAAAAAATTTCGCTTTTTTTTGCAGAAGTCACCGTTTACTTAAAAATTTTGCATTATTTCTGTATTAGCAATGATAAAACTTTAAACTTGTATGTATAATATACATATCTATGAACATGATATTCGAGTTTTTACGATAAGCTGTTGTCGGTAATATAATTTTTTTGGAAAAAAACAACGCTTCCTACAAAAAATAACGAGAACATTTTTGTTTCGCATTGTACATATACTACGAAAATGGTTGAAATCCTACAGTTCTCCAGTGGCGTAACACATTTTTGTCAAACAGTTAAGAGCCCTTATCCAAACACCCTGTATCTCGAAAATGATCGGGAAACTTAAAGAATCGATAGGACACGCCAAAACAATATATTTTTCATATAAACTTATAGCTAAAAATGCTTAGTTTTCGAGATAGTTTGACGTTTTAATTTATTTTCAGTTTTTCCCATATGACTCCGAATTAATTGAGATTATGTTATAAAATTCGCAAGGTGAATGTTGTATACATCAGTACACTTCTCGCCATAATTTTCATCTTTCCATTCCAGTCAGAGGCGTGACGGTGGGGTGTGTCGAAGATATTCTTCCCAAAAAACGGAACGCCACTGATCTAAGCTGTTTTTCTTTTTTTTTCTACATTTACTATCATTAATGCATAAAAAGTTTTGTTATAATTTTTTGACAGGATGCCAATATCTTTGAGTTAAACTCATTTCAAAATCATTCATCCCCTACTTATGAGAATTGTTTTGCATTTTTCCATTAATGTAATTTTGAGTAGAGAGACGAAAACTATGGTTCAAGGTGTACGCAACATGCACCTTCCGAGTTTCAGAATAATGTCTCAATTGAAGCTATTAGTGCAAGAAAGTGTTAACTCATTTTTTTTTCATATCGAGATACAGATTACTTTAAACTACCTACTGCAACTTTTTGAAAGGTTTTTTTTTTATTATCTCTTAACTTTTAAAAATGTGTATAGTGTATACTGTATAAGAAACTATCACATTATACACTCCTGTGCTTATTAAACAACAAACAATGAGTTAACACTTTCTTGTGACTGAGATTCAGAAATTTTGCAGAAACTGAGAACACCATTTTGCATTAATAGCTCAATTATTGCCGGAAAAATGCGTCCTCATCTCGAGAGCTAAGCAATTTTGGCTATACGTTTATATGGCAAATCCGTATTATTTTGAAGTATTCTATCGATTTTCTGTTTCCCGATTAAAATCTGACCCACCCTGTATAAGCTAATTCAAATTGGACTAACAATGTTTTTATTTTTTTTTTCTATGTCGATTAGTTATTGTTTTCATCATAACAGCTTCGTTTGTTCTTATGACCCTCATACTGGATTCGACAGCATTTTTTCTTCATAATTCAAAAATATAATACACTTCATGGAATGAAAATGTTTTTATAGAATTAAAGAATTCGTATAGATAAAAAATTATGGCCTAAAAACGACCAGCTCATTTTTGTGTTTTTCGATTTACTAGAGATCAGTAAAAGATATTTGATTTTTTTTGTGGATTATTAATGATCTCAAAATTTAGCAACTTTAAACCTAATCTCTATCTCTTAAGACAAGTCAGGTGGCCATGGTGGGGGTCTAATTTGAAACAGCCTATATATTGCTTGCAATCTGGACAAATCGTCACCCTGACAAAAAATATTCAGTCTGCCGCTAGTTTAATTATAAATATTTTGTAAATCTTATTTAACTGGGCAACACTTATTACTGTGTATATATTTTTACCCATAATTTATTTATTTATTTTTCAAATTTCAAAGTACGTACCTAACTAATACACATCACTAGTACTAAGCAGACGGATTTCAGTTGATTTTGATTATGTTCTTGTGTAATAACTTGAGCTCGGAATTTAGGTATCGATGACATTAAAAACCAGAATCGGCTCTAGGTTATTTGTCAGCGCGTTGTTCATGCATGTATGGTACAATATATCGTACCTTGTATATTTTTTTTGCAATTGCGTAATATCAAAACTAACACACACAAGTATTTTTCATTACCAGTTATCTACAAGAATAAAAATAAAAGTATATTACTAATATCTGCTCTTTCTAACATTATCACACTCTGTTGAAAAATATATTTTTTTTAGTGTCGACGCCGATGGCAACTAAACATTGCTATACTTGCCACTAATAACACTTTTGCGAAAATTGTCTAAAAAGTGGATTAGGTTCTAGTTTGACCACGGCATGTTACATCTAACCATCACTAAAATTGGCACCATTAGTAAAGCCACTCTTGCTTCTTTTATGGTTTTCTGAGGAAATGCGATTATTAATATTTGTGTTACATGCCCTAGAAAGAGCTTCATTACAGCTACTGCAATATAATCGTCAAATTGCACATCCGGGATATCACGAATCCATAAATTTACTGTAGCCTGTAAAGGTTTACCAAAATATTTTAAAATCATAGATCTGCTCTATACGATTTCGCTGTTGTTACATACAACTCAACGCTATGCAATGTACTGACAAACTGCAAGCGGTCTACCCTTTCCCGTTATTCTCAGTTGACCCATAGAGCGCAGGTACCTACCTACGTAAATTCCCACAGTGAAATGCAATGAGGGCTACCGTTTTTAGGCTCACCAGTTGGCGCCACTGGCGAGGAAGGTCGCTGTCAATAGTTATTGTTAGGCGCGAAACAAATTTATAGGGTTTTATTATAATTATTTCGTACACCAGTAAATAAAAAAAACTTGTTAATTATGCCTCAGTGTTGTGTAGTTCCATTTTGTTGGGAAACAAAAGGCGGACATATGCTTCCGAGAGAATCAAAACTCACCTAAAACAGTGGTTGGTAGCGATTCACAGGGAGGGATAACTTTACTCCTTCGAAACATTCGTGTGTTTGTTAGGAATATTTTAATCCTGACGATTATGCGTTACTAAAGGAGTCTACTACAGAAAATCGTAAATAATAATCATGTACATTCGTTGTTTTCATCATGCTCATGCTTAAGCATGAGCAAAGTTAGGTTATATTAATATAACCTAACTTTAATGACATAAGACACCTCTAAACAATGTTAAATTCCAAAATCGCAATAGGCATTTATTCTGTATTAATACACCTTAACTACATTCAACTAACAGTACCTAGTGGTAGTAGTACCGCTACTTGCTCCCAGTTGGCACTCACCGTGAATATTTCTGGTATAAATTCTGCTGACGTATTTCCGTCCCTCCGGAAGTTCGCGATGGTTGATTTCTTGACGGTGAAAAGCACAAGTCGTAAGAATTGACTCTCAGTAGACTAATGTAGAGTCATCCGAAAGGGATATCTGAGAAATCGTTCCAATGTTCGTTCTCTTGTTTTGGGTCGCAGTAAAGACTGTGTGTATGGTTTAGAAGAGACCGATTTCTGGTAACAGGATATAATTACGATTTGGGCCAACTGGTAGCAAACGTAGTTAAGAAATGATATGAAGCTCGGAAACGTCAGCTACAAGAACAACATACTATATACAATAATTACAAAAGACGCTATGTTCACTACACATTCGGTTACTTATGTTTTTTTCTTTACTAATTAAAGGTACTTTATTTCGTAGAATAGGTTATACTACAAAACAAGGAAAGGGATACTAAAACATTAGTATCCAAAATGTGGCCACACCATGGGTTTACACGTACACTTTATACAGATCTAGGTTATCTCTGTTTAACGTTTTACACTACACAAAAAAAAAAAAGAAAGAAAACGTAATTATAAAACTAGGGGTTGATATTCCATCCTAAATGGCACTGACGTATCCGCTACCAGCGGCATATAAACGGAGTAGGTTTCCGTTGATTGTTTTCCTAACCGTTTAATACTCTATACTAACTTGTCTACGTCGCGCGTCGGTACTTAGCTTAGCTGCTAGGCAGGCTTCGCCCTCAGAGGCGCAGGACTCCAGACTTTGCGTGGCTTTGGTCTTGCCTCGAACGTGGACCGTGGACCCTCTACCGTGGACCCTAAAGAAATATATATTTGATGTTACACTCGTATCGAGTACTTACTAGAAAACCAGTGGTATGCTGAAAACGTGAGCTTAACTAAACTATTAATTTTACGTATTTACCTCTAGCCAAGAGGGTACAGGAATTTGCCAAAATAACTACCAGGTCCAAATCCGCTTAACCTCACTCTTTTAGTCGGTTTTGCATCGACAATACAATCCTTCAAACCAATGCGAGCTGTTACTTTCTAAACTGTGAAATCGGTCTCTTCTAAACCATACACACAGTCTTTACTGCGACCCAAAACAAGAAAACGAAAATTGGAACGACTTCTCAGATATTCCTTTCGGATGACTTTAAACTAATCTATTGAGAGTCAATTCTTACGACTTTGCCTTTCACCATCAAGAAATCAACCATCGCGAACTTCCGGAGGAACGGAAATACGTCAGCAGAATTTGGCCCAGAAATATTCACCGAGAGTGCCAACTGGGAACAAGTAGCGGTACTACTACCGGTAGGTACTGTTAGTTGCATATAGTTAAGGAGTATTAATGCAGAATAAATGCCTATTGCGATTTTTGGAATGTAACAAACCCCCCTTTACTTGCTATTAAAAAAAGAAAAGAGACAAAAAGATAAAAAAAGAACATGTGCATTGCTCATTGATTTTCCGATCATGAAGAACACCGAAGCGATTATTAAAGAAAAACGACAAGGACCGTCTTTCCAACGGTATGTGGACGGAATCATTTACTGTTGAAGACTACCAAACATTATTTGATAGAGGTTCGCGTAGATCTGGGAAGTGTTGCCGTAAGCCAGTTATGCACCAACCATGTTGTCCTCAATATACTATTAAAGGTGAAATTAGTAACAAACCAAGTGATAACAATAATTTCCCTACTGAGCAAGTAAATTACTACTAAATTTTAATTTTTATAAAAATTACTAAAAACTCGCGTTAAAAAGCCATAGTAAACATTAACGTTAAGTGACATGGACTTTATTACACTAGCGCCTCTCGTGGTGAATTCAAGCGCATAGCCCTCATTGTAAAAGAATCTGTTACGCTTTTATAGTACGTTTTCCGATAAAACTAGTTTACGTATTAACATTTGAAATAAAATTCACTTTATCATGTTGCATATATTTTTGTTGTTCTATTGTTTGGGAACGTTTCAGTAGGTGTTTACAATATAATATTGTCTGCATAAAAGCCGTCACTGGGTACCGATACCTCCGTCCGAGCTCTAGTAATAAGTATAAGAAAAATATATAATCCAAGTTACTTTTTTGAGAGACATATTTAGCGCCACTTAAGTCGAAATTAATAAAAAAGAATTTCATCAATTTGGTCTCAAAGCGTCCCAAATATTCTACTTTTCCATCCCATGGTCAGACCTAATATATTTACATTGTGATAGTTTAGTAGATTTTTTTTTATTGTGATGTTTTTAATTAACCAATATGAGTATAAAAAATTGTGTGTGCTTAAAATTTCTATAAATGTGACATTTTTTCTTGCTTAAATTAAGTTGCATTTGTTTAGTTAGAGGAAATAAGAAATGGATTCCTACAATTTCTGCTTCAAATATAGCGATATCGTGTACACAATTTTTTAAGCTCATCCTGTTTAAATGGTTTAGATATAGATAGGTAAACATATACAATTTTTTATTTTTTATAAACACCCCACTCACCTGAGAAAATCATTTTTTCATATATTTCTCATGATCTTGATACCATTCTGCACTAATACTCATTATCTATTGGTGTATCTATGATATATTTATGTTTCCTGGATGATATTCATATAAATTATTATTTTACATATTATTTTATGTACATATATTTACATCAATACATTTTTATACAAATAAAACATGTTTTATTTATCGTTTCGTATTAATTGTGAACAGACTAAGGCCCGATTTGTAATAGTACCATTCACCCAGAAAAGGAAGCTGGAGTACTTAAGACCTCCCTCTTTAATGGGTGAAACTATTCCATTTGCGAAGAGGTGAAATATCTAGGAATCACTCTAGATAGATCACTTAATTGGAACTCCCATCTGGAAAAGGTAATCCACAAAGCAAAGCTGTCCTTATGGAAATGCCGTCGTATTTGTGACAAATCCTAGGGCATGGGTCCGCAACAAAGTTACTGGATCTATATCACGGACATCAGACCAACGATAACAAACGGATCCATTGTTTGGTGGCCGAAAGGATCACAACGGACAGCCAAAGCCAAACTCTCTGGACTCCAGACCGTAACGGGAACAATTAACACCACACCGTCAGCTGCAATGGAAATTCTCCTGGATTTACCCCCTCTTCATATATATTTGGAGAGGGCAACCTACAGACTGCAACAAGCGGCCATTAATATGCCGCAGACTAGTATCATGGAGCGGAACAGGTTGCTGGATGACATAGAGAATCACAGTATCCTAGGAATGCCCTCAGATACTATGCCTACCATGACCAACTACGAGCTGACCTTCAACATCCTTTCTCCGGAAAGATGAGTGGGATCGGAATAAAGCCGACCTACTGAGGGCAGACAGTTGCTGGTTTACAGACGGCTCCAAAACTCCCGAGGGAACAGGAGCCGGAGTACATAGCTACAGACCAAGGGTGAGGATATCCTCAAGCCTAGGTGCTCGTGCAACTGTTTTTCAGGCTGAAGTTCATGCCATTGAACTGTGTGTGCGAGGCTGGAATATGTGCATCTTACACGCAGATCAAAAAAAATTTTCTCTGATAGCCAAGCAGCTATAAAAGCTCTTGGCTCCTACCAGTGTAACTCCAAAACGGTATGGAATTGTCTGAAGGCTAATTCATTTGAGCAAAAACAATAAAGTGACTCTGCTCTGGATACGCGGCCACTCTGGTATGGAAGGTAACGCAATAGCCGACTCCTTGGCCAGAGAAGGAGCGGGATCACGAATCATCGGACCAGAACCGATACTTGGCATATTTTTAAGTACTGCTAAGATGGCTATCTCAACCTGGGCTGAAAGAAAAACTCTCCAGTATTGGCAAGAGTTACCAGGATTAGTTCATTCTAAGGCGTTTATAAAATATCCTTTGGCCTTTATACCGGGCAATGCCGACTAAACTATCATCTGCATAAACTCGGCCTAGCAGAAAACGCCGAGTGCCGTCTATGCCTGGAAGATGATGAGAAGGCAGACCACATCCTATGTACCTGTCTAGCTGTGGAGAGGATGTGATTCTCAATATTTGGCAAAAGGCAACTACTGCCAGAGGATCTGGACACATTCTCACCTAAAGTTATCAGTTTCGTTAAGAGACTGAACTTATTGAATGAAATATACTACTAGGCATGGGCCACAATAGGCCTGTTGAAGTACGCAGTGGTGGGTCCACAGGGACCCACTCACAAGAAACCTAACCTAACCTAACCTATAGCCCGGTTTCTCAATCCTGGGGTAATTAGCCTCGCACTTTTAGAAATCGAATTTCTTAAATTGAATGTTATTTTTAAAATGGTTATAACAACAAATATTTTATATCAATTAACTTTTAGTTGGAATAGCTTGTATTACAATCTTATACATTTTTATGAAAATATGGTGCTGGGCTGGTTAACCTCCAACTAGTAGTTGACTCGCGATTGAAAAAAACGGGCTTTAGGAAGTTTAGGTGTTATCTCAGAGCGGGATTTTTTAACCTAATACTATATTCCGAAAAACGCATGATGTAATAGTGATTATTTCCCTCATCATAATTCTAACCAATAAGAAACATGAAATTTGTACCACGTGACTTGTTTAATAAGTGATTATTTTGCAAAAATAATTGGTTATTTTTCAACTAGCTGTTCATTTATTTTTGATATGTAAAGTAAGCTTTGGCCTGTCGTTGCTATGTGATACTCACCGACTTAACAATTCTGATAGTTTGAATTGTTAGTGTCATTTATACTTACACCGTGAAATGGAAGTAAATAAAAAAAGTACTTGTTTGGGAAATGTTTCACTTTCTGAAGTTGACAAAAAAATCCTTAGAAGCGTTCCTATTAACACAATAAAAACGTACAAATCAGTATGAGGCCAATTTACTGATTTTTGTAATGAAACTGGATACCAATTTGAAGCCACTACAACCATAGATTATATTGCGTTGGCAAAGAGAATTATACTTGTATTCTCTTTGGCGTTGGTACTTAAAGACTGGACTTTTAATATAAGACGGAGAGATAGTAAAGATTATAAGGAAAATGTGATAAAAACCAACATAACTGCAAAAATGCTTCAGAAAATGTTTTTTTTTATACGTCATTTTCGATCCATTTTAGGATATTCAATTTAAGTGCGCTAGGGATGCTCGTAATGCTAAAAGAAGATATCAGAAAAATATCACGAAAAGAAAAGCAAGCCTCTTCAGTTGCGGTAGATTCAGATCATAAAAAATGATAATGCTTTTGAATGAAAACACTCCTGGACCTCTATTCTGTAAAAGCGTGAAAGCCCATTCCCGTGAGAAGTGGGCGGAGCTCACTTGAATATGAATAAAAGTCTATTCTGTAACTGCGGGAGTGCTCACCTCGCACGAAAAATGCGTGAACGTACTTCTACTGGTAAATCGCGAGAGAATCCGTCAGCTCCCCGGGAGAACGGCGATCCTAACCGTACTTTTATGACAGTTTGTATCGGTCAAAAGTTATTGTTGTTAATAGATAAGAATTGTTAAATCTGTGAACCAGAATGGACATTGTGGATTTGCTAATCGCCAATGAGGTAATAATAATATAATTCTTAGCATATATTACAATTACTCTTCATTACAGTCATATTTTTTTAAATACTTATATTACCAATAACGAGGGGATATCCTTACGCAATTTTTGATCAATAAATAAATTCTAGGCATTACGAGACCTTCGTGATGCCGAGGAGGATTTGGAAGGAGAACGGCAAATTTTTCAGAAGATTAACCCTTTTGCATCATTAACTGATCAAGCATTTATAAGGAGATTCAGGGTCAGCAAAGAACTTGCCCGTGATATAATTGAAGTTGTAACTCCTGTTATGCAGGAATCACCATAGAGCATAAAGTAAATACTATCCAAATTGCCGTCTGTGACACAGGTACCAGGATAACAATGTCACTTTTTACATAATTTAATTTCCTAACCTAACCACAATACAATAACAAAACAATTAAACACTGAACAGCTGACGCTTTTGCGGCAATCTAATTGGTTGTGAATTCGGCTATTCTCGCTGGATCACTTCACGTTCACTGCGCTTACGGAATACGGTCTAGGACGGTCGGGTGAGATGCGTGTGATGGGAGCGCTCGCTTCGCACGATGAATGATCACTCTCCCCATAATTACAGAATAGAGGTCCTGAAGGACTGCAAAAAAACTTTTCACCTATTGCGTGTAGCAGTAGATTTACTTCGTCCACTATTTGCAGTGACTCCGCTAACGACAACGCACTGTTTTCTAATTTTTTTATGCTTTCATGTAATAGTTTATAGTTCTTCGCAATACTATTTAAAGCTGTTTCAATGGAAATATCCTCAAATTTTGTCTGGCTTTCCTTAATAGCTGCAGCCTCATCTGGATTGAATTGTAGTATCACAGCTTTTATTTGTTGGAAATATTCAGCATAATAAAAATCTGCCTGCACCCATGTTCCCCAACGTGTAAGAATCGGCTGTGGTGGTTCAGGAATATCGGGACACTTGCTATGAAATGCACGGAGACGTTTAGGGAAGATTTAAGAAACACTTTTTTTTGTACTTGCTATTAATGCATCCACTCTGGAAAACCTTTTCGAATAGTTTCTACCACAAGATATAAAGCAGACACTTTACATGTAACATGTATAAACGTACAACCTTGTTCTTGCAAGGAACGGCCTACCGAACGCATTGTCACGGCGCCATCAGTCACAAACATTAAGATTTGCCTTTTTGACAGTTCAAATTTTCCAGCACCACCTTGGTAATTGTTTCGCTAGTACACTGACTTAGTCTTTTGCTAGCTAGTAACAGTGGAACTGTCGATTTAAGAGGGTCCAGTACTCGTACTATAACATTTAGAATAGAATTTTTTTTACAATCTGTTGTCTCATCAACAGATAACCACAGCCGTGTATTTTTTAATTCACATTTCATCTTATTTACCATGTCTACGTGTACAGTTGGTAGATAGTTACATAACGTTATGCGACTTGTAACTTCACCTGGGCATTGTATTTATTCCAGAACTCTCGAAATGGTTGTTTATCGAATATGTGCAGCGGACCATCACAGGCAATCAGCATTAATAGTAAATCAAACATAAACTGTGTTGTCGAAGGCACGCCATTTTTTTATTTTTATGGTGTACATTATTTACGTGAAGTCAACAATCACGCTTATCCCAGCGCATCAAATCTTTCTTGCACACTTTACAGATTATTTTAGCACCATCATAGAATAAATCCGGGAATTCACATGAATTTATTCACTTTGTCATATACAATACGCCCAAGTGACTTAACGTGTACACAACTCGAACGCTAATGATAGACTGGACTGGAGAAAGAGTTTCGCGGTCAAGGTGAATGCCAGAGACAGTAACTACATCTGGACTCTACGACCATGATACACAGAAACGATTTGCAGCTTTACACATAACCATCTACATAATACAAGTCTTGCTTCGAGGTCTTGAGACAAAAAAGAGCCTGTACTTTTTGGAGATGGAATGGGTACAGCTGCTGACTCCGTAAAATAGTGTGTACCTGAGTTTTCCCTATGTTTTCGACCTGCTTAGCCAACACCCTGGTACTAATTTTCGGTATTTCCTCAACAATTCTTAAAATTTCCCCTTCCTGTTCAGGTTGACTCGCACGGAGTCGGCCGCAATTACCCCTCCGTCTTTCCCTTAAATGTCCAGTCTCCTTTAGATGGTTAACCATATTTGAAAAATATTTTCTTTTGGGATGAAATTGGTTGGGAAATTTTTCAGCATAGCACCTAGCAGCTAAGCTAGCATTGGAGTCACATTTTCCTAATCGAGAAATAGAAATAAATGTTTACAGTTTACAGAAATATTTAAATTTTACCCATGATTAAAATCATATCCGTCATTTCAGAGAAGGGTACAATTCCTTGTATACGAGCCATGTTGGTTTTTCTTACAAGAACACTTCTAGCTTATAAAAAACTTTTAACTTGTAAAAAATAAGGATTTACTTTGACAGTAAACAAATAATTCTATCGTATCCAGGGTATTGACATTTGTTTACGAAAGCTGCTAACTTGATTTAGAAAGATTTGAAAATTATGAATTACGGTTAAGCCACGTAGGCACCAATATATTTCAACTTGTCTCTAATACGGAGCATAAAATAATCCAAAATGAATGGTTAACTTAAAAAAGATAGTTTAGGATTCATTAGCGTAGGTACTAAAAAACTGGGAGGGTCAGTGGGTTCTGGAATCCCTCTATTTTGAATATTTCACAATTAATTTTTTTTTTTTTTTTTGAAACAAAGTGACTAAGTTGAAGCACTGTACCAAATTTTAAATAAATATTTTACGAAATAATCGAGTTAGTTAAAAAAAAATATTTTTAAACCTCAAACTTTGACATCCTGTATATCGAACATGGGGGTCAAAAATGAAAAACGGCATTGTGAAAGTCCTATTATTTTTGCTCAAGGAATCCATGGTTACCGAATTGGCCTCCTTTTTCCGGACACCCTGTACATTTCCGGTACCTGAATATTATTGAGACAGTCAAAAAAATTTTCCGGGCCGCATGACCCTTGCAAATCCGCCCCTGGTAATATCCGACAGAATTTAACCAGTTAGAACCACGTTCGGAAAGCCAAATGGATATACAGGGTGATACATCAGTTCTCATGGGAAAATAATTGTGGAGTACTTAGATCGTGGAATTAGATTTCGTGAGAATGAGACCTCATGGGATGTACTCAAAACAGGCATTTGTTATTTAAAAAAATTACAATTTTCCTAAGTACTTTGAACATCGATTGAAACTTAATAAAGCAACCAAAAGGTTTTAATCTTGCAATATGTGTACAGACCTTTCAGAGTGGGAGTGGATAATCCATGTAAAAATAAATAGTATTACAAAATAAAAAAAATAGGTGAACGTATAAATTTGGAGCCACAATGATTTTTATAAAAACCAGAACGATATTCTAATAATTTAATTTATTTTATTACATAATTAATTAGTTTAGAGTAAATTTTTATCAGGTTATAACCTTATGTTTCATAATAATGTAAAAAAACTATATCTAATTTGAGAAAAGAAATTCATGTAATTATCTATTGAAAAAAAATCACGTTTTCTATCTTATGCTTAAAAGTTTAAATAAACAAAGAAGAAATGGATTTCATGAGGAGTTTGTTGTGTCGCCATTATCGTTTGCATAATTATTTGCGGTTCCGTTTACTGCAAAGGAAGTACCAAGTCCGTAGAGGTGGCCAGAAAATTTAGAATCATCGATGGTGTCCTCAAAAAACATCTGAAACAAAAAAAAATTGAATAAGGTTCCCGTGTTTATAATGAAATTATTGTTTTTATTTTCATTATTTTGCTGAGCTGGATTTTATACAGAGATGGAAAAATTCCCATTTGTCGAATAATCTTTCCAGTCTTAATTTTCTCATTCCTCATTGCATAGGTCTATATTCTCATTCTATTGGTATGTATTTGACAAAATTGAAAATGGATTAAATTTTGCATAAAAGTAAGTTTTGTGGGAGTTTTAATCATCTCCAGATGATGCCAACTTGGTTGGCGAAACACGCGTCGAGTGCACTATATGGTGTTTTGGTGTTTCATGCAAAACTACGTGAGTGTTATCTTCACATCAAAGGTTCCAACCCACTTCAAGAAAATAAAGGGAAATATCAATGTCTATTTAAACCAAAGATGAATCTTTGCTTAAAGTAACTTTGACCAAGATTTGTGTTATGACGAGAATATAAATATTAGTTTTGCCTCTGTTAATGAACAGATGGAAAAAACAAAATAGTATTGTCAAAGATAAATATATATGCTCTAGACCACTGGCGGTTCTTCTATAGGGTCATTTGGTCAATGACCTCCCACATACAAATAAAAAAATAGAGCTATTCATTTTCTGAAGTTTAAAAATATATAATATATATATTTTTAATATTCTTAAAATATATATTAAAGTTTCTACCGAGCACCGAGCCTCTACATTCATATTCATCACATTATTCATTTATAAAAATCTTGGGTCAATCCACAACGTGTCCTCAAAGCTAGCTACAGACCGAATTTACAACGAATTAAAGTGAAATAGACTTATGCGCGAATCGTCAGAAAGCAAAAGAGACAGAGAACACTGGCGGGGACAATGTCCCTGACACATTTTACGGAAACGGTAACGCACGAAGTTCAGTAGAGCAGTCTTAATGCTGACTAGCTACGCGTTGATCGGTCGATGTTTTTATTTGTGAACATTTTATTAGTAAATCTCTTGATAAGAAAAAATGCAATTAAAAAAAACGCAATTAAAAAAAGTTATCCTTCAGCAAATTTTATTCATTGTTACGTTCATCAACTAAATTTAGTTTTACAAAAAGCATCAAGTCAGGATAAAAGCATAAATTTTTTTTTTTCTAATTTACATAGCTTTTCTTCATTCTTTGGAAAATCGCCAAAAAGAACAGCCGTGTTAGATAATGTTGTTAAGGTGAGATTACCTAAAGCGGCTCCAACACGATGGAATTTTAATACAAAGTGCATAGAGACTGTTTATACCTATCGAACAGAATTATTAGATTGTTTAGAAAAAATCATTGATAATGAATCAGAAAACAACAGTCTAAACCAAGCTATTGGTTTAAAAAACTGCTTACAAAATGAACATTCTCTTTACTGGTTAAATTTTTTTCATTTAGTTATGCCTCATTGTGATATATTGTTCAATCAATTACAAAAATGTAATATCGATGTCATAACAGTAAATAAGTTTATTGGCGTTTTTAATAGTAAAATTGAGGACATCAGAAATAAAATTTTGAATAACTATTTGGAGGAGACATCTATGAAGTCTGCCTAGAGATGTAAAACGAAAGATTCAAAAAGGAGAATTTCATTAGAATTTTGTGATATAATTACATCTGAGATAAAAAACAGGTTTGGCTTCAGTAATCATTTAGCAGTGTCTCAGTTATTTCACGCAGATCGATTTAAAGATTATAAAAAAAGCTTTCCTCAAGATATGTTTAAATTAGTTAAAATGGAGTAGCCAGTCATAAATCATTTGAAACTTAAAACTGAAGTATTATAGGTATAGCGGAGAAGATTTTTCCAATAGTGAAGGTGCAGTTGCTTTGTTACAGCTTTTTATTAACAATAATTTGTGCAATACTTTTTCTGAAAGTGTCAAACTGTTAAAAATCTTGTGTACTCTCCCTATGACTACCGCGAAAGTGAACGTTATTTTTCCACCTTAAAAAGAATAAAGACATTTTTAAGAAATACCATGGGTCAGGAAAGGTTATCTTCTTTAGCTATGCTTACCATAGAAAGGGCATTAATAAAGAAGATAAAAGACTTTAATGAAAAAAGTAATTGACCACTTTGCATCTCAAAAAGACCGGAGGATCGACTTGGAATTTAAATCACTTTAAAAGGTAGGTAATACAGTAAACTTTTCTAATTGACCTCCCTATCTCTTGACCCACGAACCGCCCCTGCTCTAGATTGCTAATGTAGCAGCTCAAATGAACACACCCATTGCAAAATGTTCTTAAAAATCGGACAATTTAGGCGTCACATTTGAATTTCAGGAATTTTCCATCCCTGTACAGAATATAAAAAATTTACCAGTCACCAGAAAATGAATCAATTAAGGTGGATGAAATATTATGAATTTAACTTCAAGAATATACCTCCTTCATTTTGAAAAACGCCATGCCTGTCAAAAGCGAATCAGATCCAGCTTGGTGTTGTGGGCCGATTCTTTCTAAATCCAGTTGCTCAGCTACTTCCTGAAGACCACCTTTTAAATTTTTACATGATTTCATAAGGTACTACAAAAAAACATGTTTATTATTACCATTATTAGTTAATTTCAAATGAAGGATCATACACCTACCTTAACATCATATATTGTTGGAAAATACAATTTTAGTAGATCAAAAAAATTCATTTTCATCTTGAGGTAAATTGTTATCGGTCAATAATTTTATGAGATATCCAAAATCGTAGCCGGAATGAAAAGAGAGCCATTTGATATTTTCCATCAACACAATTCCTGAGGACATTAACAACTCTGCAAATTCTAATGGCTCAATACCTTCATCTTCATGTTTCTTGAACTGGATTCCAGAATTTGTCAGCAAATCAATGCTGTCTTGAGCATACATATCCTCCCTTTCGGAATAAAAATATAAATTGTTAATAGTAATTGTGTATTTTTTGTTTTGTTTTTTATAATGTAATATTGTAATACTTCTTCATATTTTTTGCTGTCATTTCTTCAAAATGAAATTTTGTAAATTTTGAAAACACTAAACATGAGTTACGAAAGCTATAACGAACTAACTGTTTTCGAGAATAAATTAGTAAAAACAAAAATCGCTTTTACTAAGACTTTTTGCCCGCCCGAAGTTCAGGATTATTATAATTTAAATACTTATCAAAGTTTGGGCCGTGTTGATCAACTGACTACATCTGAAACGACTAGTATTTAGCGTCAATTTTCAGACAGATTAAATATAAATTTTGATCAGCAATCAATAATAATATATAAATTTGGCACCCTAAAAGATTTTTTTTTAAAAGTTTTCTGTTATAATTTGTACAGTGGGCAAATTTTGATGTTTGTATAGGGTAACTCGGTAACTGTAAGAGATACAGAAAATGGAGCATTCTTGATCTCTTTTTTTGAGACTCACTGGCGAAAACAAAAAAAATTGCTATCGTCTCTTGTTTTCGAGTTATAAACAAAAGTTCAACATTTCGACTTTTAGACATGCCAATATCTTTTGGTTGTTTGTAAAGTTATGAAAAAACAACATTTACATTCTTCACGAACTTTTTTCTGTATAATACAGTGGCGTCGAAATTTTTTTAAAATTAAAAAAAGTTCAATTTCAAGTTGTATTTTTTTTAAATGGGAATCAGTTGACTATGATTTAGTTAAAAAGGGAATTATTTTCTCTTTCAACCCATATATCATATGAGGGGTCGCTTTTGATGTGTAAGTATTTAATAGCTAAAATAATCTTTTAGTAGATTATTTTTTTCCGTTTTTTTATATTTAGTCCAAGTAGGCGTGTGTCATCTATGACAGTGTTTATCCGTTTGTTAGTAAATTGCATATTAATAATTTTGTTTCCGTCATAATTACACCTTATTAATCGTAAAAGTGAAGATGTCTTACGAAAATTACGAGAAATATGATGTGCTAGAATGCTTTATTCAAAGTAATAACAATTGTGATATTGTATTCGAAATATATTTCAATCGCTATCCAGAAAGAAGACAACCTAATAAAGCTATTTTTAAGAGGTTAAAAGGAAATTTCATTAATTGTGGGTCCTTCAACAAGCCATGACCAAAAAATCAGATATTTATATCTAATTTTATAATACATTACAATTACAAAATAAAAATTCAAATTAAAGTAAATGTTCAAACTGATGTCCGTTATGTTCGATACATAAATTACACCTCTTCATAACACTCTGAACTGCTTTATAAATATGAAAATTTGAAATGGAATTCACAGTCTATAAAATTTTGTCTGAGTTCATTTATATCAGTACTGGTTTTCTTGTATAATTTGTCTTTAATGTAGCCCCAAAAGAAAAAATCCAGTGGCGTTAAGTTAGGTGATCGTGGTGGTCACCTCACTGGTCCGTTATTTCCCATCCAGTTATTTCCAAAATTGGTATTTAATAATTAAGATCAGTTGGTTACAGGTGATGTTGCTTCCTTATTGTATTTTTGGTCTTGACTTGTTGAAGGACCCACAATTAATGAGATTTTCTTTTAACCTCTTAAAAACAGCTTTATTAAGTTGTCTTCTTTCTGGATAGCGATTAATATATATTTTGGAGGCAATATCGCAATTGTTATTACTTTGAATAAAGCATTCTAGCACATCACATTTCTCGTAATTTTCGTAAGACTCTTACGATTAAATGGAATGTAATTATGACGGAAACAAAATTATTGATATGCAATTTACTGACAAACGGATAAACACTGTCATAGATGACGCACGCCTAAAAAAAAACGCAAAAAGTAATCTACTAAAAGATTGAACTGATTCTGCGGTTGGCTCCTTGTGAAACATCATTAAATATTTTAAATATATGAAAGAAATTTGCTTTTTAATGTTTCAAAAATATTTTATTAGAAACTCTACACGTGTTTCGACTTTTTAGGCCTTTGTCAAGAGTACAGGGAATACTGAACAGTAACATTTGTGTTCATTGCTTATATATAACCACATCTGGTACCTACTATAAAACTATTGTAAAATATGTTTTTATAAGTTGAATATTACTTTATTTTTTAAATCTAAATTATTTTATTTAAAATATGGTGGCCGGTAAAAATTTGTTGGTCATTCGTTAAATTTTTAAATAAGTAAGGCACGTCACCACGTGGTGACAAAATATTGTTACGCCACTGGACTGTGCAGACTGGTTAGATTAGGCTGGAATTGTACACGAACGGCCGGGAATATTCTGGAGTGCTCTAGACCGGTAGAATGGATGTATAAATAAGACGCACGGTGGGCCGAGATTTAATCTTAAGTTGAACGTGAACGAGTGAAGAAGCAATAAGACAGAGACTTATAAGTGTTCAGTTGTGATCATAGTTAAGACATTAATTAATTTATTGTTATTAATTGTTAATTAGTAAATAAAGTAGTGAGTAAGTGTTACCTGGACTTTTAATCAACGAATCTACGAGAAGAGGTGTTTGTGTGGATAGCAAACACGTAACAATTTGGTGTCGGAAGTGGATTGGAAGAGAAATTTCTGGAATATTCGAAAAGGTTCTACAGTGTTCTTCTCAGAAATTAGTGGTAACACGGAGAATTAAGCTACTGGACAATGTTTGGAGGACTATTTCTGGACTGAATAGTGACTTTAAAGTGGATTTTCGAGAAGTTTCTAGAACATTCGATTTAGAAATAGCTGCAAATACGCGAGTGCCGCTAGTAAAAACGTGTTATAGACTGAGAAAAAGGACTACTAGTGCAATTTCGGGAAAATTCTAGAACATTCTATTTGGAAACTACAGGAGATACGTGAATTGTGTCGACGGGAACGTGTTATAGACTCAAAACAAGACTTATCAGTGATATTTCGTGAAAATTCTCGAACATTCCATTGGACAATTAGTGGAGATAAGTGAATTTTGTCAACACAAAAGAGGTATAGACTCTAAATAAGACTTTCTAGTGCTGTTTCGAGATTTTTCTGGAACACTCCATTATTAAAATAGACGTGATATCAACATTTTACGGAATAAACTTTATTTTGAACTGATTTACGTGTCGTGAGTTAATGCCAATAACAAGAAGTATGGCGGAGAAACAAACACAGGATTTGCTAGCAGCGTTGTTGGAACGAATGAACGATCAAGAAAGGATACGAAAAGAAGACAAAGAAGAACAAGAAAGAAGGCGACAGGAAGAAAAAGAAGAACAGAAAAGAGAACGCCAGGAAGAATTAAGAAAGATTATGGAAGATCAAGAGAAGACGACAGGAAGAAAAAGAAGAACAAGAGAGAAGACGACAAGAAGAGAAAGACGAACAGAGAAAAATTATGGAAGCTCAAGAGAGAAAACGCCAGGAAGAAAAAGATGACTTAAGAAAAAGATGGAGGGCTTGGAAATAAGACGATTGGAGGAAAACCAAGATATAAAAAGAAGCCTAGAAGAACAACAGGCAGCCATTTTCTCCCTCACTGAAAAATTTAAAGGAGATGTTATCGAAAAAGTCACTGAAGTTGCAGGGAAAGTTTGTGAAGTCGAAGGACAAGTTAATGAAGTTAAAGGAGAGGTCAGTGAAGTTAAAGGAGAGGTCAGTGAAGTTAAAGGAGAGGTCAGTGAAGTTAAAGAAAAAGTCAGTCAAGTTGAAGGGGAAATAACCGAAGTCAGAGGAGAAGTAGCCCGACTCAAGCAACAATTAAGAGAGAAGGGGGTCAGTTAGTACTGTCGTCTGGTACTAGGTTACAACCACCTTCCTTCGACGGTCAAAGTTCATGGTCAACATATAAGAGACAGTTTGAGGCAGCTGCTCGTTCAAATAACTGGAACGATGAGGAAAAGGCAACAGCATTGGTATTAGCACTAAGGGGCCAAGCATTAGACCTGCTCCAAACAATTCCTGCCGCACAGCAACAAATCTTTGGCATTTTGGAGGCAGCGTTAGAACTAAGATATGGCGACCAACATCTCGCCCAAGTATATCAGGCTCAGCTCAAATCACGCAGACAACGAGGTGGAGAAAGCCTCCAGGAGTTCGAGGCCGCGGTAGAAAGATTAGCCCATCTAGCCTATCCTGATGCACCAATGGAATTTCAACAACGTTAGCAGTAGGTACATTTATTGATGGAGTAAGGGACCAGGAAGTTAGGCGAATTCTTAAATTGGCCAGGCATAAGCTTAGTAGTGAGGCTTTAGTACATGCACTGGAGATTGAGGCTGCCTATAAGGATACCACACAATCAAATCAGAGAGTACGAGCTGTGTGTGTGGAGGAAGACAAGCCAGACAACACAACACAAAACCTGATATCTGATCTACACAAGATGATGACCCAACTACTGACAAAATCGAACTCCCAGCAGAGACAAGACCAACAACAAAATAGTGGGAGGCCGAATGGAGGCATCCGTTGTTATAGGTGTGGCAAAGTGGGCCATATCAAGAGAAACTGTCGTCAACGCAGCCCGGAAAGGGTAAATTCTGCTGTGGTTGAGGAGCCACAGGAAAACTAAAGATGGCTGGCAATTTGGGGGCTGCGCTGGCCAAGAAATGTTGTGCCCCCCCGAGAAATAAAAGTTTCCCAACTTCGGAGAGTTCAAAGTAGTCTGTTGTTGGAGGGTTGTGTAAATAAGAAGAAATGTGTGTTCACAATCGACACAGGAGCTACGTCATCAATAGTACGGGCAGGATTCATAACGGGTTTCAAAGTAAATAAAGGACAGAATGGATTAGTCATCCGGACAGCTACGGGAGATAGGGCGGCGGTTCATGGGGAAGTCGACATGGAGCTGCAGATTGGCCGCTTATGTTTTAAACACCAAGTTATCGTAGCTGACATTACAGATGACTTCATTTTAGGATTAGACGTTATGGAAAAATACGGATTTGTACTTGACGTTGGAGAACGAGTTCTCAGGATTGGAAATGAAGAAATTATTTTGTCAACGGCAGATGAAAAATTCCATAATATTAGGCTACTAACTTCGAGGACAGTAAACATTCCTGCACGAACAGAGAAGGTAATTGAGGCAGTCCTGGAGAAAAATTCTGTGGGATACCGCTTTGGCCTCGTTGAGAAGGATGACTCAATTAAAATGACAGACAATGTAATTCTGGCAAGGACGTTAACAACAGACTACAGACAAGATACCGATTAGAATGGTTAACCTAAATTCACACTCAGTGACGTTCAAGGAAGGCGAAGCAATTGGCACCTACGAACCAGTCACATGGATTGCGAGATGTGAAGAACAAATCATTGGAGCTTCGTCTACAGATATGGACCAAGAAATTGTAAAGATGTTAAATGCCCAGTTAGACCATTTAACTCCTGATGAACATAGAGAAGCTTTAAAATTTTTGAAGAAAGAAAGTACAGTATTTGCAAAGGACACAGAAGCTCTTACAAAGACCAACATAGTGCAACATCGGATAAATACTGGTGAATCAGCTCCTATTCGTCAACCACCTAGGAGGCTTCCATTAGCAAAACAAGAAGAGGCTTCTGCAATGGTACAGAAGATGCTTAAAGACGGAGTTATTGAGGAATCAACTAGTCCTTGGTCGTCTCCAGTAGTTTTGGTTGCTAAGAAAGATGGAACTTTAAGATTCTGTGTCGACTACAGGAAGCTGAATGACGTCACTAGAAAAGACAGCTATCCGTTACCCCGAATTGATGATACACTAAGTACGCTGGCAGGTTCACAGTGGTTTTCCACTCTAGATCTTCGAAGTGGATATTGGCAAGTGGGACTTCATCCAGATGACAAAGACAAGACAGCCTTTTCGACAGGAAGTGGCCTTTATCAATTCACTGTGATGCCTTTCGGCCTGTGCAATGCACCAGCAACTTTTGAAAGACTGATGGAGCTGGTACTACGAGGACTAACTTGGAAGACATGTCTAGTTTATCTTGATGATGTGATGGTTATGGGACGGGATTTTTAAGGAGCATTTGAAGAACCTTCAAGAAGTGTTTGGAAGAATTAAAAATGCACACCTGAAATTGAATCCCAAAAAGTGCCTAATGTTCCAGAAAGAGGTAAAATTCCTAGGACATGTCGTGTCTTCGGAGGGGATAAGAACAGACCCAGACAAGATTTCCTCAGTACGAGATTGGCCGAGGCCTTCAAATGTTCACGAAGTACGAAGCTTCCTTGGCCTATGCACTTACTACAGACGATTTGTGGAACGATTTGCCGATATTGCGAAGCCACTACACCGGCTTACAGAAGAGAAGGTTCAGTACCAATGGACACAAGAGTGTGAAACATCGTTCAGAACACTAAAATCAGCACTGTGTTCGAGTCCGGTTCTATCATACCCAGAACGGAAAGGTCTGTATGTATTAGACACGGATGCCAGTAATTCTGGACTTGGATGTGTTCTTTCCCAAATTCAAAATGGACAGGAAAAAGTAATTGAGTACTTCAGCAAGACGTTGTCGAAGCCAGAACGTAACTATTGTGTGACACGGAAGGAACTATTGGCCATTGTCAAGGCCATAGACCATTTTCACAAGTACCTATATGGACAACACTTTAAGGTTCGGACCGACCATGCTGCATTAAAGTGGTTATTGCAATTGAAGACTCCGGAAGGCCAACTAGCTCGCTGGATAGAAAAACTGCAGCAGTACGATTTTAAAATCGAACATCGTCCTGGAAAATCCCATAAAAATGCAGACGCTCTCTCCAGAAGACCCTGTCGGGAAGACTGCAAGCACTGTCACCGGGTAGAAAAACAACAAGGGATAATAATTGTGAACACCGTTAAAATTGATGTTCCTGACGACTGGACAAGAGAGACATTAAGAGAAGAGCAGTTAAAAGATCAAGAAACTGGTCCTATTCTGGAATGGAAAGAAAGAGGAGCCCGACCAGGCTGGAAGGATATTTCAGACAAGTCAGTGGGACTGAAGGCTTTGTGGGCACAATGGGATTCCCTTAGAGTAGAGGATGGACTGTTGAAAAGAGCTTGGGAAAGTCCAGACGGGAAGGAAATTACTTTGAGATTGGTAATTCCCAGGTGTCTCATACCAAAAGTACTCCAGGAAGTGCATAATGGAACATCTGGCGGACATTTTGGCATCAACAAAACTGTCACTAAAGTACGCGAACGATTCTACTGGGTGAACAGCCGCCAAGATGTGGAAGCTTGGTGCCGCAAATGTGAAGTTTGTGCGGCAAGTAAGGGGCCACGGACAAGAAGTAAGGGCCAAATGAAACAATATAACGTAGGGGCTCCTTTTGAGCGAATTGCGATCGACGTAGCTGGTCCATTCCCCGTGACAGATGATGGGAACAAATACATCTTAGTTGCCATGGACTATTTCAGTAAGTGGCCTGAAGCTTATGCATTACCCAACCAAGAAGCAGCCACTGTCGCTCAAGCTCTGGTAGATAATCTAGTATGTCGATTTGGCGTGCCCCTAGAATTGCATTCGGATCAAGGAAGAAACTTTGAATCAGGGGTGTTTCAGAAGATGTGTCGCCTACTGGGGAATTCATAAGACAAGAACAACAGCCCTACATCCCCAATCAGACGGAATGGTGGAGAGATATAATAAAACCATGGAGGAGCACCTATCCAAAGTGGTTGAGAAACATCAGAGAGATTGGGACCGTCACTTACCTCTTTTCCTTATGGCATACAGGGCCTCCATTCATGAAACAACAAAACAGACACCGGCTCGCGTGATGTTTGGACGTGAGATTAGACTGCCATGTGACTTGGTGTTTGGCACACCGGAAGAGGAGCGACTTTCCGTAAATGACTACGCCGATGAAGTTGGTGAACGGCTAAGGAACATTCATGAGCTGGTACGAGACCGAATTGCCATAGCAAGTGATCGCATGAAGGCTCGTTATGATCTTAAGGCGAATTCAGGAGGGTTCCAGGCTGGAGATTTGGTTTGGCTATATAACCCACAACGAAAGAAAGGCAGGTCCCCGAAGCTTCACCCGCCCTGGGAAGGTCCTTACACTGTGGTCACCAGACTAAACGACGTTGTATATAGAATTCAGCAAAGTCCAAAATCCAAGATGAAGGTGGTGCACATAGAGAGACTAACCAAGTATGCAGGGAATAATGAATTGCCTGATCGGGACGTTCAGGCTTAAGGAGGGGGCAGTGTTACGCCACTGGACTGTGCAGACTGGTTAGATTAGGCTGGAATTGTACACGAACGGCCGGGAATATTCTGGAGTGCTCTAGACCGGTAGAATGGATGTATAAATAAGACGCACGGTGGGCCGAGATTTAATCTTAAGTTGAACGTGAACGAGTGAAGAAGCAATAAGACAGAGACTTATAAGTGTTCAGTTGTGATCATAGTTAAGACATTAATTAATTTATTGTTATTAATTGTTAATTAGTAAATAAAGTAGTGAGTAAGTGTTACCTGGACTTTCAATCAACGAATCTACGAGAAGAGGTGTTTGTGTGGATAGCAAACACGTAACAATATGTTTGTATTTTGAAAAAAGACCGTTCGACATCTACGGAAGTAATACAGGCATAAGTAAAACATTCTGTGAACTCACTTAACGCAGCTGTAGATGCACCATCACAAATTTGTCTTAATTTGGTAAAATCAGGATTTTTCCGTAATACACTCTCGAATTTTTCAATAACGGGCTTATTTTTGCGTCATTTATAGTCTGCAGCTGTGTATTTACGTCGTCCACTATTTGCAGCGATTCCACTAACGACAACGAAGTATTTTGCAATTTTTCTATTGCGTCGTGTAGTCCTCTATAATAGGGAACTTGCACATTTTTTTTTACTTCATAAAAATGTTCTACAATACTAAAAAATAAGATATGCAAAATATGACGCCTTAATTCCCAATAATAAATTTGTTATAAATTATTAAAGTTTCGCGCGCGAGCGAACCGTTTCAAACAGGTTCAAAAGCGCGGGAGTAGTCGTGACATCACACCATACCTACCACGACGGAGATCCCAGCACTCGACTGCTTGATTTCAGCCGTAAAAATACCAGCATCGCCATAAATTTTAAGTGTATAGGTACTTAAAATGGAAACAAAAACTCCTTATTTTAAATATTGCATTGTACCGTTGTGTAAGAATACTACAGTAAAAGTGCCAGATAAAATATTTATAATGTTGCCAGAAGATAAGATTCGTCGATCAAAATGGCTAAAAGCGTGTAGAAGAAATGAAAAAGACATTTCACAGAGCAGTAGGTCTCTACATGTGTGTGAAGATCATTTTAATGTAAGTACATTATTAAATACTATATGTCTATCTACTAGTTTTTCGCAGGCGGGTAATAAAATATGCCGAATTCCGAATTATTGAATTTTAATTAGGGTAGGATTAAAGAAAGAATGTGTATACAATGTTAGAAAATAAGATTAGTAGATAGAATGTAATTTAGTGATACTAAGTAAAGGTAATTTCCTGGTGCGAAAGTAAACAGCTATTTATTATTATACTCTTCGCAAATACGATTACGAAGAGTATATTGCATTTGATCGGGACATTTCTAAAATCGTTAATATCGCTCGCAGAGAAAAAATCATTTCGTTCGTCATCGAATTCTGAACAACTTTCAAAATGTCCGTCTGTTCATCTGTCCGTCCGTCTGTTCATCTGTCCGTCCGTCTGTCTGTCTGTCACGTTTCTTGTAAGCACCATAACTAAAGAAAAAAAAGTCCATTCGAATTGAAATTTGGGCTATAAGTTAGTGTTAGCTAGAGGAAGAAATTCATTGTTTTTGAAAAAAAATCAAATAGTAAATAAAAAAGTTATAGGACATTTTATTTAAAAATATGAATCTACAGAGGGTTGCAATTTTCAATGTACTACTAAAATTGAAGTAATTTTCTATAGACACCAAAATGCTGTAAAATATACTACCACAAATTTCGCCTACGCAGTCGGCATCATCGGGAGATGAAATAAAATTGAAAATTAAATATGTGACCAATATACTAGGTATTGTAAGAATGAATCTTAGTTTATACTATAAAACATACTGCCACGCGTTTCGCCAATACAGTCGGCACCATCGGGAGAGAAAATTAAATATGTAGTCAATACATTAGGTATTGTAAGAATGAAGTTTATAAGACAAACACAAGATTTTTTTCAAAAAACTGCGAAGAGTATCCTACAGAATGTGCAACAAATGTCTTCTATAGAGACACTTTACTTTACACGTGTGTACAAAAAAAAACACCAAAAATATAGAAGTGGCTGTTGTAAAGAATTACCCTAAATTCTTTCAAACATAAGATAAGTCTGCTAAAAATGCTTAGTTGCAACTAAGCATTTTGTAATTATTTCTTTTTATTCCGTGATCAAGTCATAACTATTTTATGTTTATAAATTATTACTAAAAGCTAAAAAAATACATACTTCTCTGCCTTGACCCCGCGGACTTCTCCAAGGGAAAAACTTTCACGATTTTGTATAAAAGATGCCACCATAAACATATCCACTTTAGGCAAATTATCAGATTGGCCCTTTGAAAAACCTTGATCAGTCATTTTAAAATATCTGTACAACTACAATAAGCGGTACTATAAAACACAATTATATATTTATATCAGAACAGTCACTAACAATTCAACCACAGTCTTATAACACCGGTAAACATCTGATTATATTGCTTCCCGGCGCGACGACTACCGAATATGGTATGGTGTGACGTCACAGTACATAGTAGCTCGTTTCGGGCCACTTCAATTTTATCGTTGTTTAGATCTTTTATACTGATCGCGGGGGATTAGAAAACTTATTTTTTTGTGAAGTACACGTTTTATTACGTTACGCTATGTTTTTTAGTATTATTTTTATTTTTAAAATTATAGGCAAGTTCCCTATTGTTATAAATAGTTTTTAAATCTGTTTCACGGGAAACATCTTGAAAGCTTGTCTGGCTTTCCTTAATAGCTACAGCCTCGTTAGGGTTGAACTGTAGTATCACAGCTTTTATTTGTTGAAAATATTCAGCATAATAAAAAGCTGCCTTCAACCACGTTCCCCAACGTGTAAGAATCGGCTCTGGTGGTTCCGGAATACCAGGACACAGTGTGTGAAATTCTCGAAGCCGATTAGGAGATTTGAGAAATACTTTTTTTGTATTTGCTATTAATGCATCTACCTCTGGAAAACATTTTCGAATCGTTTCTGCTACAAGATGGAACGCATGCACTTTACACGTAACATGTAAAAACCTACAATCGTCTCTTTGAAGAAAACGGTCCACCAAACGCATTGTCGCAGCACCGTCGGTCACAAACATCAACACTTGACTTGTTGACAGTTCAAATTTTTCGAAAGTCTCCAACACCACCCGCGTAATTGTTTCGCCAGTACACGCAGTTAGTCTTTTGCTAGCTAGTAAAAGTGGAAATGTTGGTTTAACAGAGTAGAGTACATGTACTATAACACTTAAAATAGGAATTTTTATTACAATCTGTCAACTCGTCAACACATAACCACAGCCGTGTATTTTTTAATGCACATTTAATCCTATTTACAATGTCTTCACGAACACTTGGTACATATCTACGTAACGATGAACGATTTGGTAAATTCACCTGGGGATTGAATTTATTCCAGAACTCCCGAAATGCTGGTTTATCCAATATGCGCAGGGGAACATCACAGGCAATCAGCATTAACAGTAAATCAAACATAAACTGAGGTTCCAAAGAAGACACGCCATTTTTTTTATTTTTATGCCGGTTACTATTGACATGAATTTTGCAGCCGTATTTATTCCAGCACATTAAGTCTTGATCACAAACTTTACAAATTATTTTACATCCATCATAGAATAAATCCGGAAATTCACCGATAAATTTATTCACTTTATCAGCGTACGGTCGTTTTCTACTCTTTACGCTCAACATTATTTATTATTTATTAGTACTCTATGCATCGACCGACAGATAACAACTGAAGTGTGTCGTGTCATCGTCATCGTAAACAAGCGCGCGATGGCATTGGTATTGCGCCCGACCCTGAATCTACCATCGCTTGGCCAGGCTTAATTATAACGTTTAACAATCAGGACGCGTTGTTCTATCGTGTAATGCTCCATGTTTACTAACTCCCATCTGTCTCCTATCGACTTGGCATGGCATAATCTACGTGACATCATGACAGCCAAACTGGCGCATAATTCGAATCTTGCTCTCTTATTGAAACACCTTTTTCAATATTGTTTGGTACAAGCTTGTTTTATTTCGTTTTTATGACTCTTTTTATCACCATAATAAAATGTGTCATACCAGTTGCTGAACCCTATATTAATGATCAGTAATTTAGAAAATGCTAAATGGGAATAAACAACTCAGTCCCCATGATTCAATCCCAAAAATAAATGACAAAAACTGTATTACAATGTTTTGCTTTTCGAAAAAGTAAGACTATTGAAGGGTCTAAAGCAAAAGTAACCTGCCTAAGATAAAATTTGGATTCCTTAAGAAAATGGGAAAAGATAGCATTATCTCACTACAAGAAATAGGAAATTCGTTTCTGCAAATGTGAATTAGTGTTGCGCAGTAGAAGTACTACATTTGGAACTGTGCAATTCGTCTAAAACAGGTGGTCAACAAAACATAAACGGATGGCTTCCAAGATTGCTACTACCACAAACGGAAATATTTTATCTCGCACTTATTAACATACATGTTTATTTACAAACATTTTCAAAAATGTTATCACCTGTCATCTAGAAAACACTTAACATTACAGAATCTGTACCATTTCCAAAGTTATTATAAATTGCCATTATATATAAATTATTTCTTCAATAAAAAACAGAAAAACTTATTTCCTATTTTTATTACTAGGAGGACTTCCAGCCAAGTATATACAAATATACAAATATACATATCGGCACCATACATACCACAAGTATCAGAAAAAGTTCAGAAAGAATTAGGTAAATATAACATACAATTAGCATACAGAAATGATAATAGCATAAAAAATAAATTATATTCAAAACTAAAAGATCCAATAGAGAAATTAAATCAAACCCATGTTATTTATAAAATTGATTGCTCAGATTGCGATAGGTGTTACATTGGACAAACCCAACAATATTTAAATAAACGTATAAATCAACATAAATTGTCAATTAGAAATTCCATAACAACTCCTAATTATTCATGTAGCACAGCATTAACAGAACACGCCATAAATAATTCACACAGTTTTAACTTTCCGGATACAACCATACTGCATAAAGAAGAAATACCAAAAAACGCATGTTTTTGGAAATGGCCGAAATACAAAACAACAAAAAAACAGTAAATCATCAAACAGATATAGAAAATCTAAGTAGCATATATCGCAATCTTATTCAATAGTAACAATTTTTTTAAAAATCCTGTATATGTGCTAACTGCAAAACCTCTTCTCAACTCCTATCCAATATCATGTGAATGTTTACAATAACTCTGTCACTCGGACCATAAATATACTTCAGCTGTTATAATTACCTACTCTTAAAAAGAAACACATCAACGACCACACCAAATACTGACCATTCTCTGCCTAACTCGTCGAACTACATGTACATCACATACCCATCAAATAAAAAAAATGATGAAAAACAAAATAAAACCCACCCATACAGTGAAATTAAAATAGGAAATTTATATTAGGTAAGAAAACACTTTTTTAGATATGCATTCTGTCACTAATCTAATTTACGACTTATGTAAAACCATTATTTTTAATTATTTTTAGCTTTTAACCTTGAAAAAGTCCGAAAACTCGGACGAAACGTAGGACAAATTGTTCATATACTTGGCTGGAAGTCCTCTAGTAATAAAAATAGGAAATAAGTTTTTCTGTTTTTTATTGAAGAAATAATTTCTACCTTAACAGCCAACAACTTGTGTAAAATATCATCTGCCATTATATATTTTGCCATCTGAGTTTCCTAGATATACTAAACAGGTCTACCAGAGATTGTACAATTTCCAAAAAAAAAATATTGATTACAAAAAATCCTATGCCTACCATATTACTGAAGTACATCCTTGAAATCTCAAATTTGTCTACAATGGATTGTCACAAATGAAGGATTGTATTCCTTGTCCAAATTTAAGAACATTTTATCTTATAAAAATTTCTATCCTTCCTATTTAAGTATTTCCAAGATACAGTTAATTTCAAAAAAGAAAAAACATGATTGAACAAATGAAGATATCAAAATGGAATTTTGTATGAGAAAAATAGCATTCAACATGAATAAATTATGCTAACTTCGATATACTACGATCGTGAAATCTATGTTAAACGTGCTAAACTGGTTATCAGTTGAGCAGTGCATTAGAAGAGCTAATTTAATTTTAATATATAAAATAAGTAGAGAAGAAGTACCTATCTATCTACAAAATCTAAAGAACATAGTTACAATACCAGACGGAAAAATCACTATGACGTTGAGTGTGTCAAAAAATCCTTTTACAAGGTTCATTATTTAATGAAGGACTTCGTCTTTTAATGCTCTGCCAACTGATATAAAGGATGCACCAAGTGTAAAAACATTTAATAAATATGTATGTAAATATCTCACAAGTAATTAAGTAAAATAGTCTGAAGTCTGAATATATTTCGAATACCTTACAATTTTATATACTCATTCTAGTAGTTTCGGATACAATTACTTTTTATTTGTTTGTTTTTTGTGTTAGAAATAGTAATATTACTTAGGTTAGATTATTTAGGTTTAATTAAATATCTATGTATCTATGTAGCAGACAGTGCTAAATAAAGATCTATCTATCTATCTAACTTTAACCAGTGACGAAGATATGGGGTATGCCGTTTATTTCCTTTTTGCAATTTTTGGAATGCAAATCTAATTTTGAACAGAAACGATCTTTTGAGTTTTTTACGTAGCTAGGGTTATTGGTCTAATTTGTTCTAATGGCATGTAAAATTTAAAAAAAAACACAAATTGGACTAAAATCAATATTTTTTATTAAAATAAAATTTTTTAGGAAATACAAACGAAACAAGAAATTTTTAACAAAAGTTTAAGTTTATTGGGATAACTTTACATGGGGTGTTCGAAATAATGTCCCTGTATCTCAATACACTTTTTGATACGTCTTCTAATAGATCCTAGTAATCCAGCGAATTGAGATCTGGGGACGAGATGGCCATGTTATCGGTCCCCATGACCTATCTATCAAATAGGATAAGATACATTGAGATATTCTCGTATGATCGGGGTAGAACAAAAAAACTAATTACGAAATCCTCGACAATTCTAGCCCAGATATTAATCGAAAAACATGGTTAGTGCCTTGACTCAATTATTCCATGAGGATTTTCATCGATCCATAAGTGGTTATTCTGAAAATTTATCCAGCTTCATTCGTAAATAATACTGATGAATGAAATAAGGGAATCTCATGTGGTACTACATCCTCAGGATTCAGCACCTGAACCCTTTGTAAATCATAGCGATACAGAAGATGAAGCATCATTTGATTCATGTATTCAGTTGCTGCAATTCTTCTTGTGCTAATACTAGGATTAGCCTCAATTGTTTCAAGTAACCTTTTCTTCTCCGAACCGTTCTTACCGCCGTCCTTCTTCCACCATCATGACTAAGTTTCAAAGATTCTGTTTGCCTTATAGTGCACCGTAAAACGGGGAAAAGTAGCTTCCTTCTTGAAACAATTTTTTTTAAGGTACAACCACTTGGGACCTTCACAGCATGATAGCCTAGGTCCTTGGCCATCTATAATGGCCAATTACAACATTTTTTTGGAGGTCAAACTTTTTTTATTACGAAGAATGTCATAAATTTGTCAACATTAAATTTTCTTACTTTTTCACACATCCCTCATGATATCTCCGAACCAATCGAGATAATTATAAGTATTTTTTTTAATTGATAAAGGAAATGTGGGCGAAGGTCACTGCTTTAATTTCGTTTTTTATGGAAAATTTAATTTTTTTGTAAAACTAGGTAAAACTGGAACGTTTACTTTCCTTGCAGCATTTTTTTTCGGTAGCGAAAAACTTTTTTATTTTAAGGAATTTTGTCATACCATATGTGTATGAAATAAAGCTTACACATCAAGGAAGTTTTTTAAAAAAAAGGTCAGTTCTCTACGACTTATAGTTTTCGAGATTTTGTTATTTAAAGTTACGAGTTTTCGATCCTAGATGCGCCTCACCGCGGCGCCACTCAATTGTGTAGAGTGTAGACTATTCAATACAAGTAGTCTTATATTATACATACATTGCCAGTTAGAAACAAACTTTTCTTTGTGTAATGTGAATGCGAATGAGTATTATTTTTATTGAGTTTTTTACATATTATTTAGTGCTTAACAATGGAATGTTTATTTTGTGTTATCAGAATTAAAATCAGGTAATACAATTCTGGTAAAATCTGTTGATACTGATGTCCTGATTTTGCTTTTACATTATTACTGTGAAACACCAGATACATATGTCCCAAAGGAATATATTTATACAATTAGGACATAGTAAGAATATACATTTTTGTCAATTAACAATATTGTGGCAAATTTAGGAGAGGAAATTTGCAAGAAATTATTAACGATTCATTGCCTAACTGGTTGTGACACAACTAATGCCATGTATAAAATAGGGAAGGAAACTTTAAAGGAAAATTTAAAAGATTTAGAAAACCTTCCTTTTCTGTCAGAGGATAAAGCGATGGAATTAGGAGTAAAATATACGCTTTATTTATATAAGAATAAAAACAAAAATATAAAATCCCTAAATGAACTGCGATGGGACTTAACAACAAGTACAAACCGGCCAGCTTCTGAGCTGCCTCCTACTGACCATGCTTTTAGATAAGATTTAAAAAAGGTAATAATTATTTTTCTAGATCGCCCATACCTATTAAAAAAGAAACAACACACCTACATGTAATTATTTTCTTTTTAGATGTCTGTATCAATTTAAAATTTGGTACAATAGCCATATACAATACATGCAGTTGGAAGATCCAACTCGATACGGTTGGACATTTGAAGAAAATGTTTGGAAGGCAACTTTTTCTAGTCAAGAACCTGTGCCCGATATTGTAAGGCAAAGTTTGTCAATAAAATAATCCGACAGGGTCTGTAACAACAACAGATGTACCTGTTTTGCTCAAGGTTTGAAATGCTGCAGTGAGTGCAAAAATGCAAACTGCTGCAACCAAGGAACTGTCCAGATATTTTTTAGATTCCGACGTTGAGGATTTTTAAAATATTTTTATAACAAGTTTTAAATTTATATTTTAAAATAAATAATTAATTCGTATTTTTCAATTCAATTTTAGGTTTTGATATATAAAATATAATGGATTTTAAATAATGTGCAATGTATATAATGATAAGTAAAACCTTCTAAGTGGTTATGAAAATAAAATTTATATTAAAGATATGTCAAAAATAATACTTTATAATATGCACCCACAACACGCATAGCACTCTGATTAAAGCACAGTAGAACCGGGGGAGCGAAGCTTCATGAAATATCCTGCCCGCAGAAACTTAATTTCAAATAACAATAACTTGAAACGTATAAGTCGTAGAGTATTGCGTTTTTTTTAAAAACTTCCTTGATGTGTTAATTTTATTCCATATGCATACACTGTGGCAAAATTCCTTAAAACAAAAAAGTTTTTCGCTTACTGAAAAAAATACTGCAAGAAAAATAAATGTTAAAGTATTACCTAATTTTTTAAAAAACTAGGTTTTCCATAAAGACTAAATTAATTCAGTCACCTCCGCTCACGTTTCCTTTATCGACTAAAAAAAAAAAACTGGATTAACTCAATTGGTTCCGGAGATATCGTGAGGGATGTGTGAAAAAGTACGAAAAATTAATTTTGACAGATTTATGACATTTTTCATAATAAAAAAAAGTTGGACCTCCCAAAAAATGTTGTAATTGGCCATTTTAGATGGACAAGGGCCTAATCTATTATTCTGTGAAGGTCCCATGTGGTTGTACCTTAAAAAAATTTTTTGAAAGCGTTTTTATCGGTTTTTCAGTGTACTATTAGGTGCATATAAATTTTCATACACTCTTTGATCTGGATGACGTTGGTTGGGAAAGGATTTTTCATAGTCTTTCAGCTTCTACATTATTATATTAGCAAGCCCATGAATGAAATGTTTATCAGCCATTTCTTTAAAAGAATAAATCATTTCATAAATGCAAATCGACAATTCATATCAACAAGGTTAAAAGAATACTAATAATTTAAACATCGCTTGACAAGTATTTGTTTTTGTAACATAAACTTAGTGGCGCATTTAATCGAACAATATACGATTTAACTTTGCAAATTGTCAAACGGAAAAGTTACACAGAAAAATCGAGAACATTTTGCAAAAACAAGTTTTGTTAGTGGCGTGCCATAATTCTTGGAGAAAATGTAATTAGTATACCTCATACGTCACTGGTTAAAGTTGAGACTTAATTTTTTCATGTTGAACGTATGTATGTATGCCAATTTACTTGTGTGGTACACAAAATTCTGTTGAATATTGTCATTTGTTCAAAAGATATTTATTTCTTTTTTTAAACCTTTAACGCCTTATACCTTGGAAACAAATGCTCTAAGGACAAATAGTTATATGGCAAAACATTATTAAATTTGGACCATAAACAACATCCTTTATTTATGACATTCCATTATGTTACACCCTGTATGTTTGACTTGCCAAATCTACATTTACCTTCAATAATTGATGAATCTAATATATATCGGGTAATAGGAGAGGCCATAAATAATTTGACCATATGTCTATGATAAATTTTCAGGCGAGGGTTTCTATCCCCATTAAACTAAATAGTTTTTTTAGTTTTATTGATTCAACATTTTGCTACTTACTGTAAGTTAAATTTAAAATTGAATTGCCAAGTGGTATATGATCCTCCTGGTGTTTTCCCATTATCATCTAAGAAGGTAAGACCCAGTTGAATTATCCTCAGCAAATCGACATTGCATCGCAACATCTGATATTGGTAATCTGCAGAACTTCTGAATTCTCCTATAGGTCTGGCAACAACACCCGGAAACTCTGTATCCATTGCTACATACTGATATTTTTGTACAATCTTAAAAAAAATAATTATATTACTGAGATAGAAAGGTAGAGAAGTATCTACTTATTTATTTTAAACTGCTAAAAACAATTAAGAATGATTTTACATCTTTTTTAATAAGGATAAACAGTTATCATCAATAACGAGTTAAATTATACCTGTCTTATGGTTCTAAACTCGTCTTCTAAATTATGTGCCCAAACATCTCGGATACCACAATCCTCATTGTTCGGGTGTTGAACGCTACCTAACGTAGCTGCTGGCATATCTCCTCCAATTTCCGTGTTTATCAATTGCTACTAAGAATATTTCTCAAAAAAATAACCACCACAAATTTTATCAGAAATTTTTATATTTTTTTCTGCCTTCTAATAATTTTCTTCTGGCTTGATACACAATTCTTCTGTTTCCCTGAAAGAATATGCAAAACTAACATAATTGTATTAAACCATGAGAAAATAACTAAAATTTTCAAATATCAAATAGGAAAATTAAGAGGTTCTTAACCTATAATGCAATTTTTTACATGCATATTTACCTCAAATATTCACTTTTTTTACAAGATGACAGTCTGCCATATACCTTCAAAATTATTTTGAAATAATGCGACATGAGGTAATCATCTGGTAATATATTCTATCAGAAAATTAAACGCATTCTAAACAAATTTTGACAATAAAAAGCACAAAAAGAATAAAATAATCAGAGAACTCCTTCAAGTCCTTTACTCTAATCTTAGAGTTATGCCTATAGCATAGAATCATCAAAATACAGAATGTACAATTCGTCGAATTCTCGTTAATTTGAAATTTTTTCTTTTAAATATTTCGAATTAACATATTTCATTTAAGTCCTAGGTTTACCTAAAAAATGACCAAATAAGAAAAGAAGACTACAAATATTCCTCTATTAAAATGATAGCCGCTTTTTTTGATTATTTTAACGATTATAAAGCTCTGTTTTAGTCACGTGACCCCTTCAGTTTGTAGCTTCGATCATTGATCGAAGGATTCTAATTGCTCGATTCGATGCGTATCGAGCACTTTTTTTAAAACAAGCGATTCTGATTTCGTTTAGGAGGGAGATTCTAATTGCTTGATTCGATGTGAATCGAGCACTTTTTTTAAAACAAGCGATTCTGATTTCGTTTAGGAGGGAGATTCTAATTGCTCGATTCGATGTGAATCGAGCACTTTTTATAAAAACAAGCGATTCTGATTTCGTTTGCAGTCGAGAGGCCTGCGAATAGAAACGTCAAATTTACCCAATCCTAATGATTTTAGATTATAGGCGTGTTTTTTTTCCATACCATTCTGATTCTAGCTTCATACATATACTGTACTTATTTTAATCATCATTCGGAATATTTCGATCGTAGCAAAAACGCGATTCATGAATCATGAAAGGCTTTATTGCAGTCTATAAAAAAAGGTTCATAGCAATTAGTTTGTTCATTTCAATCAGTTCATTCGGTTCAAGAGAGAAGTATGTCGAATAGAACATCTGCATCTGACTCACATGATCTGACTGCACAGTCCACAGTGTTCACTCGTCATGTTGGAGTATAAATTCTATATGTCACGATTTTTCGCTTCGATCATAGTGTTTATGATCGAAGTTAGAATCTCCCTGCTGCCTATTTAATTTATCTATTAGAACGATGTATCTAACTCCTGAACTGATCTCTGGGCAGTGGAGAAGTGAATAGAATTTAGCTTATGAAATTTAAGGCGTGTTGTTCTTCGATGATCGAAGGTGTTGTTGATGTTGCAGGACATAACCTATACGTACACAATATTTTTTGTTTGTTTTTATGTTATTATTTACTTCTTGTTAAAACTATTTAATAATGAGTATCGTGAATATGAAACCGATTAAAAGTTCGATATTAGTAAATGAATCTAATTTGCCAACTGGAATAATTTATAAAAATAAAACGGTTATAGATAATATTAGTTTTTGGCATAAATTTGTTGTAAGTAGCTACATAAATAAATCTGTATTTAGTTTATTTGTAGTCATTAATTTGTCTGTTTTTACAGATTATCAATTCAGGAAACACTCCTCGTAATGTCATTTTAAGAGCTATTCTAGATCATGTCCATCCTCTTGATTTAATACCCGTTTCCTTTTGTACTGACAGAAACAGTGCATTTTTTTCTTGCAAGAAATTGTGGAGCTGCAATTGAGAAATTATGTAAAGATAATTTGACTGTACCCAATCCTAATGATTTTAGACCGGTAAGTAAAACAAGATAGTTGTATTTTAAATATTTCTAAATTAGTATAATTTTAGTTCAAACTTTCCATAATTTTAAAATTTGCAACTACAGCAGAATTTAAAATTGATGTCCAGAAGAACATTACTAGTGTTTTGATAAAACGATATGATGTGGTAACAAAAACACTTAATTTGTCTAGTTTTTATGAAGATGCAGGTGAGAATAAAAATTTTAATCAGCACTTAGTGTGACTATCTACATATCTGTTTATAATTTTTATATATTTATTTATAACTTTTATTAAGCTTTTTTTTTGGAATTTAGTTCAAAATTTGGTATCCACATTTGTAATGGTATCATAGATTTTCTCTATTGAAATTGAGAGTAATTAACAAGCTGTTGAGCTATGAGCTTTCAAATTTTTTTTGTTTTTACTTGCTAGAAGTTATCTGTAAAGAAACAATTTTAGCAAGTTATTAATAATAGAAAAACTTTTTTGTCTACGCCTCAAATTAGCAGCTATATTTTGTTGATGATATTTCAATCATATTTTATTACTTATCGTGGTGAAAACGGAGTAAATAACCTCATAACCTGGATTTATATTAACTTTTTCTGGCCTTTGGTGAAAAAGTCCCTCTAAATACCCTGCCGCCTATCTCTGTCCTAATAATTTGATTCCTATCTATTTAAAACAACACAATCAGAGAGAGCATCCAGAAAAACTTTCTAATATAATTACCGAGATTATTATCCACCACAATTACATCATTCATTTTATATTAGGTACAGGGTGAAAAAATTTTAGGTAACTGTAAGGGATACAAAAAACTGGAAGACACATTTTCGATCTCTTTTTTTTGTGGCAAATTCACTGGCAAAAACAAAAATTTGCTATCGACTTTTAGACACATGTCAATAACTTGGTTGTTTGTAAAGTTATGAAAAAACAATCTTTACATTCTTTGGACACTTTATTCTGTATAATACAGTGACTTCGAGAAAATTAAAAAAAAAAAGGTGCAATTTCGAGTTGGCATAAAGTTGTATTTTTTTAAATTGGGAATTATAGTTGGCTATGGTTTAGTTAAAAAGGATATTGTTTTCTCTTTCAAACTGTATACCATATGTGAGGTCGCTTTTGATGTGTAAGTAGTGAAAATAATCTCTTAGTAGATTACTTTTTGCGTTTTTTTATATTTATTCCAAGTCATCAATGACAGCGTTTATCCGTTTGTCAGTAAATTGCATATTAATAATTTTGTTTCCATTATAATTACACCCCATTAACCGTAAAAGTGAAGATGTCTTACTAAAATTATGACAAATATGTTATGCTAGAATGCCTTATTCAAAGTAATAACAATTGTGATATTGCATCCGAAATATATTTCAATCGCTATCCAGAAAGAAGACAACCTAATAAAGATATTTTTAAGAGGATAAAAGAAACTCTCATTAATTTTGGGTCCTTCAACAAGTCAAGTTCAAAAAATCAGATATTTATATCTAATTTTATAATATATTACAATTACAAAATAAAAATTCAAATTAAAGTAAACCTTCAAACTGATGTCCGTTATGTTCGATACATAAATTACACCTTTCATAACACTCTGAACTGCATTATAAATATGACGATTTGAAATAGAACTCACAGTCTGTAAAATTTTGTCTGAGTTCATTTATGTTGGTACTGGTTTTCTTGTATAATTTGTCTTTAATGTGGCCCCAAAATAAAAAATTCAGTGGCATTAAGACAGGTGATCGTGGTGGCCACCTTACTGGTCCATTACTTCCCATCCAGTTTTTTTCAAAGTTGGTATTTAATAATTCTGAAACGGTCCTGATATGAGGTGGTGCACCATCTTGTTGGACGAACTAATTTCTTGCCTCAATTAAGGGTAGATTGTCCATAAATTCCTCAATAATTTTCTTGTTTAAGATTTTGTAATACCGTTGGCCATTAAGATTTTCTTGATATATGTGATATGTTAAAACATGATTGCCACATAGAGCACATCAAACACTAAAACCAAAGCGTCCCTGAGATCGCACGTCAATGGTTCGGTGAGGGTTCATATCAGACCAATAGTGCCCGTTATACCTGTTGAAAATTGCTGCACTGCTAATGTAGGCTTCACCTGTCCAAATTCAAAGAGAAAAAGAACCAAAATGAATTTTAGTTAAACCATTTCCCAGAATCAGCTTCAATTTGACGACTTGAAATTGAAGGATTTGCAAACGTCATTCCAATTACAGTTATAGAAGGATGTTAGGAATACATGCAACTTTACAGCAAATATTTTTTAAACAAAGTTCAGTGCCTGAAATTTTTCAGACTATTTTGAACTTTAGACAAAACATTTTGATTTAGGACCGCAGTATAACACCATCTAAACAAAGAAATGTTCATTATTAAAAAAATGCAGTATAATTTCAATAAATATATCTATAAAATGTTAAAAAAAATTATAAAAATCAGAAAAGATTCAAACTTCGCCAATATTTTAAGGGGTGGAATTTTTTTCCGGGTAGTGTATATAAACATTTTTTATGCATTATTTTATGTTATTTTCAGATTTGTCAGAATTTTGCCCCTTATCTCAACCAAAAATTATGTTCTTTATTTTACATCTGTCAAAAAATTTGCTGCCACAACCCGAAAAATATATTTTAAGTGACAATCGCATAAAGCTGTTAAATCCAATGGAGGCATTACTTGGAGTGAAAGTAACTTATTTGGATGTTAGGAATAACTTGGTAAAGAGAAGTGATTATATTGTTTAATTATTATGAAGAGATTCATGGTGAAATTAAATATTTTTTACATTTATGTGTAAAGATGTTTTTTTCTTTTAGATTATGAATATGGAAGATTTGGCTCCGATAAAATCATTCAAAATAACCGAAATACTACTTGACAATAATCCTTTGTGTATGAAATTTGATGAAACTCAATATGTGCAGAATATCAAGAAATATTGGCCTCAACTTTACAAATTGGTATGTTTTTAGTATTCAAAATGGGTTGAAACTTTTGATATGACGATATTAACACTGAAATGGTTTCACAAACACTAAAATACAAGTACAACACTACTTAAAATGAGAGAGAAATTTTTATTGATTCCATATGAACCACGGTCTGGAAATCATTGTCCAATCTAATGATAGGTAGTCGGAAATTTCCCCTGGGAATGAGGAATTTCCCAGATTTGTCCCCAAATTCGAATTCCACGGAAAAAAACGGGAATTTTGCTAAAAATAATAATACTGGCAGTATTAAGTGCAATTTTGAGTAATACGTTAAATCTGGCAACACTGTTACTCTCTTTGCACTTCAAACACTTGCAATGAACAAGTTCAGCCTTGCAATTTTTTTTCAGTGCTGCGCTAGTTTTCCCCAAGTCTCACCCGATTCGTTGAAGTTAGCGGGTGCTCACTGCTGCTTTATTATCTCTTGCGTCTTGTTTATGGAAATTATTTTTGTCCTAAATGTCTAAATTAAAAAAATAATGTTATTTCAAAAAACTCTTGAAATAACATTATTTTTTTAATTTAGTTTTTTTCGGGAATTTTTGGGGAAACTTTTCAAACATATTCCCGGGATTTTCTCCAATGCTTCTTGCCCATCACTGGTTCAATCTCTATTTTTCTTTGGTGTTTATTTTCAAGAATGCCCATCCTGATGCACACTTACTGTACCCGTGTAATGTGATATGTGTATCCTTTACGAGATGCCATTCAATACACAAAATAGGTGAAATTAGTAAATCAGTTTACATTTAAATAGGAATAAGCTGTTAAGAATTTCTTGCTTTATTTATTTATTTCACTATTTTTTTTTTCTAGGACGGAGTTCAATTAAGAGAAGGGGCGTTTCCAGCCATGAATAGTAACTTTTTATGCAATCCAGAAGGATATGATCTAGTGAATCAGTTTTTTGGAAGTTTTTTTTACGATATATGATTCAAGAAATCGCCAACTCATGAATAATTTATATCACAAAAACGCCATGTTTTCTCTTACATCTGCATACATTACTGGACAAATTTCTTCAGCCAATGCTCAGTAATTATAACTTAGTACTGTGTATAGGCGCCGGTTCTTCAAAATCAGCTAAGGGGCTCGAGCTGTCTCGAAAACAAAAATCCTTTTTATTATTCAAAGGATATCAAAATAATACAACAAAGATCATTAAAAATAAGCAAAACCTCAGCGCTAGTCCAAACAAACCTGCTTACGTCACATATAGTGGTCCTCACAGTCGACAATCTATCATGCAATTGCATATTTTTAGTACGAGAGTACAAGTGGTACAATTAGTTACACGTGTTATATGTAGATTAAGTGCATTCCAACGTATTGTTTTTTTTTTTTGAGAGTTTTCACACTAATTAATGTTTTTTAATTAAATTGCCAGCGTAGAAGCTCGTAAACATGCAATATAAATGCAGTGTACCTCTTTGTTAGAGGAAATTATGTGAATGGGCTGAAAGGTAATTTTCTTTTCTGAAGCATGAAAGCTTACAAAAAATTTATTTTGGCTATTCCAAGAAAAGGATTAACACTTTCAAAGTATAGCAAAAGTTTGAGTTTCATTTAGCAAATATTTTATCAAATACTTTACTTAAAAATATTAATAATTACACCACAAAAATTCATGTGGTGTAGTTATTTATACCGGGTGTAACAGGATCATGGTACACCCCCTTTTTCTCCTTTAGTTTTGAAGATATTTGATTGAAATTTGGGATATCCTATATACATAATAAGCGGCACTTTTTAACATACAAGTGATTTTTTTTCACTTCCGGTTTTGCCGGAAGTGACTAACTTCCGATTTTTAAATAGAACACCGTGTATATTATTGCATTTTTGAATTCTGCATAATTTTCTGAATCCAACGATACCAAATAAGTGACATTTCATACGTCCATATTTTCTATAATATAATTTTTTATTTTCCATTTAAGTGTGCCATGATGGTTCCGATTTATTCAAAATGACCCGTGTAATGCTAGAAAAATCTAAATCCCGTCAAAAATACTAAATTACGTGATTTATTAGCAAATAAAATTCATCAAAATGGTTTTTGGGACAAAACTCAATGTTTTCAAATGGAACCATATTGGTACTGTGGTATCATTTATTGGTACTATTAATAAGGAATTTATTCATATGTCGTATTAAAATGTGCGATAAATACAAACAAAATTATGGCTAAAAGAAAATAAGAAAAAACTATTTTATTCTAATTACCTTCTTAGTGGCTTTGGAATACAAAAAATTAACACAAAACATTACAACAGTTGTTCAAAATGCTGTCCATTAACGTCAATATACTTCTGAACTCGCGTAGCTGTTTCTCGAGAACGTTCGCCAATTGCTGGGCCGTTATGCTATTAATTGCGCGACTTACTCATAGCTCCAGGTGTTCACGGATTGTAACGGCGGTTGCGTAGCCAATATTTTTTAAATGACCATAAACAAAAAATCAAGGGGCGTTAAATCAGGTGACCTTGGTGGCCACCGCACAGGACCATTCGTCGAAATTACGTTTTTCCGAATCTGCGTTGAAGGTAATCAATTATTATCCTTGAATTATGGGGAGGAGTGCCATCTTGTTGGAAATACCCTGTCGTAAATGGAAAGGTAATTCAACTAAACTGTCCTCAATTTCATTTTGCAGAAATCCCAGTCAGGGTTCGTTCAAAAATTATTGGACCAATGATTCTACTACCGATTATTCCAAGCCAAACATTGAAACCGAACCGCATTTGAAAGTTACCCTTCCGTAATAAATTTTGATTTTCTTGTGACCAATATTTTGTATTTTGTCGGTTAAATAATCCCAAATTTGTAACCCAGATTCGTTCGTAAAGATCATTGTTTGGCTGCACGTTATTCTGCAAAATCCAATGGCAATATTCCATCCTAAGTTCGTAATCATTTTCGTAAAAGTGCTGGTGCAATTGGTACTTAAAAGAAAAGTGGTATTTGTGCAAAATTCGGCTTACTGTTTGGTAACTGATTTCCAATTCAAACCAATTTGCCTTAAAGAAAAAGTCTTGTCAACTTCTGCTCGAGCCAAAACATTAATTTCCTTCCTTCATCAAGAATAAAATTTTCTTCAGAATCATTGTTGGGCTCACTTCGTAATTGATTTTCAAGGCGATTAAAATAATTTCTCCCTGGACATTGTCTATCAGGATATCGTTCGGCATAAAGGTGTCTAGCCGCAACGGTATTTTTTCTACATTCCCCATAAATAAGTAACATGTCCACTTTTCCATCTCTTGTATAAATTTGCGGCATTTTGAACACAATTAACAAGAATTTTAAACAATTTTTAAAGACACAATAAAAACACCGTAAACCAACAAATGTTTGACAAGCTAAATATTTCATTGTTTTCAATGCCACCTTACTTAGTTACATCTTAACATTTAATTAGAATAAAATTGTATTTTTTCTTATTTTCTTTTAGCTGTAATTTTGTTTGTATTTATCGCACATTTTAATACGACATATGAATAAATTCCTTATTAATAGTACTAATAAAATGGTCCACGGTACCAATATGTTTCCATTTGAAAAAAATTGAGTTTGGCCCCAAAAACCATTTTGATGAACTTTATTTGCTCATAAATCACGTAATTTAGTATTTTTGATGGGATTTCGATTTTTCTAGCATTACGGGTCATTTAGAATAAATCGGAACAGTCATGGCACACTTAAATGGAAAACCAAAAATTATGTTATAAAAAAATATTGACGTTTGAAATGTCACTTATTTGGTATCGTCGGATTCAGAAAATTATGCAGAATTCAAAAATGCAATAATATACAGGATGTTTTATTTAAAAATCGAAAGTTAGTGTCACTTCCGGCGAAACCGGAAGTGAAAAAAAAATCATTTGTATGTCAAAAAGTGCCGCCTAATATGTATATAGGATATCCCAAATTTCAATCAATTATCTTCAAAACTAAAGGGGGGTGTACCATGATCCTGTTACACCCGTTATACCTGTAATAAATATATGCAACCAGTATCGAGGCAGAAAGGTGCAGTACTTTGGGGGTAACAGGGATACTCCTACTATCGAAGTCATGAAAGAATGCTGTTACACCACAAATTTATCTCTAATCTACAATGTACACCATTCAAGCGTTCTTTGTTTAAAAAATAATAAAACAAGAGGGATAGTGCAAGGAAGTCCAGTATATGTGACTGTTAATATCTTAGACTAATGTTGTTGATGCTTTATGCAAAAACCCAACTTCTTTGACGAAAAATAAAGAGAAGGCCTGATTTCGCCTAATAATATATAATTTTGTAAGCACCTTGGACTTTATCCCCAGTCAGTTAGCTTAGCAACATGAAAGCACGCGGGTGCTTGATGATGTTTGGTTTGGTTTTCACATGAAACGCTCTTAGCAAACTACGATAACTTTGCAACAGATGGTTCACATATTCTGTGTACTCCATGCATTCGACGTTATGTATTTCATACACGCCGTTATTGTGAAGACATTTAAATTCTGCTATCCACGACAAGATAATACAGGCACAGTTACAAAAGAGGAATTTTTTTATGATTTGTGTGTCATGTCTGTCTTGGAGTTGACGTAGTTGACAATGCTAAGTTTAGAGGTTTCTTTGCAAAATACGTATCAGGTTTTCATTTACCTAATAGCCATACATTACAAAAAACATATGTATCTACCAAGTGTGTTTAAAAATGTTTTGGGAGAATATTATAGAGGACATACAAAATAAATGTTTGTGGGTGACAGCAGATGAAACAACTGACTTTCGGTGCAATAAGGTTATTAATGTTATTCTAAGAATTTTGAGTGTTCAGAACGCTTTGTCTCTATCAAACAGCAAAAGTCGGACTATAAAAAATAAACCAAAAAATGTTTTACATAAGAAACTAGGTTCCAAATATGTGTAAAATGTGAAAGGTTTACGGTATCATATGAAAAAAATTTTGCTTTTATTTGTCTTGTATGTCCTTCTGCCAACGATATGAGGCAGTAGTAGTTTTCGTGTCTGGATTCTGGACTAGTTTCCTAACCCTGCTAATAACTGTTTGGGTACAACTAAAAACCAAAAATGTAATACATTAACTACCACTATTATCAACATTTTGTAGGTACTTTTAACTTAAAAGGAGTTTTAATGACAAGAAAATAGAAACGAAATATAAATATCAGATAAAAGTCCTATAGTTTAAATAAGCATTAGGTTTAAGTAATTTAAAGACAAATTAAGTTCCTCTTCTTGATAAAAGTTAAAATATAGAGTGGAATGAAAAATAATATTAACTGAAAATTTTTGTTAATTATTATTTACTAACTTTTACAAATCTTATCACAGATAAGTATAACATATATCTTTTTAAACAATTATTTTCCCGGCTATTTGCCAAAACGCTGAAACTTGGATTACAAAAAGATAATATGCACATTATGTTCAGTACTACTGACTCAATAATGTTATTTTTAATTTCAACTATTCTGTCTAATAACACCAAAAATAAATAAAACAAGAGGTATTTCATTGGCCCTAATAAGGGGTATTTCCACTATATAATTTCAATTATTCTGTTCTCTGAAGCCATTAATGTTTATTACATTGGGGTTTACAAGTTTCCTTACTTTGGATTCTTTAAATGTGCCGGCTATCCTGACGACGCTAAAGGCAAGTAGAAACACGTGTCGGTAGATATTTTAAGGTTTTTTAAGGTGAGTGTCAACTGGTGAGTACCTTGTGTTTTATTTATTTTTGGTTTTATTAGACAGAATAGTTGAAATTAAAAATAACATTATTGAGTCAGTAGTATTGAACATAATGTGCATATTATCTTTTTTTGTAATCCAAGTTTCAGCGTTTTGGCAAATAGCCGGGAAAATAATTCATTGATAAATAAAAAAAAAAATTCTCATAAAACTCCTTTATTACTGTGCCGGTTTCGTGAACAAATTAATTACTTCACATCATCAGACACAGGAATTTGTTCACAACCGGTCACAGTATAAAGGAATTATAGTTTTTTTTTTTTAATGACAATATCATAGGGATCCTACCTAAAAAAATTGTTTAAACAGATATATGTTATACTTATCTGTGATAAGATTTGTAAAAGTTAGTAAATAATAATTAACAAAAATTTTCAGTTAATATTATTTTTCATTCCACTCTATTAGGTTTAAGGGCTATCGTATTTATATCTCGATTTAGGCTTTGCTGGAATTACTGATAATACATTTTCTTGTCACTAAATCTCCCATTAAGTTAAAGGTCCTTTTAAAATGTTGATAATATCTGGGGTAAGACAAATAATTATTGAAAACATCCTGAAACACCGTAAATTTGTGGAATTTATTATTTTGGTATGTAAATATAAATATAAATAAGTGCACGTAAGTACAAATGTTCTAAAAATGGGCTGTTTATTATTCGTTTTTACTATTTTGTCTATACCCACGGCTACGACCCCGTTCAAAATTGAGCAAGGCGCCCAGGCCTACAACCCATCCGATACCGGCGCCTATGATACTGTGTGAAAAATAAATCAGTTATCTCTATAAAACGTTTCAACTTACATGAAGTAACTTTTTTATGTTCTAGATTAAGGTGTTATAATGTTATCGCTCGAAATTTACTTAAACTGGCAGATTTTTCACGAAATAACGAATACCTATTCACAGGAAGTGTAGAAATAATGAAACTATTCGGCCAGTTGCCACCGACAGAACATGATCCTTATTCTTTTAAAGTAGATTTGATCCACTACACGGTAAGTTATTGTTTGAATTCAAAAAATTAGGAAAACCAAATAAAATATTGTAAAGATGTAAAGCATGATAACATGAAAATGGAAATTCTTTGACATTCTAGTTTTAGTTGAAATCTCATTTAAACATAATTTATTTTCTTGGAACCATATGGGACAATATTTAAATTTTGATGGCCTAGAATCATTACGTTGTATTTGAAAGCCTTTGACATTCACTTACGAGGTATTGATTCTAGGCCATCGATATATCCAACTACACCATCGGCTCTAGACAAAGTTGGATTTGGATTTCGGGATTTGTTTAATTTTTGTGCTGTATATTATTATACAGGGTGTCAATTAGTTATATGCCAAAAGTTCAGGAGGCTATTTCAAGACAAAATTTACTGACAATTAATACAGGGTATTGAATTCTCAATTTTTGTTTGTTTTTTCCATGTAATACATTTTTAAAGATAATAAGATTCAAATTTGGTGTACATACTACTTGTTACAGTCTACAAAATAGCTTTACTGATTTTTACAGCAATCTAAAGGGTGATAATTTTTTACGGTGACACTGTTTTTTTAACTTCCTTGCTCTTTTATTAAACTTTTTGGTATCGTGCGTTTTTTCGTATTTTGCACCATTTAGGACTTATTTGACAAAACAATGTCATATTTTTTAGCCTAAAATACAGAAACGTTTTGCTGGAATAAATAATACGTAAAATTTAGTAGGCCGATAATTTTGTTTAGTTATGTCATATATACATGTTTAATTGTTAAATTGTTTGTTGTTCCATCATAAGTTTTAAGAGTTCTTTTCAAAAGGTTCAAACGAGTTTTTCAACAAATAATTATAAGAAGTTAAAAATAATTATTACTAGAAATCTGGTTGAATTTTACAAATGCAGAATTAGCAGACATACATTTTACATATGACCTGCCGATGTGCATTCTCTTCAAGCTAGATGGTTATATCAAGAGCGGTACCCAAATCGCAGAATATCTGATCCAAGAAAATTTTCTACTATTCAGAGGTGGATTCATGAAACCGGAAGTGCTAAGAAAACAACAATTTTGCAGGAGCACATCCTAGAATGAGAACTTCAGATATTGTAGAAGCTGTTTTAAATGCAGTTGAAGAATACTCTGAAACAAGCACAAGAAAGATTTCGTTAACACTGAATATTAATCATGTACTTGTTTGGAAAATTCTCATTGATAATCTGTTATACCCCTATCACATTCAAAGGGTACAAGCTAGTGATGGGACTCGAGTGTGAAAAAATACTTGAGTGACTCGAGTCAAAATCCGATTCGAGTGACTCGAGTCATATGGCTGTTCAATTCGAGTAAAGTTGTTACTCGAATCGAGTTATTGCTACTCGAATCAAGTTTTAACTCAAGTCGAATTGCAATTCGAGTAAAGTTGTTACTCGACTTGGGTTATTGCTACTCAAATCAAGTTTTAAGCCTAGTGAAGTTGCATTTGAGTAAAGTTGTTACTCGAGTCGAGTTATTGCTACTCGATTCAGTGAGTTAATATGATTTAAGTTTTAAATCGAGTTGAGTTTGACTAGAGTCTAGTCAGGGCAGAGTCGAAATCAAACTCGAGGCGAACTATAGAGTAAGTAGTTGGAGATGATTCAATGGTTTGCTAAACGGTAAGTTTTTAAAGTGTATTTAGGTTTTTCTTTTGGTAATCTTTCAGCATTTAAAACACTACCATCTAATTCCAACATAAGTTTGAAAAATCGAAAGGATTAAACATAAATCATAATAATTGAAATACAAAATAATAAATGGACCCAGGTCAAATATTATTTTTCCGCAAATCAACACATTTCAAATACAAAATTAAATATTTAATTAACATTGTATATAAAATGACATTTAAAGAAAACCAACATAATTTTTTTATATATATTAAATTAAACTCTTGTTTAGCACAAAATATTAAATAAATACAGTATTTAATATTTAATACACACCGACACGGTTTTTTATTTATTTCAACTAATTGAATCGAAAAACAAATCTTTATGAACATGAATATGCCAGTTTGATTGCTGCAGTCGTGTGAGTCTTGATTTTAAAGAATTCTAAGTTCTAATTTCTAATTTTCTAATACGTCGTAATAACGTCGTATGTAACAATTATAGGTTTGTACGTAGAGGCGATTTGTGATAGTTTTCTGACTATAGAGATGCGAGTATTACGAGAGCTCTGCAATAACAAACGTTCTGATTGAACAAGCGCATCTCTACAACAATGTGCGCATGCTTCTGATAGTTTCAAACAGTTGGAAACTGCTCTACGAACAAACCTTTTAATTAATAATTATACAATCTGACCTACAAACATGAAACAACAAAACCTGGAGGGGAATTCCCGATCCCGATGACCCTATGATATAGTAATTGATTAGTGATTTCATTCATGGTTACATGTTTTCATCTTTATTACTTTTACAAGATTAGTGCCTTCAGTGCCTTCATGTAAATAATCTTTCATATTTATATTATATAAACAAATCACACTGGCACTAAAGAATATTTAAAATATTAATAAAACCATAAACAATTAAATTAAAGAAACTTGACTCGAGTTAAAAAGCGACTCGAGTCTAAAGGCGACTCGAGTCAAAAAAGCGACTCAAGTCAAAAAGCGACTCGAAAGTCGAGTCGATTTTTTTGAGTTTTACTCTACCTAACTTTTGACTCGAGTTTTATAATAATGAAACCGAGTTTCAACTCTAAATTCGGAAACCTACTCGAGTTATTCGAGTGAAAAAAAGTCACTCTGAGTCCCATCACTAGTACAAGCACTGCTCCCTCGTGACTTTCCATTGCGTATGAACTTCTGCCAGTGGTTTCTTCAAAAACTGAAAACTGAAAATCGTCAAATATTATTTATCGATGAACCTAACTTTTCTCCAAATGCTCCTAGAAATTTCCACAATAATTATTATTTATGGACAGACGAAAACCCGCATGCAATTATGGAATCACATTTTCAGAAGTAATTTTCAGTGAATGTGTAGGCTGGAATTGGGGATTACCTATAGGGCCCTTTTTTCTTCCAAGGAGACTTAATGGATAACCTTATACTCAATTTCTTGAAGAATATCTTGAGATCTTGCTTGAAAATGTCAATATGTTAAGAAATCATGTGGTTCATGCAGAATGGTGCACATTTTAGCAATCTGGCGCGTGTTTGGGGATGAACTCAGTTATGTCCTTCTAGGTCCCCCTGACCTGAACAATTTGGATTATTTTCTGTGAGGGCATATTAAGATTCCAGTTTACGATGCACACAATGAAGAAAAATTGAGAAATTGCATAATAGCTTCATTAGTCAATGAGAAGAAGAGTTGATGCGTGATACTAACAGGAGGATGACATTTCCAATGGTTACCATAATTTTTTAGATTATTTTTTATGTTTAGTTCTTAGTTTTAATAGTTTTGTCCTCACTTTTTGTGATTTGACCGAAATTTGAGTTTTATTATTTATTTGAAATCTCTTCTTTAAGATGTTCAAACAGAAATCAAAAAAAAAAAAAAAAAAAAAAAATTGATTTAATTTTCTTTTATATCTCATAAAAATGTCGATCTTCTCAACAGCACCAGATTATTAGTGCCCCGACTTTTTCCGTTATTTTACCAAATAACTCCTAAATGGTACAAAACATGAAGAAAATGAATGACACCAAAAGGTTCAAGAAAAATCAAGGAAGCTAACTAAGTAAAAAACCAGTATTGTCGTAAAAAAGAAGTTCGGGTGCTTTTAAAGTATCCCCCTGTAGATTGTTGCAAAAATCAGTATAACTATTTTGTAGAGACTGTAACAAGTAGTATGTATACCAAATTTTCATCTAGTAATGTCGTAAGGAATAACCTCCCAAGTTTGGGCATGTAATTAATTAACACCCTGTATATTATTATTATATTAATATTTTTCCTCATCAAGCCGTTCTTTATAACTTAGATAACAAGTATCATTAATAAATAAATAGTATTAAATTATTCACACCATAAGTCACTGATACAGAATTTAAAGAGCAAGGGTCCCAATAGGGATCCCTGTGAGATATCTCGCCTATTTATGGCGCGCGCGCCCACACACACACACAAACACACCACACACAAACACACACACACACAAACACACACACAAACACGCTCACACACACGCAAACACGCACGCACACACACACACACACACACCTTGTTAAATTGTTAGAAGTGTTTCAAATTGATAAGGAATTTGAAATAATAAATGTGTGCCGTGATCATGTATAAATTTACCATGTAAAACTTTTTGTTTCTTGTAAATTGGTAATTTGACGGCCACCTTACGGAGACTAAATGCGAAGAAAAGTAGTTAATTACTGCATGCTAGGGATCCCTGTGAGATACCTCCGCTATTTCTGACACACACGCACACACTTTGTTAAATTGTCGGAAGTGTTTCAAATTGATAAGGAATTTGAAATTATGTTAAAAATTTACTTTGGTATATCTTGAACGTTACGTTTAGTCTAGTATACTTATAAATAAAACACTTAGCTGAGATGTTTTGTAGGCATATTGTGCTGTCATTTGTATTTCTGGAGTGTTGCGGGAACCATCAGAAAATCTCTTGGTTCCTGAAAGATTGCTAGGCTTTTCAAGGACCTTTGTTTTGGAAATATTGAATGGAGATGGCGAGTGTTGTATAATAAACGAGCAACTTCATGTCTACAATGCTTTGTCTACACAGGTGGCTACATGTTTTAAAATAACTAAGCCGATTAATTCTACCCTTACGCTACATGCACAAAATCAAAAAGAACAACAGCAGTTGGCAGACACTCTGAAAATTATCACAAACCTTAATACGGATTGGTCAAGGAAGTAAGTATAGATGAGGGGTGATTGCTGTTTGTGACAACTGTGGGGGCATTTTTCATTTATAAATATTTTTCTTTTTGATATGTAGTCGATATATGAATTTTTTTCAGGTGTTTAGAAGAATGCAATTTTGATTTGAAGAAAGCACTGTTATTATTCGTGGATTTATATAAAGTAGATAAAATTCCCCCAGAAGCATTTAACAATAACAAGTAAAAGGAATTTGTAAATTTTTTTCTTCGTCTTTAATTGGGTTAAATTAACTCTGTTTTTATATCTGTATGTATGTATATGTAATAATCAATAATGATAATAATAAAAATAGTGTAAGTTTCAAAATCTTTTTGTTGTCTTGTAGCAATTAGAAAATATCCAGTTACCAAAATAAAAAGTGCAAATGGTCGTAATCCGCTAATTGTATTTAATTAAAAATTAAATAAAGTAGCACACACACTTTCTTGATGATTTATTTCATACAAAGAGAAGTAATTAAGCTTAAATTGCGATTGCTCACTGGTAAAAGAGTTTTACCAATTAAATGGAAATCCTTAAGGCCGTCGCGTATACTATTCGAAGACCAGTTTCTGGTTATTGCTTTCATCAGAATTGCAAGATGATTCTGAGATCCTCTGTTTCCCACTTACCTCTCTATTGGAATTTTTAGGTATTTTAATTTTTGTTATACCTTTATTTGTGAATGTATTGATACTTATTGTCTGAACGTTATTTGTGGCATTCTCTAAACTAAATAATGAATAATTCTTCATTATCTAAAAAATATAGTTACCCAGTATATTACTGAAAAATTAAACTTCTGCGCTTGTGACATTACATCAAAATATTAGTCGGAGGGTGTTTTTTGACAACTTATATGAGACACAAAAATAAAATAATTCCCTAACGTTTCAGGAAAACGAATCTGTTTCCTTTTTCAAAGTTATGGAACTTGACACGTATACAGTGTGGAAATTAAGTAACGCATAAATTCAGTAATTCCGTTGATATTAATTCTTTGGAAAAAAATCTCAAAGGGGTATAGCGATTTTAACTTCAGCAAATATTTTCAGTGTATTTTCAGTTTCTTATGTCATTTATTTTTTAAATTATGACGTCATCGACTTTTTCTTTTAAATGACAACCTATATTTTTTATTATTGATTTTGGTGGTAGATTTTATTCCGGGTCTGACCATATAAAATTTTCAATATGTTATATTTGAAAAAAAATCGAGAAAAACAGTCTGAAAGTTCAAATAACAAAAATTCATTAAATTGGGAAAATTTATCTATTTGCCTAAGTTTGATGGAAAGTTATCGACGGCACATTCGTTTTTATTTTGAAATTATACAAATAGTTGAAAAATCAAACTAATGTGATACACCGGCAACTAGATAAATTTTCCCAATTTAATGAATTTTTGTTATTTGAACTTTGTAACGCATAAATTCAGTAAATCCGTTGATATTAATTTTTTGGAAAAAATCTCGAAGGGGTATAGCGATTTTAACCTCAGCAAATATTTTCAGTCTATTTTCAGTTTCTTATATCATTTATTTTTTAAATTATGACGTCATCGACTTTTTTTTTTAAATGAACCTATATTTTTTATTATTGATTTTGGTAGTTTTTATTCCGGTTCCGACCGTATAAAATTTTCAGTAAGTTATTATTTGAAAGAAATAGAGAAAAAACAGTTTTAAAGTTCAAATAACAAAAGTTCATTAAATTGGGAATATTTATCTAGTTGCCGGTGTATCACATTAGTTCGATTTTTCAACTATCTGTATAATTTCAAAATAAAAACGAATGTGCCGTCGATAACTTTCCGTCAAACTTGGGCAACTAGGTAAATTTTCCCAATTTAATGAATTTTTGTTATTTGAACTTTAAGACTGTTTTTCTCGATTTTTTTCAAATATAACATATTGAAAATTTTATACGGTCAGAACCGGAAAAAAAACTACTACCAAAATCAATAATAAAAAATATAGGTTGTCATTTAAAAAAAAATCGATGACGCTATAACTTAAAAAATAAATGACATAAGAAACTGAAAATATTTGCTGAAGTTAAAATCGCTATACCCCTCGAGATTTTTTCCAAAAAAATTAATATCAATGGAATTACTAAATTTATGCGTTACTTAATTTCCACACTGTATAATTTGTTTATGTAATATCCATACTTAAATACTTACATAGAACTGTTGATACTTAAAAATTATACTTACAATATTAATTTTGTTCAATTCTTCTTTTAACATCGGTAAGCATGTTATACCAAAGTCTGCAAAGCAATGGGATAAACATTTTTCTTCATTCATTAATATTATTGCCGATTCTTTAATTTTTCTTATTTTGCTGTCCGCTTCTTTTTTTTTTTTTTTTTTTAGGTAATTATATTATTATTTTTATGTGTCATCTTAGTTGTCAAAAAACACCCTCTGACTAATCTTTTGACGTAAAGTCACAAGTGCAGAGGTTTATTTTTCCAGTAACATACTGCGTAACTAACTATATTTTTTAGATAAAAAAAGAATTATTCATGTGGTAGTAACTCCCAAAAAAGAAAAATATATTAATACTTTTCTTGATTTTCTCTTATTTATATAGGTATCTAAAAATATGCAAAATGTGTTAGAACTGTGCTGTTTTATTATGTTAATTTAACCAACAATTTATTGAACCAAAAAAATTTTACTGCTAAGGAATTCTTTAGGATCCTCACCTTTAAAAATTATCTGGTTGGAAAAAAAAATCAGATCAACCGAGTATTATCTAGGAGTCCGTCAATATGTGTGCTCTGATTAACCATCTCCAACAATCTTTAAAAAAAAATGCATCATACATGGATGGGGTTACACTGGATACTTCCTGTCAAAGTTGCAACCAGGAGTCGTCAGACAATAAAATAAAACCAGCTACGTTCATCTCTTAACACTCTAGTCCACTGCACTACCACTCCGAGAAAAAATGTTTTGATGCATAATTATTGCGGTGGTTTTAAAAAATTAAGATCCTTTGGGCATTAGTAGAACACAATCCACATTTATCCTGCAGTTTGACAGTACCATCTAAGACGTGGTGTTACATATCATTGATATATAACAAACAGTTATGGCCGTGGTATAGATTCCTGTGGAACTCCTAGATCAGTATATTGCCGTTATGATTATTAAAATGATAAAATGTACGTAGAATTTTCTACCTGATACAAAAGAAATATAAATAAATCGGCTGCACTAAAGCTAAGTCAATTATACAGAGATAACTAGGGCTGTTTTACCATATAGCATTTACTCCCAGCAAACATGAAAGGTGTGGTAGAGTTATGGGCCAATATATGTAATGCTGGCCGAATGATGGTAAAAATCTGTTGGGCCTATATCTAAGATGTGGCAGCAGATTCATGTGAGATAATATAATGGTTTTACAGTGGTCCTTCAATACCAAATATATTGTCACAATATCCATGGTTCATTAAAAATAAGTTGTTTAAAAGGGACAAATAAGAAATTAGCTAAATTGGCAATTGTTTTGAGCAGTAATATCATGAAATGTAATTTAGTAATAATACTGTGGTCAAATTTGAAAATTGTTGTTTGATATAACCATAAAATATTATATAGTAAAGAAACAACAAAATGTGTTGAGAATCATGAGGCAAGAAATAATAAAATATTAAATGAACATAGTTATTAGAATTTAAGTTATGTTGTTATAATATAGAAGTACATACCGTACAGATAATTAACAAAACATTGTAATTAAAATAAAAGTGAAAGTGATAAATTTGAGGAAGCATACAATCATCATAAGTTATTTGAAGTCAGTTTAGAAACTATGAAATATAAATTTCACAATTGATTTAGTCATCCAGGGTAACTAGGAAAAACAAAAAAGTTTGTTGGGAGATAGAATTTGGAAGTAGAAGGGGAAGTTTTTGATGTGGAGAAAGAAAAATAAAAACGAAAAGAAATACAAGTATAAGAAAGAAATATAGCGTTTATAAATTAAGTGCAGTATAAGAAGCTAAAGCAGAGTAAATAATCAAACAGAAGATATTTAATAAAATTGGAAGAAGTTTGAAAATAATAATTATTGAATGTAAAATTGATAAGGAAATCAAAATATTTAGTATTCAGTAATAAAAGGTTAGTTTCCGGCTTTTGATTATTGTTTTAGAAAACCTGTAGAAAATCTGTGGTTTATGAAGAAATGAATATTGGAAAGTGAAATGTCAAAATCAATGTCAGATGGGGAGAATTTAAATTTAAGAAAATAATCAAAGTTTGGAGAATACGAGAAGAGGAAAATTTCAAGGGTGAACGAAGGAGACGGAGTTGATGTGATTTGTGCATAAGTGTTATAAGGAACTTGGTATGTGATAAACTCTATTTAAAATCAATGTCAGAACGTTATTAAACTTAAGGAGACAGATTGTTAAATATTTGTAAAAGTTAAAAAAATATTATATGATCATTTGGTATTAATCTTGGCCTAAATTTAATAATAATGCCCTAGAACTTGCTCTTTGAGATAAGTGTTTCATGTTCAAAGTATTTCAATATAAAAATCCAAGTTAATGTATTAATTTGGTTGGCGCTCAGCATACTTAAATTGTGAAATTGAATTTATTAAAGGTAAAATAAAATATAGGATTTAAAATACCACAATATATCTTAAACGTACACAATGATGCAATAAAGGCCTCCAAATGGCTAAAAGTTGCTATTTACATGATGGTAACGTGATTGACGTAATATAAGTAGTCCAATGACGGAAAATCATCAAGTGGCTACTAACCAAAAATAAGTTGATGATGTTCTGCGAGCGCCAAGGGTCTCCTCTATCTTGTCTATTGTTCCTTTTATTCTGTGACTAACTTTTTTTAAATATAATTATGCCACTAAACGATTTATTAAATAGGTAAGAATATAATATAAAGAACACTCAATGTTTTTATGTATCAACAAATTGTACAAATCAGGTCGACTAGTTAGTTGCTTTACTTAACATAACCTCAATGTGGATCTTTGACTACTAGTGATGGGCACTATCGAATGATTTGAACTATCGAATAATGAATTCAACTATCGAATGAATTCATTCGAATAAATTCATTCAATTAGAACTTTTATAGAAAACATCATCTGAATGATTAATATGCTTAACATGGGTAAATTTTGAGTTACGTCATATTTTGGCTTAGGAGGGCAGTTTATATAATTATTATTATTACATCCGGAAAATTTCTCATACTTCTACTTCTCTGGGCCAATAGTGCAATAGTCTAAGACTATATAGTTACCTATGCATCAATGTCCCGCACTATATCGAGTGCTGGGAAACTGTCTTACAAAAAAGCATTAGCCGTAGTGATCTTTAGTTTCACGTCCAGTAACTGAAGCTATTGTAAGTCCGTCAGTGTTAATGCCGGACAATGGATAAAGTACCGTCAATGGGCCGTACTTCAAAGTTTGCTGGGCTACTATTGTCTTATAAAGTATAAATCATTCTGGTTTGAAATACTGTTTTTATATTGAAGAGGCATCTGTACTTAAAACTTTAAAATAAAAATTTTGCTCTTAATCCACAAATGAATCATGTATATGGTTGGTAACTAATAAGGTCTACGAGTTCACTTATGTCTCTGAAATAGTCATATTGTTGTCGACCACATGACCAATCATTTTTATTGTTAGTTTTACATGATTGCCTATAGAAATAAAGTGGCTGATACAATCACAAATGACTGAATCCTGTGGTGCTAGACAGCAACCCAAGTTTTTACCCCAAAGTTCCATAACTGTTTGAAATTATATTAAATATCTCAGGACAGGGCCTAATTATCCATATAAGAAAGGGGACAATTGCCCGCAGGGGTGCCCAGTACAAGAGGGCTCCCCCGATTAAAGTTTACCCAGTACCCGCTAACATTGTGACGTCACAATGTTGGCATGATAAATTACATCTCGATGTTTACTGGGATAGACGTATCTGAGGAAATCAATTTATCATAGAAACCTAAACTTGACTGTCTATTGAGAATTCTATTATTAATTGACTGCATATAAACGAAATAATAAAGATTTTTTTTAAAGGCAAAGAAAAGAAAATGGAAATAGCTTTATTAGGTTCTGCATATTATTTAGTTTTTTCATAATTTATTATGCAATAGTTTTTCTGTGATGTTTAAATTGTTTTCTTTTTTATGCAACAAAATGTTTATTTATTTATAGTTTTATTTCATTTTTGTAAGAGTACGGTTATTTTTGTATTTATTTTAATAAATAAAAAAAAATGTATTTTAAAAAAGTCACATCAATCATATAATTTTTATTGTCTTGTCAGATTGGGGACCTCAGTAGTTCTTTTGCCCAGAGGCCCGCAATAATGGTGTTAATCCGGTCCTGTCTCAGGCATTTTAACCTCGAATTCAAATGGACAAAGATTTGTTTTATTTATTTACAAATTGATAGTAGTTTCTTATTTGCATTATGTTTCAGATCAGTTCTGTTAATTTTTGGTTTTGATTGGTTTGTCATTTTAAAAGAAACTTTCTAAACCAATCAGAGCTGAGAATAACTGAACTAAATCATAAATGACCTGATCTACAGTTCAAATAAAAAACTACTAGTAATGCAGAATAAATATTTTGTAAAAGAAAGTGAATTGTAAATTTGAATGGAAACCTGAAAACAAAATTTTAATTATTTTTGCCTACAAATAAATGATCAACCACAGAAAATTAACAATATTTTACTTTACAAAATATTACGAAAATAATAATAATTACTAGAAATATTAAGTATTAAGTAGGTATCAAAGTAGAAATCCTTTCAATTTATTTAATTGAAGATTAAACAATTATTTCATGTAATTTTACTAATTGTAATAAATCTGTGGGTTGCACATAAATAATTTAATTTCATGCAGTAAAATAGGCGTATTTGCGTGGAGTTATAAAAATAAAGGAATTTTTTCAAACAACAGTTGTCTAAGTTGTCTGTTTGAAACATGCAAGTGGGAAAATCGAATTTATAATGGTGTTAGCACAGGCAACCAACAATACGGTAGTGTGATGACTTAGCTGCATAAGCCAGATGATATTATTTACAGAACTATCTTCCATAATTCTGCTGGCCCTATGTAATATCAGAGACGTATATTATATAGTGTAATATCATGCATCTCTGCTAATATGCAGTATGCAGACTGAAGGTAAAATCAAATGTGTACAACAGATCAAGAGCCACTCACGTATCAGAGCTGCTTTCTTTCGCCCTGAGAAATCACGTCGATTCAAAAAGCACCAATAGCAAGAAGAGTTTGTTATTTACTCAACTTCTATTGGTTGTTTTCAGATCAAAACGAGTTTTGATTCTGTGATTAGTAAAGCTGGCCGAGGTGGCTGGAGTACAGCCACGGTCTTGCGATGGCGTCACACGTGCCGATTTAGAAGTGATTTACGCTGCAGTCTTATTTGAAAGGTTGATGCGTGAGGTTGTACCTATAAATTATACATAATGTCAAACGCGCCAAAGGGTAAAAAACGACCGTACGCGGACACAGTGAATAAATTTATCGGTGAATTTCCTGATTTATTCTATGACGGATGCAAAATAATTTGTAAAGTTTGCAATCAAGACTTAATGTGCTGGCACAAAACAGATTGTCGTCGTCATATCAATACCGTGCAACATCAAAATAAAAAAAAATGGCATGCCTTTGACAACTCAGTTTATGTTTGATTTATTGTTAATGTTAATAGCCTGTAATATTCCGCTACACATACTGGATAAACAACCATTTCGGGAGTTTTGGAATAAATACAATCCCCAGGTGAACTTACCAAGTCGTACATCGTTACGTAGATATATTCCAGCTGTTCGTGAAGACATTGTAAATAGGATTAAATGTGGATTAAAAAATACACGGCTCTGGTTATGTATTGACGAGACGACAGATTATAAAAAAAAATCTATTTTAAATATTATAGTACGTGTACTGGACCCTCTTAAACCAACATTTCCACTTTTACTAGCTAGTAAAAGACTAACTGCGTGTACTGGCGAAATAATTACGCGTGTGGTGTTGGAGACATTCGAAAAATTTGAACTTTCAACAAGTCAAGTATTGATGTTTGTGTAAAGTGCATGCGTTACATCTTGTGGCAGAAACGATTCGAAAATGTTTTCCAGAGGTAGATGCATTAATAGCAAATACAAAAAAAGTATTTCTCAAATATCCTAAACGGCTTCAAGCATTTCACAGACAGTGTCCTGGTATCCCTGAACCACCAGAGGCTTTTTATTATGCTGAATATTTTCAACAAATAAAAGCTGTGATATTACAGTTCAACCCTAACGAGGCTGCAGCTATTAGGGAAAGCCAGACAAGCTTTCAAGACGTTTCCCTTGAAACAGATTTAAAAACTATTAATAACAATTATAGAGGACTACACGACGCAATAGAAAAGGTGCAAAATAGTTCGTTGTAGTTAGTGGAATCGCTGCAAATAGTGGACGACGTAAATACACAGCTACAGGCTATAAATGACGCAAAAAAATAATCGCGTTAGTGAAAAATTCGAGAGTGTATTACAGAAAGATCCTGATTTTAGCAAATTAAGACAAATTTGTGATAGTGCATCTACAACTTCGTTAAGTGAGTTCACAGATTGTTTTACTTATGCCTGTATTACATCCGTAGATGTCGAACGGTCATTTTCAAAACACAAACATATTTTTTCACCAAAGCGAACATCGCTGACGGAGACAGCTGTAGAAACATACCTGATGCTATTATACTATAGATCTTCCCCACTGTGTGATGACGACAACCAAACTACTTCATAAATCTGCTTAAAAGGGTGAGTTTTATACAAATTTTTATAAAATGTAACATTATTGTTAAAATTTATTTCCATTTATTGTACTTATTCAAGTATTATGATATGATGTAAACATATGAGTCATATGACGGCTCTGTCGGCCAGCTGACTTCGGCCAGCTTTAGTGATTAGTGATCACTGATCAGAGACGAAGGAAAGAGGCTCAGATTAATGATTATTTCGCAGAGTAACGAGTGTAAGATACTCGTTGGAGGTATATATCACCATTACATTTATTTTGTAACCCGTAGATTTATCAAAAAAGTCCAAAAAAAAAAATAGAATATAAACATGGGCGCCGTCAGAGACGGGTAAGAGGGAGCAGTTGCTCCTCCTGGAAAATGACGAAAGATATCAAGAGAAAATTATTGAAAATATACTAAGTAATTTTCTTTTAATTCAACCATCATAGGTATATTTTTATTTCCCTTGCCAAATTTGTACAGCAAAGAAGGTAAATCTGAAATTTGGCAACCATATTTTTATACTCTCGTTCAAGACTTAAAAGTTAGACTGCACGGTCTATAGGCCGGTTAACGCAGGTATTGATGACACGATATGTTCAGTTTTTTTTTATTTATACTTTGTTGTAGCAAAAGTCTTGTTATATGTATTATTTTGCGAGGTTTTATATGTTAGGTGTCAAAGCTGTTGTTTTGTTCTTAGAAGTTTTTTATTTTATTTTAATAGCAAAAATTTGGTGTCAGGATACGATGGCTTTTTTTAGTTTTTTACAGTGTAGTGTAAATAAAAAAGTGCATCGACTGATTGCTCCTAATTAAAGTTTATTTTAGTCTTATTAACAAAAGATCAATGTTCACATTTATTTTTTAGAATTACCTTTTAATTTTTCGTTCCTCCATAAAAAAGTTTCATAAAAACCCGCATATTACCCTGGAAAATTTTCTAGCGGCGCCCATGTATACAAATATTTTGGAAACGATGTATGTAAAAGTATGCCGTAGGTATTTTAGTTAGAAATATTTTTTTTTAAAGTAATTTTAAATTTGCTGCGCTCTTAACTGGCAGTCTCCCGATTTCTGTATCTACGGCGCAAGAATAAAATACGAAGAAGTGAGAACCGGAAAAGAGACACTCAATTATAATATTTGGTCACTTGTGACCGCTAATAAAAATTCTCTCTAAAACGCAAATATATCTCCTCCGCTCTAATAATATAAAATATAAACAATTTGTGAATGTTAAGTTAAATCTAAGTGTTTCTCCGCTACAGTCCACGGTTAAACGAGTAACCAAAAGTCAGAGGGGAATAAGAAGATACAGACTAAAGTTAGGTGCCAGATTCCCACAATTTGGGTTCTTAACGTAGCAATGTCGGTCAGCTTGCCAAAAAAACCTTTCATAATTTAATTTTTTTTGTTTATTTCTCTACCAAGGCCGGCAGATGTGCTGGTAGTGCTTATGTAAGCACGCGTTGGCATTCCTAACCTAAAAATTTGACCGAACATCCATTTTGTAGAGGCGTAATGATCATTTAACGTGCACACATCGCAGATCACGGAACACACCGAACATTATTTATTTAACGCTGGAAAATAAGCTCAACGCATTGCTTATGTAAACACTGGCACCCCTATTTTGAAAATTAAGCCCAACCCTCCCCCACACACGAAGCCCTTAATTTTACATCCATTTCGAATGATGGTAGCTTAGCGTGAGAAGATTCCCTTATCCCGTATATTATCTTGGTACGGCTCGACTTTGAACTCGAAACACCTGAACGTAAGGTCGCGCCACACTGTCTGTCACAACACTGAGCATATAAAAACCCGCATTTTTACATCTGTTTTGAAAGATGATGATCCTAGCAGGTCAGCTGCCCCACTACAGCCATTCATACGTTATTATGTCCCGGATCTGACCCCGGGATCTCTGGATGGAAGAATACGGCCCTGTCCGTTATACCACCGACCCAACATGGGGTCTCAATTAGATTTATATAAACTAAAATCCATACATTTTACAGATAAAGTTTAAAAATTTTGCTCCTAATTTTTTTCCTTGTAATAACCGTACCTTTAACTATTTTTGTTATCGAATAAATAATAATTATCATTGGCCGACACAATTTTTGTAACATAGTTCACACTACTGTTTTTATATTGTTAATACCTCCCTGTTAACTGAGAAAATATCCAAGTCCTAATACGTAGCATTTTTGTATCAACACAATAGATTCTATTATATTGCCAGTACTAATTTTATGACGGGTCGGTAATTTTAGAAGGGAAAGTTAAAGTAAGGTGGGATATTTTCAGTATCAGTCTTGTTTTGATCTCCCAAGTACCCAATTATGTCTGTTAGAAAGTGTTTTCGTTTGTCTACATAACTCTGTTACGACAAAAATGTTTAGTCAAATGCGCCGAAGTTGCACAACCTCACCTGACAAGTTTTGTTACATTTGTGAAGAATTCTTTGTGAAGTCACAGGCGAGGCCATTGGCTGAAAATGTGAAAATTTTTTAGATATAATTAACTTGCGTCACAATTAATGCTAATTGCATAAATTGGTTTGAGGTCAACCTTAAAAATTCTAGAACCCATTTAAATAAATTGCAAATTCTAGATATAATCCAAGCGACCACTGGACCTTTAGTGCACCAGCGAGAACACTGCGGTGTGTGGGGACAAGGGGGAACGCTGGTACTAAGACGGTTAGGTTTTGCGGACAGACGCTGGTCTTTTTCTGTTCTGTGGACCCTGGGTAGCCACGGTGAAGTGTGAATCTGGGTGTTGTCTGTTGTCTTGCTATTTTTATGTTACCTTTACCTTTACGTTGCGTTAGAGACAAGACCTGTGCTTCGAGGCAGTTAGTTGTGTACGTTGCGGGCGCTACGTTCGAGATTTTGTCTGGCTGAGCTGTTATGGTTAAGACGTTACGAAGTATGTAACCTAAGAAAGATATGTGAGATGGTAAGGTTATCTACCCTCCAATTATTGTTCCAATAGGTACATACCTATTAAGTAATAAACAGCCAGCTTCCGCTTCGAGGGCGAGCTAGAAATTTGAAAAATAAATTTGCATCAACGGGCTGATTTGCCTGTCTAATGCACTAGAGGTGGAAAAGCCTCCTAGACTTTTTTGCTATTGAGCTGTACGAGACAATTTAATGAAAACTAACCGTTCTTTCCCCTTTCAACGGCACTAGTGCGTGTAACTTTTTAGACTTGTATAACTATTAAAACGAAAAAAAGAAAGGCGGGTGGCGCCCTAAACAAACTCCTTAAGTGAACTTAAGTAGGATTTCTGTGGTTTTAGTTTTAAGTTGGTGTATGGTTTGTTACTTGCTTACCACGCCCTGAATGAGCCTTTTTTTTGTGTGTTAAATTATGGATATATGTGTTTTTTTATTTTGTTGTTTCATTTGAGAACTACAGTAAAGTTAATTAAAATAGCGAGGGCAAAACCCCCTCGTTACAAAAGGAGGCTTTACAAAATATTGCTGTTTTCTTTGTTTGTGGGACAGTCGTTCCGTAAAAGAACATTATGTGAAAAGAATTTGGCAGGAAAGGAAAGAATTTGAACCAGGAACTAGTAATGTTTAATATGAGAAATTATCATTAGCCTTAAAAATTTTCATCGGCAAAAATAAAAGCAAAAAAAATTAATATAAGCGGGGATTTTAACGTCCATTTTAATACGAATGATAAAAACGCTGTTTTAATTTCAAATACCTTTATTTCTTATGGCTTAAACCCGATAAATAATAAGAACACAAGGAAAAATTAATGTCTCGATAATATTTTTGTTAACTTCTACAATAGTGAATTTAACTGGATGATTTATGGCTCAAAATTATCTGACCATTTAGGAATTATATTGGGTTTAAATGACTTTCATCAGAACCCGTATATAAAAGAATAAACTATAGACACATTACAGATGTTGGTTTATATTATTTAAATAGTTATCTACAAATCATAAATTGGAATTTTATAAAAAATGACAACATAAATATTGAAAGCAAATGTGAGCTGTTTATACATTATATAACAACTGCTGTGGAAAAGGCATTCCCTGAAAAATCTAAATTGGTTAAGGACACTAATACACATAAAGTTAACTGGTTTAATGACAACTTACGGCATATGAGAGACACCCTTCATTTCTTAGAGGAAACATATAAACAAAACCCCACAAAATATGTAAAATTATTAATAAAGTCCCATAAACAACAATATAAATACGAATTGTCGAAAGCCGAACGAGATGCTCACGACAAATTTATTGCAGAAGCAAGTAATTCTCAAAAAGCTATGTGGCAAATCATTAATAGCAGCAAAAATAATTCAGAAACCAAATCGGATTGTAGTATTTCCGCAGATCAATTTAATACACATTTTGCTAATGATTTTTAACCAGAGGGAAAATAAATGATCATAGTCACTTCAGCTTCAGAGAAGTTACTTACATTGAGATAAATGAGGTTATCACAAATTTAAAAGAGACTAAATCTAAAGATATATACTTCTTAGATATGAAAATTCTTAATGCTATCAGATATATAATATTAATCCCACTGACTAATTTAATTAATATTTGCATTCGTCCAAGTACGTTTCCCCATATACTTAAACTTTCGAAAGTCATACTACTACACAAAAAAGACTTTATAAACGATGTTGGAAACTTTAGGCCTATTTCTATTTTACCTTCATTTTCAAAAATATTGGAAACCTAAATGAAAATCCAGTTAACAAATTACTTTGAATCTAATAATCTTCTCAGTTCAAGTCAGTTTGGTTTTAGGGCAAAAATATCTATAACTTTGGCAGTAAATAAATTAATTGAAATAATAAATAAAAGTTTTGAGGACGCAGAATACGTATTTGCTCAGTTTCTTGACCTTTCCAAGGCTTTTGATTGTGTATCGCATGATATTTTAATGGGCAAACTAGGCTTTTATAATTTTGACAAAAGCAGCGGTAACTTAATACAGTCGTATCTTACAAATAGACATCAGTTTGTCACATTCCAAAATACGAATTCAAAATTGCTAAACGTGAAATATTGGGTACCACAGGGTTCGGTACTGGGGCCGATCCCATTTTTTCATCTATGTCAACGACTTAACTGACATTACTTCTTCAAAATTTGTCTTGTTTGCAGATGATACCACTATTATCCAGTCACACAAATATCTTGACACACTACATTTTAATATGAACGAGTCACAGTCACAGGCTCAGGATTGGTTTGTAGCAAATAGACTTAGCCTAAATAATTCAAAAACTGAAACTATGATCTTTAGTCTAAGAAATATCGGTGATAATAACAACAAGCATAGTGTCAAATTTCTTGGGGTATATCTTGACAGTAAATTATCATGGGAACAACATATAAACTTTCTCTGCAATAAAATTTAAAAAATATATATATATCGAATCAGAAATCTAGTAAATAATGTATCCCAGAAGGTTCTCATTACAGCCTATCATGGTCTCATCCACTCATCATTATCTTCCGCGATTTTGGTTTGGGGACATTCCAGCCATAGTGCTAATGTCTTTGCCTTACAGAGAAAAGCCATACGAATTGTATACGGCCTAAAATACAGAGAAGATTGCAGACATGTTTTAAAAAAATTAAATATATTAACTTTACCGTCTGTTTATATATTGCAATGCCTGTTGTCTATTAAAGAAAATCTAATAAAATATACTCCTCATAATGAAATTCACAGTTACTCGACAAGAAATAGAAGCAACCTTTACCCTGATTTTTTACGTCTGTCCAAAACTCGTAATGGAACAAACTATTATGCTATACAATTTTTTAATTACTTACCTGCAAGTATCAGACAACTTGATTATACTTCATTTAAAAAATATTCTTAGAACATTTTTATTAGCCAATGCCTTCTATACTTTTGAGGAATACTTGTTGTCCAATATTGACAATTTTTTAATATAATTTTGTAACGAGCAAGGAGAACGATTTCAGCAAGATATCAGGACAATGGAAATTCATTATCAAGGACGATGGGATCGAGCCATGATGTCACCCATGGGTCTTAAAGCGAGACGATTTGACCCCCATAAAAAGAAAAAATGAACTGAGCATATGTTTTTCAAAAAATTACTCTCTATCTTTGTAGATATATATATATATATAATATATATAAAAAAAAAAAAAAATATATATATATATATATATATATATATATATATATATATATATATATATTAAATATGATTTGAAGGAAACAACTACTCAGCGGGCAAATACCCCGACCTGCATTGAATTACACCTTCAAATCATGATAGATATATATATATATATATATATATATATATATATATATATATATATATATATATATATATATATATATATATATATATATATATATATATATATATATATATATATATATATATATATATATATATATATATATATATATATATATATATATATATATATATATATATATATATATATATATATATATATATATATATATATATATATATATATATATATATATATATATTAATATATGTCATAGACATTATTGATATAAATGACATATAGCAATAAATTAACAATAATGTTATTCCTGCCCATAAAGTTTTATTAATGTAACAAGAAAACGTTACATGTTACGACTTTTTGCTTGTCATTTCTGTAATTAGAAAGCTTTATTCCACTGGGAAAAAAAATTTTGTCCGCCAGTGTTATTAGACACTCTTAAAATGTGTTTTTTTTTATTTAATTAGACTTTCAAATAGGTGTTTGATTTAACAACACCCAGGTGGAGATATCAATACTCCCAGTTTATAATTTATATTTTTCATTAGCTATTGTTATGAATGTTATAATTGTTATGAATTATTATAATAATTATCATACATCTTTAACATTATTAATGAGAAAGTGACCATGAAACATTTACCTAATATATGAATAAAATTAAACTTAAAATTTTAATACAAATTATTACAAAACTTGTGTTTCGTATTATTTTAAATTTAGTAACAACTATTATTTAAATAGTAACCACAGATAACATATTTTTCCGTAAAAAACAACAATTTTTTTGCAATGCCAGAGATATTATTAATACTAATGGTTAAAGACTGATGTATTTAACACTTAAAACTTAAAATATCAAATACAAATTAAGGCATCAGGATAATTTAATTATTTATGATGAATCACTGGCGTGGCCCAGGAAACGAGGCAGATTTCTTTGGCAGTCAATCTATGGGGTCGCCGCAAGCAGTCCAGGCAGGAAATATTTATTTATTACATTTTTTACAAATGACATTATTTTAAAATCACTATTAGAGTGTTTCTACCATTTACATATTTATTTGTAACGAAAGTAATTTCTCCAGAGTAAATTTTATAGATAGCGTTTAAATTCTAACATGTGCTTTATAAGAATTTTTGTCGATGTCTCAAAATGGCGTGTATATTTTTGCATTTTTGAATTCCTGAGAAAATTCTAATATCAGTTCATATAACATTCCCTATACCTAAATTGAACGGTTGTTGAAAAATATCATGTTTTATAATTTTATATAATTTTAATTGTTTTATCCGTAGCGTTTAATTTATTTTAAAGTGTTGGCAAAAAACAACTACCAATAAATATTGTAAATTAATTGGATTATGCTTTCTTAATTACTTATAGTAGTATAAATAAGTTATTATTTTATCACCCTGTAGATATATACTTGCATATAAGTAGGGGTAAGTACAGGTTTTCTGCGGTATAGGTGAAAGTGTAAATTAACTAAATATAATTATTGTTACCTCTTTACAAATAAATATATTCGTCTTTCTCGCACTCAGCAAACAAGTGAAAGTTGAACAAAGTCAGATATGCGATGTGTCTATAGTCTATATATTGTCTACTATATTGCAAAATATTAAGTAACCCAAAGACCTTAAACCCTGGTTCTTTCAAATATTATGTTTACTTTAACTTGTTCCTATTACATGTTGTACGACAGTAGAGTGTCTTCCTTTGCGATAATATCGGTAGTTTACCTGTAATTGGTAAGTAGGTACATAATAATTTGTAAACCGCAAAAACAAAATCAAATGTATCTCTTTTGCCTGTATTTGTAGCTAATATTATTGCTCCAATCATTGAGTTTCTCATTAAGATATGATTACTTCATACAGGGTGTTTCAAAGTTAAATGTACATACGTTGTCAGTAGATAGGCATTTTGGTGGTTCTAAATTACCCATCGTTAATGAGTCCATGGTCCTCCGTAACTAAGATACAGGCCAAATATATTTTTGATCATAACTTTTGAACCACCCTGTATAGTCTGTTCAAACTTCTAGGGCTGTCAAAAATATTCCGTGGGACAGTGGCGTACGCGAAATTAACTAATACGAGAAACAATAAACTGTTACAATTTATAACAATATATGTAAAACTTACCCTCTTAACTAGATGATAAGCAAGCTAGTTCAGCTTGCTTATCAGTTATCACAAACTGGAGAAGATGTGTAGCCATTTTGCAGCATCAGGTTTCTATGGTTGTCTTCATGAGTGATGTTCGTAATGGTGAAAATATATTCTTATATTTTGAAAACGACCGTTCGACATCTACTGATGTAATATGCGCATACGTAAAATAGTCATTGACGCACTTAACGGATCTGGTGTTGCACCATCACATATTTGTCTTAATTTGGTGAAACCGATGTCCTTATTTAACACACTTGCGAACTTTTCTTTACGCGCTCATTTATTGCGTCACCTACATATAGCGTGTAGAAGTAGATTTACTTCATCCACTATTTGCAGTGACTCCGCTAACGACAACGCACTGTTTTCTAATTTTTTTTATGCTTTCATGTAATGGTTTATAGTTTTTCGCAATATCTTTTAAAACTTTCAACGGAAATATTTTCGAATTTTGTCTGACTTTCCTCAATAGCTGCAGCCTCATCAGGATTGAATTGTAGTATCACAGCTTTTATTTGTTGGAAATATTCAGCATGATAAAAAGCTGCCTGCAACCATGTTTCCCAACGTGTAAGAATCGGCTGTGGTGGTTTAGGAATACCGGGACACTTGCTATGAAATGCACGGAGACGTTTAGGAGATTTAAGAAACTTTTTTGTACTTGCTATTAATGCATCCACCTCAGGAAAACCTTTTCGAATAGTTTCTGCCACAACATGTAAAGCATGCACTTTACACGTAACATATATAAACGTACAACCTTGTTCTTGCAAAGAACGGCCTACCGAACGCATTGTCACGGCGCCATCAGTCACAAACATCAACACTTGACTTTTTGACAGTTCAAATTTTTCTAACGTCTCCAACACCACCCTGGCAATTGTTTCGCTAGTACACTGACTTAGTCGTTCGCTAGCTAGTAACAGTGGAACTGTCGGTTTAAGAGGGTCCAGTACTCGTACTATAACATTTAAAATAGATTTTTTTTTCAATCTGTTGTCTCATCAACAGATAACCTCAGCCGTGTATTTTTTAATTCACATTTCATCTTATTTACCATGTCTACGTGTACAGTTGGTAGATAGTTACATAACGTTGTGCGACTTGGTAACTTCACCTGGGCATTGTATTTATTCCAGAACTCTCGAAATGGTTGTTTATCGAGTATGTGCAGCGGAACATCACAGGCAATCAGCATTAATAGTAAATCAAACAAACTGTGTTGTCGAAGGCACGCCATTTTTTTTATTTTTGTGGTGTACACTATTTACGTGAAGTCCACAATCACGCTTATCCCAGCACATCAAATCTTTCTCGCATACTTTACAAATTATTTTAACACCATCATAGAATAAATCCAGGAATTCACCTATGAGTTTATTCACTTTGTCAGCAAATGGTTGTTTTCTATTCCTGCGTACGTCTGCCATGCTTTATTATTAAATTAATATCAACAATACAGTACAACAAATAAAATTAAAACACAAAAACAATATGCAATACGCCCAAGTGACTTAACGTGTACACAACTCGAAAGCTAATAATAGACTGGACTGGAGAAAGAGTTTCGCGGTCAAGGTGAATGACGACGATAGTAAATACATCTGTACTCTACGACCATGATACACAGAAACGATTTGCAGCGTAATAAGTTATTACGCATATTTCGCTTATTATACTTGATAAAAGTCCATAAATACCAAAATCAAAACAGGCCTACATTTAAAAAAATACACTATTTTTGATTTCCTTAAAAAACAGTACCCTGTGTAGCATAATTTTGAAATATTTGAAAAGATCTAAAAGATATTTAAAAATATCATAAAAAAATAAGCCAAATGGCGTACATTCGAAAAAATAAAATCGGAGGTAATATTTTTCAAAAATTTTGAATTCAATTTAAGGAATTTTAAAATTTTTGTTAGTATTACTTAATTATCGGTTACCTCAAATGTATTTAATCTTTTAAAAAGTATTGATTGTTATTATTTATAAATATCAAAAGGGCCAAGTATCACTCACTGTCAACAAAAAAAATTTATGAACTAATTCCTTTTGATAGACAAAATGCAATATTTAAATCACAAAATATTTATTAATTACTTGAAAAGCTACTTGTAAGAAATTAGTTAAAAAATAATTACACTAAACAATCCATTAAATCAAATTGTATGAAAAATTATAAGATTTTCAAAAATTTTCTTTTATGTTCAAACATGTTTATATTTAAAAAATGACAACTTTAAAAAGTTGGCCATTTTTATTATGATTTTTTTCAAATCTCTAAATTGTTTTTTAAGAAATCAAAAACAGTATATTTCTTAAAACCCCTATATGCATTTTGATTTTGTTATTTATGGGTTTTGTCAAGTAAATTCAGTAAAATATACGTAACAAGGATAAACCGATTATACAGGGTTGTTCAAAAAATTATGACCAAAAAAGGATTTGGCCAAAATCAATAAAACTTCCTATATCTTAGTACAGAACGATGATCCATTTATTGATAGGTAATTTGAAACCATCAAAGTGCCTTTTAACCACAGTTAACGTATGTACATTTAATTTTCAAACACACTGTATATATATACACATATTAGGTCAATACTTTGGCGTAACCAAATGGAATTTTAAGTTTTTACATCAAACGAAATAACATACAATTTATTAAATTAAGTAACCATAATATGAATAATGTATATCAAATTCGAAGCTCACCGTTAGTATCGCCTCATCTGAGGAGTTAGACGGCTTTTCTTTTGTCATTTCAAATGTCTAAACATGGTAACTACGCCAAGATCTTGTTGGTATTTTACTTGTTTCTGAAGTAACATATTTGTTCTCACCCAAAACGATTTTTACGCTTATAAAATAATATGTTAAATAATTATAAATATCTCTGCTTGATCTTCACTTGTGCTTCCCTTACAAATTCCTGAATGCCGGGTAAGCAAAATATGTCTTCTTCTTCTTGTTACGACAAGTGTCAATAGTCTTTAACAGCCTCAATTAAACAAATCAAATTATTTCGATTACAAAATAACAGCTGACATGTACCATCCATTTTTTGTAGTATTATTATTATTATTACAAATACGAAAAACTTATTTTATTTTTATAAAGTTTCTATTTTTCAGAGAAGATGAATTACTTTGGTTTGATTTTATGTGCAATATTTTCAAATGGATGTGCAATACCACTCGGAAGTGTACCATCTTTTTTCAGGATCTGTATCCAGTACTGATATTTTAACACCCTTAAGTAATTTGCCAGAGACTGTTGAAAATGCAATTGGGGCAGTTCTTAAACCAAAAGTAAGATTTTAGATATTGGTAAATATAATAATATATAATACTAATTCTAGTTTCTGCCTAATTTTATTGGTGATATTTTAGCAAAATGTAAAATTATAATTAAACAGTATCAAGTAGTATAAGTTGGAAAATATTTTTGTATTCGTAATAAATAATATCGATAAATTATTTCACATGAATAATAAAATTTTTTAACAATTAGATTATAAATATATTGCTGTTTCTGTTTGTTTTATTTTGTTTTCGCTTTGTTATAAAAATATTACATTATTTAATTCTTTTATGCCAAAAACTTCTTATGTTGCAAATTAAACATTATATTGGTTCATTAGTGTGTTATTCTATCCGTCTTAGAATGATTTCTTTTTTTTGGACTATTAGAGCAAAAATTATTATATTATTCAAAAGAAAAATGTCTTAAAATTTTTTGTCTTTTGCTTCCTTCCCAACTAATCGTTTCAAATTTGGATATGATGTAATGTAATATAATTAAAATATTAATTTATTTTAGACGCTTACCCCTGGATTTCCAGATTCCGGCAGAAAAATGGCAATTTTAGAGCAAAAACATCTGGAAACCTTACCAATTCAAATCGACAATAAATACGGCAACTTACAGGAATTTGTTGCTGGTTTCTCTAATCCAAAACCTATAGTAGACACTATTCAAGAGCATGAAAAATACGGTAATGACGGGGATCAATTTAGAAACGTTGCCAACGTCCTTATTGCTGGAGTAGAAGGCTTGTCAAATGCTTTAAACGCTGCAGTAGAGGTACGTAATAACATTATCGAGAGTCTTTTCAAACTATAAAATGCAGTTGTTTAAACACCCCTTTCTCCGACAAATAGGGCTGGGAAAAATAATCGAATAATCATTTGATTATTATTTCGTAAATAATCGATTCAATCAATAATCGATCATTTGAATATTGTTTCGTAAATAATCGATTAATCAATAACCGGTTAATTAATAATCGATCAATCAATTAATCAATTAATCAGTAATCAACGATTAATTAATAATCGATTAATCTATTAACCAATAGGCGATTAAGCAATCGATTAATTGATTATTAATTAATCGATTATTGATTAATCTATTATTGATTAATCGGTTGATCGATTATCGATTAATTAACTGGCGATTAATTGTTGATCGATTATTGATAATCGATTATTGATTAATCGGTTATTTACGAAACAATAATCAAATAATCGATTAATTGATTATTTACGAAATAATAATAAAATGATCGATTAATCGATTATTTTTCCATTAATCGATTATTTTTCCCAGCCCTACTATGGAGGTAGATTATTATAACATAACATAAGTCGATAAGTAAGTAAAAGATGATCGAAATGTTTCATATTTAGACCTCATTGTATGCAATTGGTAGTTTGTATGTGTCAAATTTCGGTTGTGCATAACATTTCTCTCAAAGTTTGTCAAAGGATAAATGGTTTTAGGATGACATATTTAATAGTGAGGTGAAATGTAGGAAGCGCCTCATTTATTTTTAGTAGTTCTAACTACCCCTTATGTGGTGTTATATGCTCGTGGATAGAACTATTTGTAACAAATCTAATACAAATATTCTGGATTTTTTGAAGTTTGTTTGCTTCTGATACATTTAAGCAAGGCCCATAAACATAACTACAGTAGTTGACATTTGATAAGACAAAGGGCTCACACAACAAAAGTTTAGTTAGGCCCTATCAAGGATATTTCTAAAGTTTGAAATCTGTTTAAAAGAGCAGAAACATTTCTAAATACTTCCGATATATGAGGAATAAAGTTTAAATTTTTATCACAGGTTAGCCCCAAGTTTTTCACCTTGTCAACTTGTTCTATAATTATATTGTCATCGTAAGTGAGTGAGAACTCTTAATTTATTTGCAGTGCCAAAGATTATATTTTTACTTTTATTTGGATTTAATAGGAGTAAATTGAGAAGGGTCAATTTTATTTCATTTAAATTATGATTAATTTTGATTTGGGCTTCCTTAGACTTCATCACATCAAAAGCAAGATAAAGTTGTATATTATCAGTATACATGTGCAGGGAACAATATTTTATGACTAGAGGCAAGTCTGCAGTGACTGACACCAGATGTTAATAAGCTAGGAACCCAAAATCGATTGATCGATTAACCAGAAATAATCAATTAATTGATCATTGATTAATCGATTCATAGGGAATAATTGATTGATAGATTAATCGATTAATTGATTGATCAATTAATTGATCATCGATAAATTGGAAATAATCGATTAATCGGAAATTATCGATTATTTTTAGTAATCGATTATCGGTTATCAAATTTCATATCGCCCAGCCCTACCATCAAAGTCCAAAATTAAAAAAAAAAAAGTTCAAAAGAAGAAATTATTATGGTTCTAACTCCGTATGATGGCATATACAAAACACGAAACCACGCAATTACAACTACAGTAATTTTCATTTTAGTTCAGTCCGGAGCGAAATAATAGGGGTCGATAGGAACAAATTCTTGGACAGGTTTTTTCATGATGTAATAATTTTGGGGATAAACAACCACAATTTGAATTGTTAGAGAAATTATTGGTGCGTTCAGAAATTATTAACTGTGAAAGGTGTAATTTTGAAGTTTTTTGTTTATAACTTTAACTTCATCAATCAGAATTACGTTCAAAATAGCTCTACACATTTTTGTACTCTACTAAATTCAGCGTAAAACTTATTTTTACTCGCCTCTCTATAACCAATAAAGATATATGGTTGGTCAAAAATGAGGTAAAAACGTCCCAAAACCCCCTGAAAACACACTTTATTTTGCGTTTTGATGATAACGTCATTTTTACGAGTCGGTTGATAAAAATGCATATAGATTAGTTCAAAGTAGACATGACGAGGAAAATAAATCTCGATTTAACGTCTGTGATGAATAATTTAGGAGATACAAACCGGGCGTCGAAAAATAAAAATGCACGTGTTACATAGTTGAAAGTAAATTATACGGTAAGGAAGATGATCGTTAGTTTAATAATCTTTGGTGAAGAGTTTCGGAGATTTAGAACCTTAAAGATGGATCCGAGGGGAATGGTGAAAATCGGCTTATTATAAAAACTTGAACCGGTGTATAATTCATAATACAGTATGGTAAAGTATAGTTTCGTAACAGCACACCTACATAAAACTACGTATACCAGCTCTGGTATATCAGAAACGTGTTCCCACTTTCCTCCACTATCCCTAAACCTCATTTTGCGATAAGAACCACTGCTAGATCATTGGACATTCAGGATGTATAGACTTAACATAGAAGCGAAAAGTAAAATCGTAAAAGGAAAATGGAAACAAAAACGAGTGAACCAATATTCCTCATCGAACATGACCAAATTTTAATTATTGGTGATAAAAAGGAACTGTCAACCCAGAGAAGATCATCGAAAGTTCTTGGAATTCGTGGTTTATTTTCTCTATTAAACTCTTCCTCGTGGACATGTTCTTTAAGTTTCATGGCTTTCCACTATTAAAGGTGAGACAAAACAATTTTTTTTTTTAAAAACGTTTTCCTTTTCATGAAAGTTTTCCTTCATACTGTGCATTTATACGGTCAAGCACTGGTATGGTTTCATGCAGATATTCCTTGGTAAAATTTAGAACTTTTACAAATTTTTATGCGTATGACAAATTACAATATTGATGAAGAATAATTCGTTCTATGAGAACATTATAAGAACGAATTGGTTGTAATTTTCTCTAGTATCTCACACCAGATGTAGCCGTGCTGGCGGTTTTTGATATACAGCCACAATCCAAATAAGATTATTTAAAGAAAGTACACTTTCAAAGAACAAGTAAGTAGCTATTTGCATTACGAGCCCAGGCCCATAATAGTTCAGCCACCTAAATTTACAATTATCCCTTTATACAAAATAGCAAAAATGAATACATATATGTATTACTTATATGAAGATATTACCACCGTCTTAATTAAGTTCTTCTGCGCTCAGATTAATGAGAAAAAATCATAAAAAATTACAACTGTTTAATATTATGTTATTAACAATAATTGTCACTACAGGTTCATAATAGTTCGGCCACTTACAAATGTGATTAGTAAGCTTAATATCTCTATCGCTTCAGAAAAATAAGCATCAGTTGTCAAGGTAAACAATAATTATCATAATTTGTATTATTAGACAAATTTAGTAGTTTTCTAATAAAAAATGGCACGTGGTGTAGCTTTAAGTGACGATATGCGTCGATCAGTTATTAATGCTCACAATCTCTGAAATTCAGCTTGAGAAATTGCTATTTTTCATTCAGTTCCTCGATCTACTGTGCAAGGCATTATTAATTTGTATAAGAAAACCGGCTGTGTAACCCAAGTTAAAAAAAACTGGTCGCCCATCACGATTTTCACGTCTGGATCAACACACTTTAAAAAGAATTATAAGAACTAATCGACTAGCGACCCAAAAGAAATCACAGTAATATGTAGGCAGTCTATTAGTGGAGAAGTTTCTTTACCAACAACCAAACGCACAATAAAGAAATTGGTCCAAAGAGCATAAGAGGTGGACTCAACAACAATGGTATATCGTGATTTGGAGTGACGAGTCCAAATTCGAAATTTGTTTGGGAGATACCAGAAAGCGTGTGCTTAGAACACCAATGGAGACTTATCATTCTGATTGTTTGGTGAGGAAAGTCAAATTTCCTGCATATGTTATGGTCTAGGGGTGTATGAGTGGAAAGGACGTAGGAAAACTGCATTTCGTAGATGGCACTGTGAACGAAGACAAGTGTAAACAAATCTTTAATGCCAGTCAATACCAATATGTCAAACGGATGAGAGGCACTATATTTTCCAGCAGGATGGTGCTGCCTGTCATACGGCCAAACTGTGAAAACTTGGCTTACAGAACATAATGTATCTCCTATAGAGTGGCACTCTAGTAGTCCAGACCTATCGCCAAAAGAATCTCTGTGGCACAAAAATGAAGAAAGAGTTGCATAAGCATCCAGCCCGTTCCACCAATGAACTTAGAATTAGATTGCAAGAAATTTAGCATAATTTGACTCCTGAAGAGTGTGCTAAACTGATGGATACAGTGCCTAATAGAATTAGAGCCGTTATTGCCAATAAAGGCGATGTAACAAAAATATTAAATAGGTTGTTGAACTATTATGAGCCTGTAGTTACAATTGTTAATGCCAATTATAATACTAAACAGCTGCTATTTTTCATGTTTTCTTCCTATTAATCAAAGCTCAAAAGAACCTAATTAATGCCGGTGGTAATATCTTCACAATAATAGAGAAAACATTTCTCCTATCTTTAATAAAGTGATAATTGCAAATTTAGGTGGTCGAACAATTATGGGCCTGGCGTATATTAAATAGAGTAGTTCATGTTTATGAAGCAAAGAGCGAAATATCTATGACTAATAGTGAGGTCGACAGACCAGAAAGATTACCATGTTTAAAGTATTGAAACAATGCTCTAAAATTAGCATAGTTTCAGATTTCGTAGGGTTGATAAACTGAAATCTGAAGACATTTTAAGGCAACTTAACTCCTAAATCAAACATTTGCCGACCAATGTTCTTACAAACTTTGTTCTACTGAGTAATCCTTCTAAGTGTGTAAAGAACAGATTCAAACAACTCGTATTAGTTATTAATTTATAATTGAATTTTGCTTCTTAGCCAAGTAATGTAAAATAACTATTTCTTTTTTCTTGCAGTTACCTTTCGCTACGTTTAGGCAAGTTGGGAAAAAAATTACAACATCTCTTAATACTGTTGGAGGAAAACTGGTTGGATTGTCTTAAGCAAACATTTTTTTTATTGGAAGTGTCTTCCTTTATGGCCCCTTTGAATCATAAAAAGTGTAAATCTACATAATTTTAGTACAAAACGAGGGATTTTAGTTAATATCTAATAACCAAAATCAAAAATATCGCAAATGTAAATAGCTAAAAAATATTTTAAGGACATTTTCCACTTCGTAATAATAATTTGCTTAATTTTGTTGCATCTCGAGTTATACACCAAACATTTTTAACAAATACGAATTGAAATTATCAGTCTGTACCTTAATGATTATAATGTTTTCGTAAGTTCTGTAGAGTAGAGCAAAATATTTGTCGGGAATTTATGAAAGTGAAAGAGCATTTATTTAAATACAGGGCGGCATATGCAAAATATAAAATCCTGTACACGTCTCTCAAACAATTTATATCCCATCTCTTTCGTTTGCACCTTGTATAAAAATAAAAACCTTGCCAGAAATCGCTGCAATGGATCATATAATTAAAATAGTTGATAACGTATACGAGACGAATGTTCAGATCGTTGGGAGATTCGACGACCCTTCTCGAGAACAGGTAATTGCATAAACCCAAAAGAAGTGGTGCAGTCAAGCGCATAACGTAACGTTGGACATAGTATAGATAGATCTGAAAATAAACTTATTTTTAAAAATTGTATATGTATAGGTATATGTGATTTAGATACATATTTAAGCATTAAATATTTTGAAACATTTAAAAGTTTTATTTAAATGAAATTTGAATTGCTGTAATTAGTAATCAGCGCAGAATACTTAAATTTAGTTCTCTAAAATATGTACCTGCAATTGAAAATATTTTTGAATATATGTTGTTTTATTTAGCCAATAACAATTTAAAGAAATAAAACTGTTATTTATAGCAAAAAATACGATACCTCATTAGAAAGCAAAGGCCACGGGGAGGTAAGAGCATCCCTTGCCAGGAGGGGAATGGGTAGAAGAGATATTAGTATAAGTAGGACAGTTAGTAAAATCAACAATAAACTGAATAAAAAAATAACTCACTAAAACAATGTAAACTTAACTACACACAATTCACGAACACAATACATACTAATAATAAAGTATATAGGATATACGTAACACATGTTATACGCACATTAAAAAAAAACAATTGAACACTTAAATTGTGGACGAAAACTATTTATATACGTTCACTGATTTATTATTGATTATACATATATAATATGGCACTATTCATTGTCTAAAGGAAACATTCCTTCATTTTCACTACTGCTTTCACCTACTCTTATTATGACTGGATTAACGGGACTATCCATCTTGGTATCAAGGTCTCACATCTGTAATTCGATCTTTTTAACATGATCTATATACTTAATCCAATTTTCCGCTTTCACTTCATTTAATGCAGCTAAGAGCAATTCTTTCACATGTACCAATTTGAACGTTATGCGTCGCGAATATCCCGACAGTACATATGTAGGTACCTACACACAGGAAAATCAAAATACAATTGATCTTCAACCATCCACTTATCTTATTATTCCTATAAACATGTTTTAATGATCGTAACATGCAGGAAATACTTTCGAGTAGCGGGTGAAAACGTCTGGAGTAAGACAGACCAGCGAGTAAGAAAGATATTCATTGTTTTTATTTTTGGGTGTTGTAATTACAATTTTTTATAAGAAAAATTACAAATAATCCATTTGCGAGTTTTTTTAATTAGAATTTTAATCAATACCTATGTTAGTACATAATAAATAACATATTGTTTAATGTTTACAACATTCAGATCATATAAATAAATGTATTTAATTACAACATAACTTTCTCTAATGATTGTTTTTCATACCTAAAATGAAATGTATCGATTTATAAGAGAAAATATTAATAATCATCAATATGAGTTCATAGGTATTCTTAATCAAATTATTTCATCTTTATTATTGTATTATTATTCTCTACGCATGCGCGCCATTGAATCTGCATTCCTTTACTCTACAGAATTTACGAAAATGCTATAGTCAGGTTGTTTTTATCATCTCTGGCCTATGCAAGAAATGTGTGAATGGAAGCATTGTTCCCAAGAATCACGTATATCTAAATCATACAATTTTAAAAGTCCATATACGTACGGGATCATCACGTGTAAGTTCCCATCCCATAGAAATATTTATATAATGAAATATGTGCATATTTTTATGAATATAACAATTGAATATCAATTTAAAAATATGTATTTTTTGAAGAGCACCCCGAATATTTTCCATTTTAAATTTGTATTGAAATATTTACATTCTTTCGTAGTTTGAATCGCCTTAAATTTTGCATAACTTTACATAATTCTGTTGAATACAGTGCAGAGTAATGGAAATTATTTAAATTTTATAAATAATAAGTGTCTTATTTCATTTTTTTTTCATTATCAAGAAAAACATTACTTTCGTATTAATGATTATAAGACATAAGTATATTTAATATTTTATATAAATTATTTATTTTAATATTGTTTTATTTATTTATCTCCATTGTCTAATATTTGAATGGTTTATAAAATAAATAAATTATTAATAAATGTGTTTTTTATTTAACAAAACAAAAATCTGTAAATATTAAACTTGTTCAATTGATATTAAACAAAAGAAGAATAGTTTTCCTGTTTTAGCAAGTGATATTTCAGGAAAAACTAATGTCTACTTTTTTTATTTGTACGAAAAATGACTTTTCTAAAACACACTAAATAGATCCCGTTTGTTATTATTATTACTAGTATTATATTTTAAAGCATATTTTATTCCAACGTAATGGTCAGCATTACCACAAGCACTACTATAGCGTGATTTTAGACTCAACTAGACTCAACTAACTGTTATCGTGAATATCGATGTCCCTTTTGCATTGATATATAAAAACAGCATTACTTTTGTTGCCACCAGATGGATCTAAGTAAGTACTAATGAATTCAAAAAGCACTGCAAGGTGCGGTATGAGGTCCTATTGTATTTTAAATAGATACATATAATCAATTCGATACCCTTGGAATGGACGGCAGTTGCACATCGTATGCAAATGATATAGTTTATTTCTTTGAACACGACTCCTGGAATGCTGTTTATGAGAAAGCAAAAACTGCTCACAGCAAATTCAAAAATTGTTGAACATAAATCGCTTAAGTTTAAACTAAACAAAACCAAATTCATACTTTTTCTTGAAACTTAAAAAATTCTGTAGCTAATCAACATCTGAGATGGACAAATCATATTGATTATATCACAAGAAGACTTAAGTGTTTAATATACAAATTAGTGCTGGCAAAAAATGAAAAGAAGTAAAACCGGTTAATCGGTTTCCTCAAAAAACCGGTTTCCTCAAAAACCGGTTTCGGATAAAACCGAGTATCCAAAATCGGTTAATCGTTTATCCGAAAACCGGTTAATCAGTTATCCGAAATCAGGTTAATCGGTTTTCTGAAAACCGGTATATCGGATACTTGAAAAACTGATTAATAAGAAAACAGATTAAATTAAGTTTATAATTTAGATTTTAGAAGACAAATAAATTAAATATTTTCATGTCAGTATATCAGTAGGGTACTTGTATAAAAAAAGTCGATATAACAATTTTATAAGACTATTATATACTAGTTATTTTGGTGAGGGAGGTGACATCCAAAATTAACACAAAGAGGACTGAAAGTATTGGTGAATATAACACCACACACACATGTATATTTAACTAGCGATCACAAGGTTAAAAATATATTGTCTATAGTTATTTATTTGTGGCATCTTATAATGTTTCTTGTCACCTTCTTTGAGTATTAAGCCACTGCCCTATAAATTATTTAAAAAAATGTATTAAGTGTATCTCTGCGCCAAAAAGGTTTTTACTATGAAATCATATAAACAGAAAGATCGTGTTTGAAATTGCTAAAAAATAAATAAAATGAATTTCACCCTAATATTGAGAACGAAATCAGAGTATTTCGCTACATACCGATCACTAATTCTATATAAATATAATATAAAATATAAATATAATCGGACAACCGGTTAATTGGATAACCGGTTAATCAGATAACCGAAAATTCAATTAACCCGTTTTCGGTTTTGTACAAAACCTCGAATAATCCAAAAGCGATTAACCGGTTATCCAGAAAACCGGTTTCAGTTGCCAGCACTATTATAAATAATATCAATTACTAGACATTCTCAATTTAAAAAATTTGGTCATGATCTATGGCGCCTTGGTTAAATAATTAGATATTGCCGTTTGGGGTGGATTATACAAAAAATTCGGTAAATAATGTAAAAGTACTACAAAATTCAATTTTAAAAATTATATTCAAAAAACCAAAAAGGTACTCCACTGAACTTGTATGAAGAAACTGGGCTATTTAGCATTAAAAAGATTTATGCTCATCGGTGCATTGTCATGTGTATTTAAAAACAAAATATTTTGCCATAATCACATAATACCAGGGAAGGGCGGTTAACATACATTTTTCAGAAAATCGAATACACAAAGATTTAAATTTTTTCTATGGACCGAAAATATATCATTTATTACCTCCAGAAACAAAGAATATAAAGAACTACTTCAAATTTAAAAGAGTTAAATTTATTTATAAATACAAATTTTAGTAAAATTAAACATGTTTATATATTCTTAAATTCTAGGATACATTTCATTTATTTTCTTTATATTTTATACAGGGTAATTATGTGTATTTAATGTTAGTCCTACGAACAGGCTTTTTTGCTTAGGTGTTCAACCAGAGTATTATATTTTGTTGTAAATACTTGTATTTATAAATGGAAACGTACACAAATATAAATTTGATTCGATTTAAAATACTTTTTATGCAAACAAGATTTCGATATAATCAATAGCCATATTCCCATAATTATTATAACCGCTTTTTTCATATTTTAATGAACGAGTATATTTCATGACTTAATAAATATCACTAACTAAATTTTTAAAAATAGCACTTGTATGAAAAATTATTTTCCAATTAATTTAAGTAAAAGCTGCTGCAAAGTATACCTCTAGTAATAGCAATAGCATATAATTTAACATTTTACCGTGATTGAAATTTTTATGTCTTAATTATATGGGATTGAATCTTACAATTTTATTGACGTGTCCGATTTTTTTGTCCTTTCAAGAATTCATAGATTGTGACGTTGCTTACTTCCTCTTGTCTTTTGACTACATAAAATTCATTAGTTATACCTTTGCCTTTAAATAAAAGTTAGAATTTAAACTGTACTTATTCTATTTATTTATGATTGATTTCATAGAAGAAAAGAAACCAAACACACAGAAATAATATATATATATATATATATATATATATATATATATATATATATATATATATATATATATATATATATATATATATATATATATATATATATATATATATATATATATATATATATATATATATATATATATATATATATATATATATATATATATATATATATATATATATATATATATATATATATATATATATATATATATATATATATATATATATATATATATATATATATATATATATATATATATATATATATATATATATATATATATATATATATATATATATATATATATATATATATATATATATATATATATATATATATATATATATATATATATATATATATATATATATATATATATATATATATATATATATATATATATATATATATATATATATATATATATATATATATATATATATATATATATATATATATATATATATATTTATATATATATATAATACAACTTTATTAAAAAAAAGAATTGTAAATATTGGTTTTTTATCTACAAGCAAGCAGCCTAGGAACCAAGCAAGATGTTATGATACAGCGAGGTTTCGGAGACTACGTCTATGATATTTACTATAAGTAGGCAATATCAAAATAATTACTATAAGCAGTTATGAAAGCAATCTACGGTTACTGGGGTCTATGGCAAGATGTTAGTAACTCTATGGTCGCTGGTGCTGAAGGCGGAATTACAGCAGACGGGCGGTGCAGAAATATCCAGGTGCTAGTGGTTATGCAGTGCAGGCATACTACAACGGGAGGATGTCAATCCAGGGATAGACGGTATATATGACTTGCTACTAGCGGATGTGCTATAACTATAGATCGACGACTTATGACTCTAGCGAATACAAATATCAAACGATATGGTTACAATATTACGTCACGAGGCATGGTGAGGTTTTTCTCACAGTTCTAGAGGAAAACCTTACTCGTGCTGAACAGAACGGTTCATGTATTACTTCCCGCAGCACGGTGAGGCTCTTTTCACAGTTCTAGAGAAAAACCTCATTCGTGCTGAACCTACTAATGAAGTCCGGATATGCTCCAATTAACTAATTCGCTTCTTTAAGGCAAACTGTCCCTTGAGCTGACTAGACCAGAGATATGCGCGCGGAGCTAAGACGTATTTTGCGTACTAGGTACTGATAAAACGAGGGGTTATCACATTTATCTGCGAGCCTTTATGTTTCACCACTCAGAGGTGGTGGCTACAGATGGGTAATTACACTTCGGGGCACGGTAAGGTCCTTTTCACAGTTCTAGAGAAAAACCTTACAAGCGCCAGCTATAACAGATGGAATTCCAGAACACAGATCTAGTTTGGTACCCTATTTTTGCATCCATAATAATATACTGACAACCTGAACTTCCCGATGCTCGTAGTTAAAATAAATAAACCTGGATTTTCTTGATCAACCATGATATTTTCCGGATATCTCGGTCCGTTCGGTATTCGTAGAAAATTAACGGACAAAAGAATATAGCAAAAATTCAGACATAAATGGTAAATGATGGAAATGCACCAAAGTCAACAATAAAGCAATAAAATCGTGAACAAAAATTCTTACCACTGTCGGATTCGGCTGAGCACACTGAAGTTCTGGAACTACTTATCCGGTGCGGTCGGTGTATCTGACCACTTGTCAGAAGTGTCTATTGTCTATTCTTGGCTCGTGCGTGCGGTTTTATTCACAGATTCCCCACACGAAAATCACGTGCCTACATGTTTCAAAGGATTCTGAACAAGTTGCGCGCGTTGTAAATGTATTTCAAACAAGCTTGGCGTACGGTGCATAAACATATTCCCTTCCATAAACAAATGTTTATAAAATATTCCGATACCGGGAATCGCTTTCTCATAATTTTAAAACTATGTTTACAAAAGAACGGTCACGGATTAATGTTTTACTATAAATCACCCAATAATTTATTCTCTAAAATTATTTAAACAAAAATAGAGGCATACTCTTTTATCATTAACAACTACTCTCAACTCGGCTTTGAATTAAACTAAATTGAATTCAGTTTTCAACGTCTTACTTGGCAGCTATTTAGTAGAAACACAATAATGGGTTTATCATTGAGATAATAAAATAACTTAAGACTACCCTGAAATTAAACCAGTTTGAAACAATTATGTTTAGCAAATAATTGTTATTCCCCATATGGGACTTCTGAAAGAACTTGAACTCTGGATCAAAATGGTTTTAAAGGAAATATTAATACTAGTTATAGTATACAGAGTATACCAAAGTGAAAGATGAACCTAATTAGGTCTTATTACAACCGAGAATGGTTACTGGAAAAAACACTTCTTTTACAAGATATGCTACTACACATAAGAAATGATAATAAATTAGCTGCTTACAATATAGAAAGCTTTCTTACGTCTTGCAATTTTTACATTTATAAAATAATGTTCTAGTCGTCTATCTATACTATTTATTGTTTCTATTTATAAATAATTACCGCTTACTATTAAATAATTTATTGTTTTTACTAAGAAAAGAGGCACTAAATGTATCATATGGGAACACAGTGGAACAATGTGGGTACCTACTGTACGAGTATACTTTTCATCAATCTTTCAAATTTTGTTACAATCTATCTAACTATTCTAACTCATTCTAAGCCAAGCTTGCATCATTGTTTCCTCTTCTGGCATATGTGGCTGTAGTTCCTAATTTGTTTTATTATTTCACTGTATACGTTACCTAGTTAAACAAATTCGATACAAAATAAAATTGAGAAGCAAAGTATGTAACCTACTGGGAATATCATTAACTAACTGTTAAATGTTAAATTAAAATAAGAAAAAATGGTCACAATCATGTAGACAAAATTATCTTTAAAAAATAAAAATTTCGGCTATTTGAATCTTGCGGAAACTCAGTAATTCTTGTGGTTGTTATGTGATGCTTAAGATCAAATTCATAAATGGCCTGAGGGCCACAATGTGCAGAAAGCTTGAATTTTTTTTGTAGTAGATAAAGAAAAACGAGGTCCTACAGTTTATTGTGGCATTCGACCACATCTAAGAATCGACTTGTTCCAGGATAGAATCAACCCAATTAACATGTTACTTCTAGAAGTATTGCTATAGAAGTTTTTTTGAGAGTTAAAACTTTTTTTGTTACTTCTTGTGTAAGAATTATTAACTTCCGTTAGATTTATCAATGTAAGCCACAAAATAACTATTAAATATGACCTCCAGAAGTAACTGTTCATTTCCAAAATAATGGTGTTATATACACTACACTTTTTAATAGGTTGAGTATTAACTTTTATAGATTTCACAATGAATACTTCTTTTATACATTCTTTATGGTGGTCTACATTATGCAATGTATTTCTTAATAATATGTTGCAGGCCGTATGGATTACAGCTCTTTCTTCTTATATTGTCCTGATAAGCCTATTAGCGCGGAGACTTTCGCTGCCTGCCGATGACATGCACTTTGCAATGTGATACCCAAAGTGTAGGGGTCAGGCTGTCACACTTATTTTAATACTGTGAATATTTCAATAGATTTTAAGAACATTTTAGTACCAAAATTTGTCAACGCAGATCAGTACATGGTAAAATATGGACATTATAGGTCGAAAAAACAAGGGCACCCCAAATACGACGAGTTTTTAGAAAAAGAAATCAACTTTTTTCTTGGATACACAAATTTGAGTGACCTGTCAACACATAAGTGATAACTTTATTAGTGGTTTTAAACTAAAAGTAGTATAATTAGATTGATCCAAATCTCCTAAATTCACATTTTTATTCACTTTATTTTTGTCAGGATCACAATGGCGGCATCAGTAAGTACGTTCGTTCGAGCTGGTCTTAAAAGAATGGCGGAGTTGTGTAAAGCAACCTTGGCCAATCTGGGGAGAATTCTAAAAAGAGGCATAAGAACTATTTATGGAATGTATATAAATTCTCTTCAGGACTTTATTTTTCGATGTTAGATGACCAAAAAAGGGCTAAATATAGGATTTACAAAATACATTCATTTTGAGGTTTATGAAACTAACATAACCTGATATCTTGTTCATAGAGTAATAAAAACAATTTACAGATATTTTTTTTGCACCGCTAATTATACAATTTTTGTGATACTTATTATAAACATCTCATCAATTATTTAATTTTTTAAAAATAACAACACCTCTTTTTGCAACTATTTGCAACGTTCGATAAAATTTTTCATAAGTACTCTCATTTATACAAGTTATATTAGTTTTATAGACCTCTATGTAACATCCTTTATAAACTACAGCCTTTTTTAGCCTTTTTTTTATCATCCGACATCCGAAAATAACATCTTGGAAAAAATGTATATACATACGTTTACATAAATAGTTCTTATGCTGATCTATTTTAAAATTTCCAGAACGTTTGTAACCTCTCATGCTAACTGGAAAAGCATAGAACTTCGGTACCAAGTAAATAACTATAATCGCTTTACCCACTCGGTTACCATATCAACTTAAAACATAACATTAAATTAAGAGGAATAAAAGTTGTTACCATTTATCTTTACTGGCGGGGTCCTTCTGTAGATTCCAAAATTTGTCTTGAGCCAAAGCAAAACGCGCTTTTTCAATGCCTCGGTCTAAAAGCAGTATTCCACTGTTTTTCCTTCTATGACCGCGGAAATTTTAAAAAATACCATTCGTCCTACTTCCTACAGAAGCCAACTTTCATTAGCATTTCTGCTTTACAATATACCAACTACATTTAAAAATGGGTGCAATCAGCCTACTCAACTATTTTGTAACTATTGGTTCGCAAGAACTATTTTCAAATCGAAATCCAATCAAGTTTAGAGCTATTTCTCAACAGTTAAGTGTGTTGAATGCATCTAATAAATAGTAACGTATTGTTATTGAACATTTTTTGCAGGTTTATATAATAAATAGCTAGGGTAGTCAAAAAAATTGAATTGTTAGTGATTATGCTTACAATATCATTTATTTTGGTGCAGTAAATATAACGTCAACTAAAACTGGTAAATTGAACAAGATGTAATGTGAAACTGTGTAATAGCAGGTTCCCAATATCTTACAATCCCAGATTAGACAATAATATATATGTATATCCAGCTTTCATCATCTGAAAAGTTTGTATGGTATATTACAAATTACAACAATTAGAAACAACTAATAAAACAAGAATGTCTAATTTTCCAACTTTTATTCTTTGCCATTTTCTGAAATGTTCCAAAGCCTTTAGTGCCTTGAAAAGATAATACACTCATCTATGGTGCTTGGTCTATGGTCTCCGATTGAATTTACAATTTTTGGTTTCCCATGTTAATTTTCAATTTTAATAATTTTCATTTCAAAACTTGAAAATTTAATTTGAACTGAAAATATTTAACTCGATATAAAATAGAAAATTTTGGAAATAGATATTTTTAAACTTACTTCATATTAGATTAGATTAGAATTTAAAAAAATAATAGTAATAGTTTAGAAATATTTGAGAGACTAAGAAAAAAATTACAAAATTGGAAAAAAATTGGACAAAATGAAAAATTTCGAATAACGGTTATTCAAACGTTTGTTAAATTGCCAAATACAAATATGTTTACGTACCTTTACTATGAGATCATTTGTGATATTATTTAAATTTCCAATATATAGTTCTAAGGGTCTCTGTGATCTGATAATTACAACTAAGAGGTTTTTCTTAATGTTGCTGGAATACTCATACCAGTTGCTTTGAAAAATATTCGTACTTATTTTCATGCTCTGAAAAACAATCCTCATGTCCTCAATTTGGTAATAGCTAATAATTCATACATTTTTAACTCTTAGTTACTTCTCGAATATAGTAGTCTAAGCTAGTGATGGCACTCGAGTGTGAAAATACTCGAGTGACTCGAGTCAAAATCCGATTCTCAGTGACTCAAGTCATATGGCTGTTCAATTCGAGTAAAGTTGTTACTCGAGTCGAGTTATTGCTACTCGAATCAAATTTTAACTCGAGTCGAATTGCAATTCGAGTAAAGTTGTTACTCGACTCGGGTTATTGCTACTCGAATCAAGTTTTAACTCGAGTCGAGTTGCAATTCGAGTAAAGTTTTACTCGAGTCGATTTATTAATATTCGAATCAGTGAGTTCCTATAATTCAAGTTTTAAATCGAGTCGAGTTGCAATTCGTGTAAAGTTGTTACTCGAGTCGAGTTATTGCTACTCGAATCAGTGAGTTAATATGATTTAAGTTTTAAATCGAGTTGAGTTTGACTAGAGTCTAGAGTCAGGGCAGAGTCGAAATCAAACTCGAGGCGAACTATAAAGTAGTTGGAGATGATTCAGTGGTTTGCTAAACGGTAAGTTTTTAAAGTGTGTTTAGGTTTTTTCTTTTGGTAATCTTTCAGCATTTAAAACACTACCATCTAATTCCAACATAAGTTTGAAAAATCGAAAGGATAAACATAAATCATAATAACTGAAATACAAAATAATAAATGGACCCAGGTCAAATATTATTTTTCCGGCAATCAACACATTTCAAATACAAAATTAAATATTTAATTAACATTGTATATAAAATGACATTTAAAGAAAACCAACATAATTTTTTTTTATATTAAATTAACATTAAATTAAACTCTTGTTTAGCACAAAATATTAAATAAATACAGTATTTAATGTTTAATACACACCGATTACGGTTTTTCTATTTATTTCGAACTAATTGGATCGAAAAACAAGTCTTTTATGAACATGAACGTGCCAGTTTGATTGCTGCAGTCGTGTGAGTCTTGATTTTAAAGAATTCTAAGTTCTAATTTCAATTTGCTAATACGTCGTAATAACGTCGTATGTAACAATTATAGGTTTGTACGTAGAGGCGATTTGTAATAGTTTTCTGACTATAGAGATGCGAGTATTACGAGAACTCTGTAATAACAAACGTTCTGATTGAACAAGCGCATCTCTACAACAATCTGCGCATGCTTCTGATAGTTTCAAACGGTTGGAAACTGCGCTACGAACAAACCTTTCAATTAATAATTATACAATCTGACCTACAAACATGAAACAACAAACCTGGAGGGGAATTCCCGATCCCGATGACCCGATGATATAGTAACTGATTAGTGATTTCATTCATGGTTACATGTTTTCATCTTTATTACTTTTACAAGATTAGTGCCTTCAGTGCCTTCAAGTAAATAATCTTTCATATTTATATAACAAATCACACTCGCACTAAAAAATATTTAAAAATATTAATAAAACCATAAACAATTAAATTAAACAAACTTGACTCGAGTCAAAAAGCGACTCGAGTCCAAAGGCGACTCGAGTCAAAAAGCTACTCGAGTCAAAAAGCGACTCGATTCAAAAATCGACTCGATTCAAAAATCAACTCGAGTAAAAAAGCGACTCGAATCAAAAGTCGAGTCGATTTTTTGAGTTTTACTCGACTTAACTTTTGACTCGAGTTTTATAACAATGAAACCAAGTTTCAACTCGACTCGAGTTTCAACTCGAATAAATTCGGAAACCTACCGAGTTATTCGAGTGAAAAAAGTCACTCGAGTCCCATCACTAGTCTAAGCAATAGCGTGCAAAGTCGAAGATGAAAGGTTACTGTCTGCCAGTCGGTAATCAAAGAAACCGTATGAGTACCATACTTTTTTCTCTTTTGATATTTTTGGTATGGCGACCGGATTCGGAGGGGGAGGAACTTTTTTTTTAATCTAACTTTGGGGGTTTTATTAATCTTCTACCCTCCATTTTCCCCCTGAAGTTTATTTAACTAGGCATTTGTGAAGCCCTAGGGGCTCACGTTACGGAGAGATTGGTGACAGAATTTCAGTAGCTACCGAATACAAAGGAGGTGGAAATTGATCCGTCATTTTTGTAATTATCAAAATTTCCTGCGAAGGTAACTTGGTTGCCAATGTAAGTGGTGGCAGTGAGCAAACCTACCCTTTTTTTTCTTTTTGGCAGATCAGTTTTCACATATTCATATGCATTTATTCTAAATTAACACAAAGGTCTCCGGGGCGTGATTGATCCAGGGGTGGTGATAATGTAGTCCCAGATCACAAAGGACAACTCACCCCCATTACCTTTAAGGACGACGAACGACTTAAGGAGCCAGTTGTTACATTAACATTATCTTACCTCTAGTTGTAATTCATTGGCATGATAATATGTACAGCTCATTTGCAAAATTAATACCGCACAGTAAGTCACTGCGAACACAAAATCTATTTGCAGAGTTTTTGGTAACTGAAATATAAAAAAAAATGTTATTTACATTTCTGAGGCGAAGTTTTCAGATGCGAAGAAAAGTGATTACAAGAAACAATCGATAGACATATTGTAGATAAATCTTTTTTTTCATATTTGAGATCATAATGTTCGAAAACACATTATTTTCCTTTTTTTTTTGTCAATTATACTTATTTGACTAGGTCAAATAAGTATAATGAGAGTTTGATTATACTGGTTTTAGATTATTAAAGTATATTTACGTTTTCACTTTATTCAAACGTTTTAAGTTTATTTTCGAATATAATCTATTTGAGAATAGGTTTACTTACCCCCATTATTTTAAAAAGCATCAAAGAAATATGATAAGACCTTACAATAAAGTCTAAAAAGAAGTACCATTTCATTGCATCATTCAAAGCATCGACGTGTCTAAAAAAAGACGATATGTTACATGTTATACAGAGGGTTAAAATTATTATATAGTGTGAGCAAAAAAGTATATCCGTTTTTAAATTTTTCCAGATATTTTCCATATCTTTATATAAAGTTTATATTTTTAACAAATGGTGTTACAATATTACAATATAAACTATTATACAAACAGCGAGTTTCAAAAGATATTTTAAACATTGTAGTACTGCGCCCTTAATAGTGGTATTGTCAGTTGCTCATTAATAATAGTATAATTGTTATTTATAAGATAGGTAGTATTGATCAGTTTGTACAAACATTCCAAATATGCCGAGCTGCAGGCAGTACGTGAATCGCGAAACACGAATCGCGCATATTGCCCCCGGCATTCCTGTGCCCGCCCTACCGTGAAGGACCCCGAGACTGGAAACAAACAAATCAGTTTCCGTCTGGCCGCTCACCGGAGAACCACGCCGTCCAGCACAGTAAGTAATCTTGTGACTACCGCGTCCTCCTACTTCTGCTTTTGGCAGTGTTTAGTAGCTTGAGGATTTTTCAGAGCGTCCAGGACAGTAAATCGCTGCCGCCAGTATCTACCAGACGTGCCGACACCGACCACTCCAGAGAGGAAGCAGCCCAGGATACGGAAGTAGGTATTAAAGTTTGGTAAATAAAGGTATAGTAAATAACCGTCATAGATAGTCATAGTTATAGTGAGCTCGTATTAACGCTTGCTTCCCCTCCTGGTATCCGTCCGCCGTCTGCTTATGGCCGACTCATTATTGCTGGTCACCTTTTTCACTGCTTAATCACCGTATTACCGTGTCGCACCGCTTGTACGCCCGCTTACTGTCCCCGCTCGCCTATAATAAAGACCGCTTGTAGAATAAGTTGTAAATATGAAGATGTATATATAGTGTAAATAATAATTAGTGTGTAGAATAAATGTAAATATATTGAATGAGAGTCGTTTCATTAACTGTAGTGTGTAAGTTACCTTTTCCCGACCCCTGGCTTATCCGTTTTCTCACTGTAGTTGCCCGGCCTCTATCGTCCCGCCGATAGAGTAAAGTGGTGTTTCTGCACTCTAAACAGAAACTGGCGTCCGAGATATCCGTACCGTGAGCACCGCCGTAGTGTTTTGCGTCAAAGTGACACTTCTGATCTTGTGTAGAAACACGAAGTACGTCACATAATATTTGTCTTTTAACTACCTCTATATTCTATGTTTATACTATGTTTTTGAAGTACCCGCGGCAGGATAGGAGCGGAGCTGTCATAAAACTACCGGAACTTCACTTTCAGAATCCGGTTCAAGGTTCATAAATGTTTCAAATTTAATCAAAATATTGTTTTCGGAGGTAGCTTTGTGCTTCATACCGTTGGTTGTATTAGTCTATTAATGACTGGCCTAAAAGAACATCCAACAATTTTATTTTGGCACTCGAAAGAAAAGAAAAATATTTTTAAACAAATTTTCTTGGCCTGTTAGGATATACCGGGTGGCCACGAGTCAATGTACGCCCCCAATATTTTGGTTGTTTTTGAATTTAAAAATTTGGTTTTTGGTACACATAAATTAAACAATAATGGGCTACTTTTAGACTAACAGGAATGAAAATATCACTTCCGGTTGAGCCGGAAGTGACCTCAACTTTTTTTTCTTAAATAGAATGACTACATTTTTTTTGATGGTTTCTCATTAAGCATAAATTTCTAAGTGCAACAGTTTTCTCAGATTTTAAAAATTCCAAAAAATAAGTAAGATACGAACAATTTTTTAATTATTTCAAAATGGCCGCGTCAGATGAATGCGATGTAAGAAAATTACTAAGTAAGCTATGGAAATTATTAGTAAGGTTGTAGATTTGTCTGTAAAAAAAAAAATAGTTGTTTGAATTACTGATAGGTACCAGTATTTTTAAGGTTTTTTTTCAAAAAATGGAATTTAATTTTCATTTTCATTTCCGTAGAGGTCCTATGGAAATTTTTTTTAATGGAACTGTGCTATTTTTTTTTATTAATCAGAAATAATGATTCATAAACTATAATTTTTTCGCCATTAATCATTTCTTAACGATATCCTTCGTAATAATAAAAGTATTTTTAAAAGGTAAACACAAATTAAACAAGAAATAATTTTAATAAAACGTTACAACCATGAATAAATAGAATAACAAAACTATTTAAAACCTAAATTATAATAAACCATTATAAAAATTGTTCAAACTGTTCACCGTTTTGATTAATACACAGAGTAGCGCGACTTATTGTTGCAAGTCTAACATTCTGTAATTGTTGAGGTGTTATTTGTGCAATTTCGTGTCGAACTCTTTCTTCCAGATCTTGCCTTGTGGTTGGAGCAGTCATGTAGACTCTATTTTTCAATTGCGCCCAAATAAAAAATCAGTGGGGTTAAATCAGGCGACCTTGCAGGCGATCTGGAAACAATTGATTTAAGTAATCCCTAACGATAATAGCATTGTGTGGTCCAGCCCCGTCTTGTTGGAAGTAAACCTCGTCAATATTGGTATTGAGAATTTGATTAATCTGTGGAACTGTTACATTTTGGAGAAATTCTAGATATCTTGGTCCAGTTAGAGTTCAGTCAAAAATTATTGGACCTATGATATGTTCGCCCAGTATGCCTAACCAAACATTGAAGCCAACATGTCAACTTTTTCATCTCTTGCATATTTTTCAGCCATTTTATATTAATTTACTTGTTTATAACAAATTTAATACACTTGCTTCAGAAAATTAGTGAGTAAGTCAAGAATAATTCAATTGTTGCGAATGTCTGTCATTTTCATGGCTATCTGCAATTTTGGATTTAAATGTATTTGTTGGCGCTTACCTTTTAAAAATACTTTTATTATTACGTAGGATATCGTTAAGGAATGATTAATGGCGAAAAAATTATAGTTTATAAATCATTATTTCTGATTAATAAAAAAAAATAGCACAGTTCCATTAAAAAAATTTCCATACGACCCCTATGGAAATGTAAATGAGAATTAAATTCCGTTTTTTGAAAAAAAACCCTAAAAATACTGGTACCTATCAGTAATTCAAACAACTATTTTCTTCTTTACAGACAAGTCTACAACCTTACTAATAATTTCCATAGCCTACTTAGTAATTTTCTTACATCGCATTCATCTGACGCGGCTATTTTGAAACAATTAAAAAATTGTTCGTATCTCACTTATTTTTTTGGAATTTTTAAAATCTGAAAAAACTGTTGCACCTAGAAATTTATGCTTAATGAGAAACCTTCAAAAAATATAGTCATTCCATTTAAAAAAAAAGTTAATGTCATTTCCGATTCAACCAGAAGTGATATTTTCATTCCTATTAGTCTAAAAGTAGCCCCATTATTGTCTAATTTATGTGTACCAAAAACCAAATTTTAAATTCAAAAACAACCAAAATATTGGGGACGTACACTGACTCGTGGCGACCCGGTATACGTCTCGTTCAGGCAGGACTCCAAAAATAGCTTCAGACTAACAAAAGTGATTTATTAACCGGCATACAGGTTCAAACTTTGAAGATTGTCAGAAGTGTTATGAATAGATCGAGCACAAATGAAAATTATGAGACTGTGAAATAATCAAGTTGTAGAAAGTGTTTTAAAATCAAATAACATATAAGAAGGAGCCAGATAACAGATAACCTTTTTCAACCCATTTTGACATTCCGTAACATGGCTTTCCCAGAAAGGTGCAAAATTATGTACAGGCATATATACAGGGTTAGCCAGACTCAAAGTCCCAGAACTTTTTCTCAGAAATGGTTGGAATATTTAAGAAATTCAAAGTGCGCTGATTACATACTTATGCTATTATTTTTTATTAAAATGAAAAAGTTACTCACTATAATAGAGTAACAAATTGCAACAATAAAATTTTAGACCTAGTACTCTCCAATCAGAAATTCAATCAATCAATAATCAGTATTAATTTTTAGTAAACATTTTTCAAGACGTTCGTAGCGCAGAAATACTCGTTTTGATTACGAAATTATTTTAGAAAAAAGATAGACTACTCTTAAAACATTTCTTTCTGCTGTGTATTTTTTTCTGCAGACGTTTGTCCCTTCTGTAACATAATTGTATTCTGCTTGTCACCAGAATAATTAAGTTCAACTGTTAAAAATGTTTTACAGGAAAACAATACGTTTTCTTCCAAGTTAGTTTCGCAAGAGTGGGTCTCGGTTCATACTGTTTTTTTTTTATTATTTCATAAAAGAACGCTTCCAAAAAAAGCATTCTAGTACAATTTCTAGTAGAATTTTGTATCAAATCGTATCGATTTACTCAATCAGGTCTTGCACTCTAGATAATACAACTCCGAATGGCAGACATCTACATTCCGCAAATCAACAGGACTAAAACGCCGCCGACGGCAAACAACTAAACAACACATAATTTGGATGAGTCAAAGTTTTTCAGTTATTGTGTTACCGTTATTTATTATTTATAATTTGTTCCTTTGATGAAAAGTAGTGATAACAATGGTAAATAATTATTCTAGTGCTGAGTGGGTGAATATGTTAAGGACATATTTTCAAGGCGATGAAAATACTAGATAAGGAAAACGGCCATACGTGGAACGATATCTTGACGAAACCTCACCTGAAAATACATTCGTAGCAACTGTTCAACAATTACGAGATTTTAGAAGCTTTATGCCTCCAAATCACAATCATGGACGGCTAGTTACAAATAGGATTCTAGATGTCGAACCAGAACTTCTGGAGGCGATTGAAGAAAATCCTAATACAGTTACAAGAAGATTGGCCCATGAATTTGGCGTATCGTATCACAGTCAACAGTTGTTTTGTTGTGTTTGGGCGTGTAGTACTAGTGTCAATTCGTCGATTGTTATAGGTTATTGTTTATTTATTTTAAATTGTAGTTCAAGTGTTTAGTGCAGTGCAGTCATAACAATGAATATTTCGTCCGTGGGAAAACATTGTAAGTGTAATATTTTTATTAGTGATTCGTGCAATTCTCGGAAACATATTATTTAATGGTTATTAGTGTGTTTTTAATTTTTGATTATTATTAGTGATTTATTTTTGCTGTGTACCAGGGTATTTTGGTTTATTTAGATGTAGAAGAGATTTTTTTTCAATTAGGTGTGTACAGAAAGCCAATTTGTATTATTATTTTATTATCAGAATTTATTGTTGATTTTACCAAAATGGGCAAAAATAATTCTAATGTAGCTGAGATAGCAATTAATAATTTAAGACTTGGACCTCGATCGAATCACGGAACAGAAATGTATCGACCTTGTGGCCGCTGATGTTTTGTGCTATCCACATGTTAAGTAAACAAATTTGCTTTTCCGTTCGTTAAAGTAGATGCTTCTTTATAAAATGGTTATTTTCAATTTTGTTTCATTTTTTAGAATTTAATTCAAACGGCATATTGCCAGTTGTGTACTAATTTAAAATAGAATTGTGACGAACTGACAGTGGCAACACTGCCTTCAGTGACGTCATTTCTGTGAACGGCGTTTAGAGAGATATCCAGTGACCATCAAAATGTCAGTTGCTGGATTGGTCTGTAGTTTCTAGTCGTCAACAGAATCTTTTTTAAACAAAAATAATACTTTTTACAGTTTAAGAATGTTCAGAAAGCTGTTATTGCTAATAGAGTGATTAATGTGTTTAGTGAGAGGGATATCATATATTTAATGCGGGTTAAAACTTTTATGTTGAAATCATAAGCATCTTTATTTTTGGTATTTTTCAAGTGGAGAATTTGATTGTAAGCTAATTCGGTAAAATTAAATTCTCCGTCAAAATGTCTAGGAGTGGAATTATTTTAAAAAGATTCAAAGTTAATATTAGTGGATGATAAAGAGTAAATCAATTCTGAGCAATGCTTCCGAAGTAATTGTTAAACTCGTTAGGGGAATTTCAGAGTAATTATGAGGCTCACTTTTATTTGTATAGTACAATGTCTTTTGTTAGTTTTTTTTTCCGATATTAGTAATTATCGTTTGCTTTTATCTTTGTCTTTTCTATCTCAATTTTATATTGACGTTTTTTAGAGTTATTTAATTTTTTTTAATTTTTCATTCCTGATGAGTGAAGATATTTATTAACATTATTTACTCACAAAATATAATTCTTGAAATGGAGAACAGAAAACACGGTATTTCTGAGAAAAAAATATAATTTGCGCTGCGACGTCCAACGTCGTTTTGAAAAACCATTCATTTTAATAAAAAATGATAGCATAGGTAAGTATGTAATCGGCTCAATTTGAATTTCTTAAATATCCTCAACCATTTCTGAGAAAAAGGCCTGGGGTGTCGAGTTTGGCACACCCTGTATTTACATACATAAGCGACTTACTTAATAATTTCTTTATGTTCCAAAATTAAATTTCTCAGATTTATTACATCATATTTCTCATGTTTGAATTTGTACCCTAAAATTTTCAGACGTATTGTAGGGAACCATATCAACGAAAGAAGTAATGAGTCACATGCTGTTAGTATAATTCCTGCTAATAAACGATTAAACGCTTGGAAACAGTAAGTCAACTCGAAATAATTTTGAATATCATAAGGAAACCATTCAGGCATATTTAATTCTCTTTTTGATTCAGTGGCATTATTTTCCATAATAACATTATCATTCCAGCTTTCAGTTTCAGAATAAATTAACACGCCAAACTGGACCATTACAAGAGATATACCAGATAATTGCATATAAAATAGTTTAAAATTATAGTTACTGCATTTTACGTAAATATTTTTTACATTCTCATCTTTACAACTCATTATTTTCTTTTCCTCGTCAGATATTATCTTAATAAGTTTCCAAATCGGTGATGTTTGTACCAATATCATTTTCCAGAAAATAAAACTGTATGATAGCGTGAATTGCATAGCATCAGCTTTTTCCCCTGGACCGGCATTTAAGACATATTTTAATCCAATGGACACTGTTATAATAAAAATCGAATAACTTCCTTGTAGTATTAAATAACACATTTTATAGACAAAATTCACATATTTAGACACATTCAGTGGCCATATTCCCATAATTATCATGATAATTTTTGTGCATTTTATGAAACGTGAATTATAATCCACGTGTCGTGGATTGATTTTCATGATTTAAATATCACTAATAATTTTTGAAAAAGTAACACTATTATATGAAAAAAGTCTTAATAATTTAATAGAAACTGGTGTATTGAATTACATGTAATTAGTACGTTTACTTTGATTGAAATTTTTATGAGGTAATTATATGGGACTTAATCTGAAAATTTTATTGGGAAATGACGTGTTTAATTATTTTTGTTCCAAAAATTTATAGATATATAAATATTAATCATATTAATAGTTTTAATTGAATATTATTAATCACCAAAACTTACTTAACTAACAACTATGATGTGGCACTTCTAATTACCTAACTTCATTCTAAAAGTTTATAGTGCAATAAACACATATTATGCATAAAGTATTCGACTTTTGCCATGTTTTCATAGACCAATTGACAAACCTGCACTAAGGCAGTAGAAACTTGTTCGTTGGCTCGTGACCACAATCCAACATCCAAGTCAACGAGTTCTCATGGGCTTCAATAAGAAAAAAATTGAGCCAAGACAATACATGTCTTAGTTATCATCAATATTAACTGTGCTTACAAAGAATACATTGCCCACTTTAATATCAAAATTGTTTAAAAACAAATTAAGTTCCTCTTCTTGATAAAAGTTAAAATATAGAGTGGAATGAAAAATAATATTAACTGAAAATTTTTTGTTAATTATTATTTACTAACTTTTACAAATCTTATCACAGATAAGTATAACATATATCTTTTTAAACAATTATTTTCCCTGCTATTTGCCAAAACGCTGAAACTTGGATTACAAAAAGATAATATGCACATTATGTTCAGTACAACTGACTCAATAATGTTATTTTTAATTTCAACTATTCTGTCTAGTAAAACCAAAAAACAAATAAAACACAAGGTACTCACCAGTTGACACTCACTTTAAAAAACTTTAAAATATCTACCGACACGTGTTTCTGCTTGCCATAGCGTCATCGGGGTAGCCAGCACATTTAAAGAATCAAAAGTAAGGAAACTTGTAAACCTTAATGTAATAAACATTAATGGCTTCAGAGAACAGAATAATTGAAATTATATAGTGAATACCCCTTAGGGTCAATGAAATAATTTAAAGTCAGTAGTACTGAACATAATGTGCATATTATCTTTTTTGTAATCCAAGTTTCAGCGTTTTGGCAAATAGCCGGGAAAATAATTGTTTAAAAAGATATATGTTATACTTATCTGTTATAAGATTTGTAAAAGTTAGTAAATAATAATTAACAAAAAATTTTCAGTTAATATTATTTTTCATTCCACTCTATATCAAAATTGTATTTAGTATGCTATGTAAGTAACGGACATTATAGTTATGCACGAACTGTGACACCAAACTTTTCTTTTTTTTTGGCAAAAAACACGTACCAGAAACAGTGTTTCAAAAATAAACGTTTTGCGAGTTACAAGTCACCCCAGAGAAATTATACGAATTCTTTAATAATTGCGCTTAATGCATTTCTCTTAAAGAGTTCCAGAAATAACGTATTGACTTGCAAATTACTTGCAAATTGAGATATTTTTTTGGTAAGTTAACACACATGGACATATTAGTACTGCTCGTAAAATACCATTAGCTCTAAAGGACCGGGTGAAACAAAAAAATTGACGATATTGTGGAAGAGAAAATCCTAGAACTAATCATAATCAATGAACCTACATTGGAAAAAAAACAAATGTTTATACAAAATAGATAACAAAGATTTATTTAGGAAATTAAAATATAAATAAATGATAACTCATAAAAGATGTTTGATGTGCCATCATTATTGTCAATGCATAATTGGTAACGTCTTCTTATATTTATAATTGCATCGGAAATGGCTTCATTATTTACATTCAGATTGTTTATTTCAAGTCGAATCCTGTCTTTAACGACTTCCAATACTATTAGTATTATTATTATTGACTTTCCTTTAGAAATTCCCAAAAAAATGAATCTATAGGGGTCAAATCCGGATTTTTAGGTGGCCATTTAATAGGTCTATTATTCCCTATCCATATTGGGAATACGTTATTCAAATGATCTCGAACGGGTAGGACACTATGCGGAGTTGCCCCATCCTGCATCCAAATCATATCATCAAGTTCGGCTTCCGGAAAATTTTGCAAAAGAATATTTTCTGCTTCTGGGATAATTATTTCCAGATAGGCAACTCCAGTTAAAATATAATCATAAAATATAGGCACAACAATTTTGTTTCTGAAAATTCCACACCAAACGCTAACAGTTTTTCTTCCTGATTTTTTTCATTTGTTTTACCAATCTTTTTCTGTTATGCTTGTTTCCCTACAACCTTCGATTTTTTCCTATTAAAAACTCCTGCCGTAGAAAAGGATGATTCATCAGTCCATAATATTTTAGTAAACAAATCGGGATCTTCATTCAACTTTTGTATCATCTGGCGGCAAAAGTCCAGCCTTTTCCTTTTATGAGCCTCTGTTAAAACTTGTACGGGGAAAATTTTTATATGGTCTGTAATTGTTATGTTTTAGTGTACGTTGGATTTTCAAATAACTTTTACCTAATTGATCGACTGCATTATTTATATTACATTCAGAATTTTCCAAAAAAGAATACAATGTTGAAACATTATATTATTAAAAAGTTTATTCGCGAATAAATATGGATGGGCTTACTTTCGAAATGAAGCAGTATATCTAACTGTTCTTCCTGGTTTGCTTGAACTGCACGCTTTTTTCTACTAAAACGAGGTATTATTCACCTTTCGGTAAATATTTTTGAACGTATTTTCTGATGGTGTTGGACGATTTGGATACAACACCCTATATGCTGTTTTTGCGGCACGTTTATTTTTGTTGTTTTGTATATAACACGTAAATATTTGGACTTTTCTTCCTCACTGTAAACCAATTTAATTATTTCATTAAAGAAATATCACTTATCAAATATAATAGGTAGTTATCATTTTCATAGCTCACTTTAATAATGTTAACTTTTCCATATTTACAGTAACTAGTTTAACTAAGATATTCGACGTTTAATAACTCAAAAACGGTAGGTATGGTAGAGGTAACATATGGTATATTTTCGAAATCAGGACCAAAGGATCATTCCAAAATTTAATAATATACAGGGTATCCCATTTAACAAAATGTATTATTTTTTTGTATCCCCTGAAATCTTCACGCTACTGTCCACACAACTTTTATTTAAAACTTTTTTCTATAGGCAATAATAACGATGATAAGGGGTGGATAATTTATAATGAATAACCCTGTACATAAAAAGGGAACATATTCAAATACCTACGTTCGAAAGCTTATTTAGTGACCTCACTGGTGCTAAGTACTTCACATTTCTCATTACTTGACGCATCACAAGCATTCTGATTATGAAAGTTCTAAATTGTGCACTATTGCAACGTATTGGGGTAGGTACCGTTATTCACGTCTCTCGGAGATATAAAGTCTATAAATCATTAAAAAATATATAATTATGAATAATTTGCATTGTTTATTAATTAATTATATTTAACGATATTTTTCATTTATTGAATATATACTTGTTTAATATTACGTACCTTTCCGTATAATCAAAAAATTGTTGAGTGGAAAACTTTAAGTAGGTATATTTTAATTATATTCTAATATATATGTTAATTATATTTTAAGTGGAAAAAAGAATAGAGTAAATACATTTTAATTGTATCTTTATTTAGAAATACTTTTTCATATATTTATTACAGTTGAAGTTCAAATGTGGGGAAGTTTTTCAAAAACTTTTATAATTAGAAGGACTTGAGTCTTAATTTTCTTCTTCTTCTTCATCATCGTCTTCCGGTCGCTCGAAAATTTCCAATTCAATATCATCATTTTCGTTGTAAAGGATATTTGTCTCTAGATCTTCCAGAATTTCGGGGTCAAATGTACTATCTTCATCGAGATCGCTTTGATACGGTGAAGAATTCAGGCACGCTTGCTCATTACACTGGTCACAAGCTAAAGAACATTGCAACTCCGATTTCCTGCATCCGCAGCGTGAACCACAACCATTCTTGCAGTTGATTACACGGAAAGGTAAGAATTTTATTCTCTACAATTTTTATAATAAACGCAAATGGCATTAAAACCATAGGAAGCGAGATATTTGCAAAAACCCGATTTTTGTGACCTTTGACCTTGAATATCTTAAGACGCGGGCACGAGATTTTATGAGACTTTTGAGACAACTTTTAGAACGCCAAAATAAAGGTTTATAGAAGTTTACAGCTTATTATCTCTCATTCCGAGGTTGACCCTCTTTTTTGGTTTGTGACTGGATTAATATGTTTAAATTAGTTAAAACGGAGTATCCAGTCATAAATCATTTGAAACTTAAAACTGAATTAGAAGTATTATATAGCCGAGAAGGTTTTTCCAATAGTGAAGGTGCAGTTGCTTTGTTACAGCTTTTTATTAACAATAATTTGTGCAATACTTTTTCTGAAAGTGTCAAACTGTTAAAAATCTTGTGTACTCTCCCTATGACTACCGTCGAAAGTGAACGTAAGGTGGAAAAACACCTTAAAAAGAATAAAGACATTTTTAAGAAACACCATGGGTCAGGAAAGGTTATCTTCTTTAGCTGTGCTTACCATCCCTAATAGCACAACGTAGTCCTATGGACATCCGATGGACGTCCTCAGCGGACATTATAGATAATTCAGGACGTCCCATGGACATCCTTTTTTTAGTCCAAAGGACATCTTATGGACGTCCTTGGGATGCCCAAATGTCACAACTTTGAACCATATTGGGACGTCCATACGGAACATCTGAAGGACGTCTATAATGGGACATTATTTGGATATCTTTTTAATACCCCATAATACCCATATTAGTTTATTTTTCTTTCTTGGGTCTCACTATCACATAAACCATTTTTTCCAAATTTATCGATTATCAAAAAAAAATACAGTTATCCAGTTATGACATTGGAAAAATAAGCCTCCGCGCTTGTGACTACATCAAAGAATTATTTAGAGGGTGTTAGGAATTATTTAGAGGGTGCAACTAGAACCAGACAAAAGACTTATTTTTGCAGTATCACACTGGGTTACTGTATTTTTTAGATAATCAAGCTTAGAATTATTCGTGGGTAGCAAGCCCCAAGAAATATTAAGAGAATGCTACAAATAACATATTAATGCCCCAGAATAAATCACATTTAGATTTGTATTGTTGTCTACTTCTACGAGTATTATGCTGTCGACTTCAAAACGTTAGTAATTTAGTAGTCTTTTAGATGTTGATTTAACCCAGCGTTAAAGAATATACTTACGGTAATATTTTATATTATATTTCACAAAATCAAAATAACTATACAAACTACACCAAAAGCGAAGCAGAATCTAGCAAATAAACTGCCAAAATCATGTATCACTTTTTCCAGTAGGACGCTTACTTAGCATTGTTGCCAAATCAAATACCTTCATTTCCCTCCACGGCATCATTTTTGTTCATAAGATGATAATAATTGTAACTGTAATATCTCTTTATATAAAAAAAATAATAGTAAATGGCGATAATACCTGATACACACGATTTTATTTAGTTGTTTAGATATTATCTGTTGAATGTTGAAATCAATTGTCAAGAATTGATTATTCTTCCACTTGGCAACATGGAACATGTACGTTTCCACTCGCGCGAATTTTGAATTACATTTGTAGCTTTCACATCATATATTAATATTATTCATTTTACGTGCATAACACACGAAGTATGCTTAATACTTTAATACAATACAATACTGTTATTATGTTATCTTTATAATCCAGATATGATTTACAGATGTTTTTACTTTTTCACTTTTTATGTAATAGATTTAATTTTTGAATTTATTGTTATCATTATGAATACATAGGATACGCCCATATACCAACTCACAAGGAAACATAACACACCTAAAAATATTTTTTTAGGAACTAGAACCAGAATATCACCACCTAGTGGAAATAATTTGAAAAGAATTTACTTAGTTAAATCAATCAAATCACGCTATCCCTGCAAAAAATCTATAAAACGTGAGTGTTCATCTATTCGCAAAATGAACATTTTCTACACAATTTCAAAATGTGTTCAAACAGCAACGTCCGTCAGACGTCCATTTTATGTCCTTTGAAGTTGGTATATTAAATGTCCAAACATGGACGTCCATCGGATATCCATTTTATGTCCTTGGAAGTTTGTACATTTAATGGTCGGATACGGACGTCCTTTGGATATCCATTTTATGTCCATGGACGTCTGTACATAAAATGGACTTAGAATGGACGTCCCTAGGACGTTGTGTGCTATTAGGGATAGGAAGGGCATTAATAAAGAAGATAAAAGACTTTAATGAAAAAGTAATCGACCACTTTGCATCTCAAAAAGATCGGAGGATCGACTTGGAATTTGTATCACTTTAAAAGGTAGGTAATACAGTAAACTTTTCTAATTGACCTTCCTATCTCTTGACCCACGAACCGCCACTGATTAGTGGATACTTTAGTTGGTATCTTTTCCTGTTTACATCTCAAATATACATAGAGAAAGATACATGACAGAATGTTACTGTTAGTAAATTGCTTAATCCTAGTCATAATCGGATTACATTCATAAATCATACATACAACCTACTTAATAATCTCTTGATGTTCCAAAATTAAATTCCTTAGTTTTCTCTTAACGTACTTCTCATGTTTAAATTTGTATCCCAAAATTTTCAGACGTGTGGTGGGAAACCACATCAGAGAAAGAAATAATGTGTCGCACGCTAAAAGTATAATTCCTGCAAATAAACGGTTAAATATTTGGAAATAATAAGTAATTTCGAAATAATTGTTAACTTCATATGGGAACCATTGAGGCATATTTAATTCTCTTTTTTGATTCAGTGGCATTATTTTCCATAATAAAATTATCATTCCAGCTTTTAGTTTCAGAATAAATTAACATGCCGAACTGAACCATTACAAGAGATATAACAGATAATTGCATATAAAATAGTTTAAAATTATAGTTACTGCATTTTACGTAAATGTTTTTTATATTCTCATCTTTACAACTCATTATTTTCTTTTCTTCGTCAGATATTATCTTAATAAGTTTCCAAATCGACGATGTTTGTGCCAATATCATTTTCCAGAAAATAAAACTGTATGATAGCGTGAATTGTATAGCATCAGCTTTTTCCCTGGACCGGCATTTAAGACATATTTTAATCCAATGGACACTGTTATAATAAAAATCGAATAACTTCCTTGTAGTATTAAATAACATATTTTATAGACAAAATTCACATATTTAGACACATTCAGTGGCCATATTCCTAAGATAATCATAACTATTTTTGTAAATTTTATGAAACGTGAATTATAATCCACGTAAGGTAAATTGTATTCCATGATTTAAATATCACTGATAATTTCTCAAAAAGTAACACTTTTATTGAAACATTATTTTCTTAATAATTTAATAGAAACTGATGTACTGAATTACATATAATTTGTATTTTAACCTCGCTTGAAATTTTTATGGGGTAATTATATAGGAATTAATTTTGCAATTTTATTGGCAAATGACGTAAAACTTTCTTTTTCTTTCAAACATTTATGCTAGCTGCATGAAAAATAATAAACTATTAATAACTGCAATCGAATATTATTCAAAGATGGAATGAAATGGACATATTCATAACGACAAAATTTGTTTACTAAATATTATTTTCTAACTTTTTTCAAAAAACTTATCACAGATAAGTATCCCGGCTATTTGCCAAACGCTGAAACTTGGATTATTAAAAACATAATATGCACATTATGTCTAGTACGACTGACTCAATAATGTTATTTTTAAATGTAACTACTCTGTTTAGTATAATCAAAAATAAATAAAACAAAAATACTCATCAGTACACCAACCACTTCATAACTTGGTATATCGACTGATAATAATACATACCAGACGACTTTTGTCCTGTTGGTATGGACTAATTCGCAACCCGCAATAAGATAATCGTAGAGTGTTCGTTGACTTGTGACCAATGGCGGTTCGTGGGTCGAGATAGGGAGGTCAATTAGAAAAGTTTACTGTATTACCTACCTTCTAAAGTGATTTAAATTCCAAGTCGATCCTCTAGGCTTTTGGAGAAGCAAAGTGGTCAATTACTTTTTCATTAAAGTATTTAATCTTCTTTATTAATGCCCTTTCTATGATAAGCATAGCTAAAGAAGATAACCTTTCCTGACCCATGGTATTTCTTAAAAATGTCTTTATTCTTTTTAAGGTGGAAATATAACGTTCACTTTCGACGGTAGTCATAGGGAGAGTACACAAGATTTTTAACAGTTTGACACTTTCAGAAAAAGTATTGCACAAATTATTGTTAATAAAAAGCTGTAACAAAGCAACTGCACCTTCACTATTGGAAAAATCTTCTCGGCTATATAATACTTCTAATTCAGTTTTAAGTTTCAAATGATTTATGACTGGATACTCCGTTTTAACTAATTTAAACATATCTTGAGGAAAGCTTTTTTTATAGTCTTTAAATCGATCTGCGGGAAATAACTGAGACACTGCTACATGATTACTGAAGCCAAACCTGTTTTTGATCTCAGATGTAATTATATCACAAACTTCTAATGAAACTTTCCTTTTTGATTCTTCCGTTTTACATCTCTGGACAGACTGCATAGATGTCTCCTCCAAATAGTTATTCAAAATTTTATTTCTGATGTCTTCAATTTTACTATTAAAAATGCCAATACACTTATTTACTGTTATGACATTGATATTATATTTTTGTAATTGATTGAACAATATATCACAACGAGGCATAACTAAATGAAAAAATTTAACCAGTAAAGAAAATGTTCATTTTGTAAGTAGTTTTTTAAACCAATAGGTTGGTTTAGAGTGTTGTTTTCTGATTCATTATCAATGATTTTTTCTAAACAATCTAATAATTCTGTTCGATAGGTATAAACAGTCTCTATGCACTTTGTATTAAAATTCCATCGTGTTGGGGTCGCTTTAAGTAATCTCACCTTAACAACATTATCTAACACGGCTGTTCTTTTTGGCGATTTTCCAAAGAATGAAGAAAGGCTATGTAAATTAGCAAAAAAATTTTTTATGCTTTTATCCTGACTTGATGCTTTTTGTAAAATAAAATTTAGTTCTTTTTGCTTATCAAGAGATGTTTGCTTTATCGTCATATTAGGTTTTGGACGGCCGCCACCTTTGAATTTCACTCGGTCTTCATAACCCAACTTAAGTCCATCTTTCAGTTTTAATATATTTTGTACAACACTCATATTTAATAGTAAACACCAAAAACACTGTTTTACTTAATTTCACGACAAGTAGAGATTTACTAATAAAATGTTCACAAATAAAAACATTAAAAACAACGCGACAGAATTGACCGACCAACGCGTACCTAGTCAGCATTAAGACTGCTCTAGTGAACTTCGTGCGTTACCGTTTCCGTAAAATATGTCAGGGACATTGTCTCCAGTGTTTTCTGTCTCTTTTGCTCTCTGACGAATCGCACATAAGTCTATTTCGCTTTAATTCGTTGTAAATTCGGTCCGTAGCTAGCTTTGAGAACACAAGTTGTGGATTGACCCAAGATTTTTAAATTCTATAAATGAATAATGTAATTAATATAAATGTGTAGAGGCTCGGTGCTCGGCGGGGATACGAAATCCAGCGATATAGATATTTGAATAATATTGTGCATAGAATGAACTAGAGACTTTAATATATTTTTTTAAGAATATTAAAACTATATGTATTATATATTTTTAACTTCAGAAAATGAATAGCTCTATTTTTTTATTTGTATGTGGGAGGTCATTGACCAAATGACCCTATAGAAGAACCGCCAGTGCTTGTGACTACATCCACCCCCACCGGAAATCAAACGAATTTTCATTAGTTTGAATGAAAAAAAAATGAAACATGTTATATTCAAACCGATTTCCGAAACATAATTAATGTGACGAGAGTATGGTTAAAAATGAGTACATTTTTTGGTATATATTAAGGAATCTTCCTAACGTTTTAACCAAAGCTATTAAAATTTCAATGAGTGGTTTACAATAGTCACATAATGAACACATAATTATTTAAATTTTTTGCCCTTCTCAGTTTTTGAGATATTCGCGTATACTTGAATCATGTAGTAGGTAGTTTACGTATTAACATTTTAAAATGAAATAGAGTTCACTTTATCATGCTGTATTAACTTCCGGTTTTCTGTGTGAAAATGTTTCAGTAGGTATTTATAATATAATATTATGTCTGCATAAATATCGCAGACCAGAGACTACTAAATAATTTTAGGAAACAATTAATGCATAAACTAGTGTCGCGTAGTGTCGCAACTGCTAATGGCGTGGACAAACAGAATTGCTTCTTTGCAGTGTTGACGGGTGCAAATCGCAAGAACTGTAAATTCGTTTGTTGGTGTTTCCCTGTTGTTTTTTTAAAGAGACACTAGACACTAACAACCTGCACCCCTTCAAAATTTACAGGCGATGCGCGATGTAAGGGCTAGAGAAAGAGTGTCGATAGCATAATTTCTGAAACAAAGAGAAATTATTATAAATCGAGCAAAATTTTTAAGGAAGGTTGTAACAGGCGTACCTTATACCCCATTTCCCCTTCTACAGATTGAGTCATCTGGACTTTTTTATGTAAAATTAGTAGTTTTCGAGTAATTTGCGGTCAAAATCTGCAATAGGTATATGTTAAGCTGAGCGCTTCAACTTGCCCTTAATTCGCGCCGCATTTACGAGAGTACTATTTATTTTACGAAAAAAAATGAATAGAAAATTTTTTATAGAACATTTTTTAAGAACATTTTCATAAAAGTATTTTTTTTTTAAATTGAATGGTTTAGCAGATAAACCGGCAGATAAATCGAATATGGGGGCGGTTTTCGTGGATGATGCAACTATTCTATGGGTGGGAACTTTCTTTATTGTGATTCTGGTGTATTTTCTAATATGTCTGCTATGTTTCAAAACATTATGAATTTTGTCGGATATAAAACTTAATTTTACTCGATTAATTTTTACAAAATCTTATTTATACCTGAAAGAGTAAAATATTTGACTTGCCCAAAGTTGTTAAGCATTTCATCTAAGGTCGAATATATGAGTCGCCCTATGCTAAGGGCACTTTATTCGAAAGGTACATAATTCCCATTTTTATATACTTAACCATGCCCTAGTGACGATGTTACGGCCACACTCGGAATATATTAGTAAAGTGTAATTTAATCATAGTAGTAACAATTTAGTAAAAAAAGTTGATTGAAGATGAAGTTACTTTGTGAAAATCCATTTTGATTTAAAAAATTATAAACACTTTTTATTACTTGTCTAATTTTCACTTTATTTGTTATTTTACTAGTTTCATCCTATTCGGACATTTTCAAGTAAACTAAATTATACACAGGTTTTACTTTCATTTAAATATAAACTGAACTGAATAGAAGGATGGGTCACTTTATGGTTGATAATATAATTAAAATTTGTACAGATGTTATGTCTTTAAATGTAGGGGTTTTTTCAAGATAGTAAATTATATTATGGTGTTGTTTTTGATTAACAGCAGATTATCTGAATAAGTTTAATAACGGAGAATTATTTAAATCTATTTGGTCGTTTAATATGTTGTAATTTTTATTCCTAGTTAATTTATTAATTTCTAGCACTTCTAATAAATAAAAATTTTTACTTTTCACACAAATATGTAATATTTTAGGTTGATGGTCATCAGTTATTGTATGACCAGAATCTGTTAGGTGTTTATAAAAGTTGGAATATTGTTTTTGTGTGTGAATATGTTCTCTATATCTTGCTCCGAACGATCTACCCGTTTGACCTACATATGAGGCGCTACATTCTGGACAATCTAACCGATATACACCACATTTTTTGGAGATATCAGTTTTTTGTTTTGCATTGAAAAGATATCTGCCTATATTTTTGTTAGAACTAAATGATGTTTAAATATTAAATTTGGAAGAAGTATTGCTAATTGAATAAGAGAGTTGACCTGAATATGGTAATGAAATGTATGTTTGAACTTTTTTTCTCATTAATAGTGGGATAAAGTTCTTTTAAGAGGAACTTATTTTGTTTTTTTGTAGATTAGATTGTTGATTATATTTTGAGGGTACCAGTTATTATGTGCTATAAGGCTTATTATGTCTAATTGTCTAATTTTTCATTTAAATCTGTCTCAGATAGAGGTAAGCTGAAGGCTCGGTGTGTCATAGATTGATATGCGGCTAATTTGTGGGAGAGAGGGTTATAGGAATTAAAGGGTATAGTGGCGTCTGTAAACGTTGGTTTGCGGTAAATATTATAGGAAAATGATGTTTTATGTCTTTTTATAGTTAAGTCGAGAAAGTTTATTGATTTATTATCGTTCTCTGTTTCTAAGGTAAAAGATATATTATGTGTGTTATTGATAAAATCGAGGAGTATTTTTAATTGTCTGTCTGTCCCTTTAAAACCTATTAGGATGTCATCAACGTACCTATACCAAAATATATACATATATATTTTTTGATATTGGAGAATCCAATATAGTTTCTTCAAGATTATCCATGAATATATCGGATAAAAGGGGGCTAAGTAGCGAGCCCATAGGGAGCCCTGTTTTTTGTATAAAGATGTCCTCATTAAATTGGTAATAATTTTGATCTAAACACAACTTGATTATTTGCAGTATTTCATTTTTTAATTTTGGGATAATTTTGCATTTTTCTAGTATATTTGAAATTAAAGGAAGACATTCGAAAGGGGGATATTAGGAAACCTATTCGACACATCAAACGATACTAATTTTATAGAGTTGTGGTCAATATTTAGGCTGTTTAATTTTACTGTTAAGTCTAAGGAGTTATTAATTGTATTTTTGGGCTTAAATTTTGTAATAGATTTAAACTCGATATTAAGTAATTCAGATAACTTACGTGTCGGTACATTTGTGTAGGAAACCATTGGTCTAATGGGTTTATTTTCTTTGTATAATTTATCTAAGCAAAAGAAACGAAGTCCTTAATAAAAAGTTTTGAATATTTGTGCCACTCCGAATTTGAAAAAAGAAGACTTACACATAAGAACTGTGAATCCCCAAAGTTGTATGGCTTTAGTCTTCTTATGGCATATAAGAAGACTGAAGCGCGCATCTATAACTAAGCAATCGAGTGATATTTAAGAGAGAAGAGAAACGTCATTTCAGAGATTTGTAGATAAATCATAATTGCAAATTTTTTGTACACAGTTTTATCATATTTTTGATAATAATCCCATACGATTTTGTAAGTTTATTTATGAAGATATAAAAAATAAATAAAAGTCATAGAGATTCTTATAATGCTTTATTTACCAAAAACAATTTTTAAACTATTTGACAACAAAACCTCGCTTCGTTACATCTTGTATCTTGCATCTTACATCTTCCAGATTTGATTCTTCAAGGATTTTTTTGGAACTATCTAAAATATTTAGGGTACGGAACATTAAGTACGGTCTAGTTGTATTGATATAGATCAGATTTGTACATGGTTTAACTCCTTGTTGACAACTGTCACAATTATAACCAAGAAGTGCGGCCTAGTTAAAAGTTGAACGTTGTTCGTATAACTCGATCTAAATGTAAGCAATAAACCACCAGGTGAAAGTTTTATTTGGGTACCATTGTCTTGGGTACTATTGTATACAGGATTAGTTTTAAGTGTGTAGTTATATTTAAACCACCGATTCTTGACATCTGTAGAAACCCACTGACTCATTTTTTTTCTCTTAATTCCCACGTAAAATTGAGTTATCGACTTTCAAAAAAATAAGATGAAATTGTTTTGGAACTGCTGATTACTAGAAACATTCCTCAGTTTATCTGAAATGGTGAAGCAGTGTTGCCACATTTCATATGCAATTTATCACCTAGCCAGTAAGTTCGTCCCATAATAATTTTGAATGAAATAATTACCTACTTATGCGATTAATTGCTCCATTTGAAATAATTTTTAAACATTTTAAAACACTTTTTAATGTAAAAAATGTACAAGTTTGCCTTTCTCTTGCATCAGTTAACATTTCTTTCAAGTGTTTCGTATGGAACATACAACTAAAACCAAATTTTCCGATGAACAGTAAACATATAAAATGCTACTGACAATTTTGATTTCGTTTTTTCAAATTTTATAAAAGAATTATTATTTTTTAACAAGTAGTAGTTACTTACCATGCGATTATAATAATTTGAAGTAATCCTGTTATTTATTAATAAATAAATCTTTTTGTAACAGTCATATGTTTGGCTGGTTCATTGACCTGATAGGTCAATGGGCGAGTTACACTGATCTATCTTTTACGTACATTACATTACCAACCAATTCATGATTCACATTACACATTTCACAGACGGCAAGAGATTCTTATCACACACACCCATCAAACATATTCGTATGAATTAAGATGGAAAAACGAGTTCAAATCAGTAACACGCTTCATCCACTAAATAAAAACAATTACCTAACTCTAGTTGTAAACAAAATCGAAGCTTTGACAAGAACTATTCTAATAACAAAAAGTACTTTTAGGCACTGTTAAAATATCGCAAAACTGAAATAAAAGTACAAAGAGAACAAACAACGCACTTAAAAAACCGAAACCAAACCACAAGAATAAGTAACAATACAAGACGAATCCCCAAGCTAAGGGCTGAGTCTCAACATATCGCAGCGTGGAAACTGCTCTACCGAGTACAACACCCTGCCAGGTAGGTAAGTCGTCTACAGACAATTCCGAGTTCCAACATCGAAACGTTTGTGCGAGCCATGATCAGCCGTCATGACAGATCAGGTCGGACATGGCAAGGATCGATCCCACCGCCGACCGTCGATCTCGAGACGGCAAATAGGGCTAGTGCGACGACCGCGGCGAGCCGCGATCGCCTAGTAAAGTCACATTGTTTTGAGCCTTTCGACTCTCGGAACTCCAAGAGATATCGTTGCCACCTTTGACTAGAAAGGATACGGCCTTAGAGGCGTTCAGGCATAATACCACGGATGGTAGCTTCGCACCACCGCCCGCTCGAGCGAGTGCGGGAACCAAATGTCCGAACCTGCGGTTTCTCTCGTACTGAGCAGGATACTTATTCTTGTGACCAAACATCCTCGATTTACGTAATATCTAATGTCAATACAATAGTATAATTATTTCTAAGAATAAGACGTTTACGTAAATTCACTCTGAACGATTTGCAATTATTATTCTCTCTATCTCATGCTATAAGAATAACAACGACAGCAATAGTGAATTGGCCACTCTCGTTATAAAGACATACACGCTTCTTGGAACAGGACAGGACCGGATTTAGAATTACAATAACATTAAACCATTTTCTAGGTGGACTTAAGTCAACATTATTTCTCATTTCATCTGCAGTGTCGATACTAAACATTTTGTATCGTATTTTAAACAACCCAGACACAAAACAGTAGCAATTACGATGGACAAATAAAAATCAAATAAACCAAATAACTGCACGCTCTTATACACGACATGCCTGATTACAATTCTGTAAAATAGGCGAGGTTCGTCTTCCTCAATTTTATTGCCGGTAGACCAATAGGAAAACGAAGCGTTCCGCGGTCCGATCTGATCACGTGAACGTCACGCTCAGTTTTATGTTTTCGTCCAGTCTATTAGTGCTGCCACTGATTTATAGTACAATTGTTCTAGATTCAGTACAGTTTAATAATTTTAGTACATTGGCACCTCTTTTAAAAGTCTAGTACATTATCATAATTTGTTCCTCTATGCGGTATTTCAATAAACAAATGAACAACTAATGCTCGTTTTAAAGGTAACATCATTCACTTGTCATTGCCTTGTCACTTTTTCCTGCTTTAAATGTAAGCAAACAGTTTAGTTTAACCAATCACGGAAGAACAGGAAATTTGTATTCAATCAATCAGTAATCAGCATTAATTTTCAGTAAACAGCCAAACGGCATATTATCAGTAGTGTACTAATTTAAAATAGAATTGTGACGAACTGACAGTGGCAACACTGCCTTCAGTGACGTCATTTCTGTGAATGGCGTTTAGAGAGATATCCAGTGACTATCAAAATGTCAGTTGTTGGAAGACGAAAAAATTATCAGAAATTAAAATTTTTTTTTGCTCAAAAAAATTTTTTGACAGTGCCAATGGATTGTGGTCGACGAAATATATTGAGGGTTAAAATATAATTACGCATTTAAAACTCACCATGTATATAGGAAAAATAAACAAAAAACCTGCTCAAGGGGACCTCTGCATTTGTAGCCTGACGCTTAATCACTGAGCCATTGATATTCTTATAATAATTGGTTACATAGGCAATAAATTCGTATCAAAAATTGCAATATTAAAATTTCATTAACCGATTAATGAATTATTCAATTATAAGTAATTCTTTGATCTCTAAAATATTTTTCTAGCACATTGCGAAATTTAACAGCAAAAAATTTGGTTTAGCAAATTCCGGAATTCACCAGCAAAAATTATAATTTATAATTTTGCCGATCAGAAAATTATTTGCATATCAAATAATTAATTCCTGATACTTATTGACATTATATAGAAATTTGTATATTAAATTTAATTATACATTGTTAATAATAAATAATATTACAGGAAATTAAAAAAAAAACAAAAAAAAAAATCCTAGAGTTGGATGAATACCTCGATCGGTCGCGTGTGAAGTACGGGTTATACAGTCGCGGATTTAGGATTTGTCTAAGGGGGGACGCAACAGTGGCGTATTTAGGAGTGATATTAGTGGTAATCTAAGCAGCAATTTTGCTGCAACCACATTTGCACTGAAATTAACGTTGCATTGTGTAAATTGTCATCTTGTCATCATGTCATCCACGACCTCTGGCGCGACGTCGCTTATTAGTTTCTGTGATCACAGTAAAATAGACACATTTTAATAGACGACTACCATATATGGAGTGTGAATGTTGGTGTCTTAGGTTTATTATTAACGTTGCTGAAACGTTGACATAAGATTGAATTTTCAACGTATAGATTAGAGTCATTCTTTAACGTTTTATGGACGACGCCGACGCATCGTTGTGCGATGCGTGCATGATAAAGACCTAAGAGGAAGAACTAAAACAAACAATATAACTTATTTATTATATAGATGTCCAGTGGATATTCATCACATGTCCATGGACATACGGACAAGAAATGAACCAAAAATGGACACCGTAATAATATCCTGTGCTATATGGGACATTACATCGCTAAATGTGAACACTAATTAATTTGTGACAAAAAACACTGTACCTGTATGTATATATTATTATGTATAAAACTTTAGGTTGATAATAATTAACAATGTGTTTATAATATCAATGTTAATTATCAATAATCCTACATTAGGGTTAGAAAATCATAAAAAATGTATCTCTTATATTATTAATTGATTGTTTTATTACCATATGAACAAAATACAATTAATTAACGCAATAATAATTATTCTAACAAAAATTAAATTTTATCTAGTAACTACGCTATATTAATTTTTTTCAGTGTAAATGTAGAGTGAGTATAGTGCTAACTAAAACTAATAAATTGAGGCATTTAATCAGAGAATCTGGTACATTACCAAGATATTATATCCCCATATTGGACCATAATATATATGTATATCCAGCTTTCAGCATCTGAAAAACATTATTATTAAAAATTGCAGACTTTACTAAAAAAAGGCAAAGGGTAAAGTTTTTTTTTTTGGCTTTAGGTCGTAGGCCATGCAGCCAGCCGCTAAAAGAAGTAACTAAACGTAAATTCAAAAAAATGGAAACTAATGCGAAGGAAAACGATAGGGATACACATTTCTCGTCCAGGGGTCGATCAGGAAGTTGTTATAATTTTGACAATACAAGGGGAGACCTCGGTTGACAGGGAGAACTAACATAAGGGAAGACATAGTGCTTACAAAATTTAACCTACAGTTTAATTTGCGTTTCTTTTAAAAAATCACAACACAATTATATATCTTTTTTGATCCAACTGACAACAGATGTAATAAATTGAAGGGAGCATAAACATTACAACTTAGAATATTTTTAATAAGCTTAGTTGAGGTATTTTTGTATTTGGTACAGCCAAAGAATACGTGATCAAGGTCTCCGAAGACGTTAGTGTTGACAATTATCTGAAGTAAAGACTCCAATTTTAAATAAGTGGGCATTGTAGCAGGTATGACCAAATTTTAAACGTACCAATGTTGTAATATATTTTCTTGGATAATGGGAATCATTATGCCAAAAGTTGTTCGCGATATCAGGATGAATTAAGGTACACCTGGTAGGGTTTGTGAAACAGAATTGTTTCCATAAATAGGCCATTTACTTCTCAAATTAGATTTCCGCTTTATCTGTCTGTCATTTAAACATAGTACTTCATCCAGGGGGTGTCCTGAGTTGGAACTCTCCTTAGCCAAAAGATCAACCTGTTCATTATACTGCAAACCAATATGAAGTTAACATCCCTCCCCCTCAACATCCATCAGTACGCCTATCAGACAGGAAAATCAACAGAACTAGCACTCAATGACCTAGTCGAGAAGATCACCCAAACCCTTCAAATGAAGGAAATTGCGGTGGGAGCTTTTCTGGACATTGAGGGAGCATTTAATAATGCACTGCCCCATTCCTTATATGCAGCAGTGGCTGCCAGAGGAGTTGAGTCTACTATAGGCGATTGGATTCGTGCTATGCTATCAAACAGAACCATAACAACATCTTTACAGTGAGAAACAGTTAGATTTTGAGCCACGAGAGGATGCCCGCAGGGTGGGGTTCTCTCCCCCCTTTTGTGGGCACTTCTTGTGGACGACCTACTGGCTATTCTCACACTGTGGGAGAAATAAAGCCGACCTACTGAAGGCAGACAGTTGTTGCTTTAGAGACGGCTCCAAAACTCCCGAGGGAACAGGAGCCGGATAGCTACAGACCAAGGGTGAGGATATTCTCAAGCATAGGTACTCATGCAACTGTTTTTCAGGCTGAGGTTCATGCGATTGAACTGTGTGTACGAAGGCTGGAATATATGCTCTTACACGCAGATCAATAAAAATTTTCTCAGATAGCCAAGCAGCTATAAAAGCTCTTGGCTTCTACCGGTGTAACTCCAAAACGGTATGGAATTGTCAGAAAGCTCTAAATCATTTGAGCAAAAACAATAAAGTGACTCTGGTCTGGATACCCGGCCACTCTGGTATGGAAGGTAACGAAATAGCGGACTCCTTAACCAGAGAAGGAGCGGGATCACGATTCATCGGACCAGAACCAATACTTGGCATATCCTCAAGTACTGCCAAGATGGCTATCTCAACCTGGGCTGAAAGGAAAACTCTCCAGTATTGGCAAGAGTTACCAGGATTAGTTCAATCGAAGGCGTTTATAAAATACCCTTTGAAATCAAGAGCTAAGAAATTTTTAGAGTTAAACAGGGTAAACCTGAAAACTCTAACAGGCCTATATACCAGGCACTGCCGACTAAACTATCATCTGCATAAACTCGGCCTACTGGAAAACGCCGAGTGTTGTCTATGCCTGGAGGATGATGAGAAGGCAGACCACATCTTATGCACCTGTGCCGCTGAGGATCCGATTTTCAATATTTGGCAAAGGGCAACTGCTGCCAGTGGATCTGGACAAATTCTCACCCAATAAAGTTATCAGTTTCATTAAGAGACTGAACTTATTGGGTGAAATATAATTAGGCGTGAGCCACAATAGGCCTGCTGATGGCTGCAGTGGAGGGTCTACTGAGACCCACTCACAACAAACCTAACCTAACCTAACCTAACCTAACCTAACCCTCCCAGTGGATTTAATTTGAAATATAAAATTTTTTATTTTATAGAGATAAGGGTTGGTTTTGTAGCCAAAAAAGTGGGCGCTCTTAATTTCATTGAGAAGAGAGACCGAATCAGTTAAAATAATTGAGGTATTAGAAGTGGAATTCTTAACATACATGAAAGCTTGATAGATCGATATAGCTTCTGAGGTAAAAATAGATCAATGTGGGTCTAATTTAAATTTAGATTCAATTTTTTGAGATGGGACAATAAAGGCTCCACCAGTACCTGATACCGATTTCGAAGCATCTGTATAGATACGCTCTGACCTTTCAAATTGATTTAACACGCATTGTAACATATTTGCGCTAATGATAGTATTTTCGCAGTAATCAGTTACAGTAATGGTTACATTAGAAAATAAGCTGAAGTAGTTAATCTCTGATATGTAAGTACAATCGGTTATTTGTAGCATCTCAATATTCTCTCTGTAAGCTGAACAAAGAGGGAACAAGATTTTCTTAACCCAATGTTTATTGGTTAAATCAGTAGTAATCAAGTATGGTATCTTGGATAATAAGGGTGTAGACAAGAAATATTGCTTAAAAATAAATTTTCCACTTAACGTTTCTCTTCTCATCGTAGAGGGGGTTCTAGGGCTTCGACATATAGCGGATCCATTGACGTAGACATCATTGCACTAAGGCAAATTCTAAGACCCTTATGCTGCACGTTATCTAAACACTTCAATGTAGATGCACTTGCAGACCCATATATAACACATCCATAATCAATTATGGACCTTATATAGGATTTGTAGAAAAGCATCTGCACCCCACCACGTTTTTGTAACCATTTTTAAAAAATGTATACCTTTGTTATATTTTGTAGTGATTGAATCAATAAAAGGTTTCTATGTTAATTTTTATCAAAGATGACTCCTAGATACTTTACTTGAGACTTGAAAGAAAAAAATGAATTTCCCAAGTTGGATATCGGAGGTATTTGGGGTATTATGACAAGAGAAAACACAGAAAATCAATTTTTCTTGAGAAAAATCGAAACCATTAGAAAAAAAACCTTCGACTTATGTTAATGACACCAGACTCTAACAGTTCTAGTACTTTGTTATAATTTTTATTTTCTACATAGAGACAAAAGTCACCTGCATATTGCACAATGTTTAGATTAAAGTTATGAGATACGTGGAGGTCAGCGGTATATAAATTAAATAACAACGGACACAACACAGAGCCCTGAGGCAGACCAGTATTATTCCATCTGGGCCCAATTTTTTCATTTTTATTATTCCTTAAATATATTATTCGCTAAGTATAAAGCTTTATGATAGATCTAGCGATTTGTCTTGGTATAAGGAAATTTTCGTTCTTTTTTTTTTCTAATATTTGCAGATCGATCGAGTCATAAGCTCCTTTTATATCCAAAAAGAGTGCACATAAGTAACTATAATGTGAAAAGCAGTTCTGAATATCTACCGTTAAGGTTGATGCAGGATCAATAGTTCCAAAACTTTTTCAGAATCCAAACTGTTTTGCCGGTAGAAAATGTTGGTGAAAGAGCCACCACTCTAATCTAGTTTTTATAAGTCTGTGAAGGGTTTTAAGGATACATGATAATAAAGAAATTGGACAGTAAGAATCGGAACTGTCAGGATCTTTCCCTGATTTAGGAATTGGAACAACGATTACATTTTTAAATTGATTTATATCGTGGCCAAGAATGTAAATATCGTTGAAAATATGTAACAGAAACTTTTTGGTGATATTAGGAGAATAAATAAGCATAAGGTATTTAACATCATCATACCCTGGAGCCGTATTTCTGGTATTTTGGAGGGAGGCTCAAGCTCATTTAAGATAAAAGGTCTGCGCAGAAAATGATTTTGATCAGGTAGGTAGGTTTCTTGTGAGTGGGTCCCAGTGGACCTTCCACTGCGGCCTTCACTAGGCCTATTGTGGCTCTGATTTTGATCAACTGAGGAAACATTATTATTATATATCTCTTGTTTACTGATGCAGGCGCTATTTTATCAAAAAAATTCTTGCAACCATAGCTCATTCTTAGCCACTGACTAGTTGATAGAGAGTCTTTGCATTTTCTTTGCTTGCATCCATAAAATGGATGAGGGTATATTTTTGTTGAGATTGGAACAAAAGTTACGTTTTTGTTCGAGCGTCAATTTGTTTACATTTAAGATAATTCTCTTCTGTTGAATTTTGGTTATACTTTTCAAGCGCTTGCTTTCTTTCAGAGACTGTATTATCACAACTGATATTCCACCAAGGAGGAGGAGGGCCTTTGTTGTAAATGATTTATAGGTAGGGATACTCCGATCAGCAGCTTTATTCATAGATTCTAAGATATAGTCTTGTTTTTGCTGAGTACTGGTGAAAGGTGGTAATTTTTGGAAGTCTTGTTCAATTAAGTAAGTGTATAATAGTCAATTTGCTTTATCTATATTCCACTTAGATTTAGGTAAAATTTTTGCCTTAGATTGATTACTCGTGAGCTAATTCATTACGATAGGAAAGTGATCTGATCCAAGAGTATCGCATCCAACGGTCCAGAAAATTTTGCCAGCAATATCACAAGAACAAAGGGAAATATCTACGACAGATTTTTGTTGCCCTGAGCGCTCTAATCTAGTAGCGGAACCATTATTTAATATAAATAATCCAAGGTCATCTGCACAATTTATTACTTGGTTACCAGTATTATCATTTTTTGAAGAACCCCATACCCCATTGTGGGCATTAAAGTCGCCTCCTATAATACACGGAGATGAAATCTGATTGAAAATTTTCATCCAGTCACTGGAACTGGTCAATACATTAGGGAGTAAAGTTTTTAATTTTGAAAATTTGTTTACCCTTATTAGTTAAGTCTGCAAAAATCAAATCAAATCAAATACAATTTATTAAGATGCTTTTGTAACATCTTAATAAATTGTATTTGATTTTATTTGATTTTTTGCAGACTTAACTAATAAGGGTGAACAAATTTTCAAAATTGAAAACTTTACTCTTCGCCTTTTTAAAATTATCTAAATCTTCAGTGCTTATAAAATATAAATGGCAACTGAAAGACTGTCAGACATTTTTATCCACTGGCGGATATGAACACACACGACTAAATGCTTCGTGTGCTAATCATTCAAATGGGACTATTTTAAAAATTAGATACATTCAAAACACAAAATTAGGTAAATTGCAAAATATAAAAAATACGTACTTTTACTATGATGTCATTTGTGATATTGTACAAATTTCCAATATATAACTGTAAAGGCCTTTGTGATCTTATGATCACAATCAAAAGGCTTTTTTTAATATCGGGCGAATACTCATACCAATTGCTTTGAAAAATGTTCATACTTATTTTCATACTCTGAAAAACAAGGTACTGGCTAATCGAATAAATATGGTTAAAGAAATTATTTTGTAAACTACCCAATAAATTTTGCAAAATTTTAACACAGGTATTTGACGATCGGATATAAATGTATTTGAAACTTAGATTTTGTTAAGAGTTACAAACAAATTCATTCTGTATAGTAAAAATTGGATGAGGAGTTGCCGATACAAACTATTGTGTTCAATTTTGCAAAATGTTTTTAAATGTGAAAAGACTGTTTTATCTTATGAGTTTAAATAGTACTAATATGAGCTCACCTCTAGCCCCAATTCATTGGCATGATAATATGTATAACTCGTTTGCAAGACTAAAAATATGCAATATGTCACCGCGAATACAAAATCTAAATCGAAAGTTTTTGGCAGCTGAAATAAAAAATGTATTTATTATGTCACCGCGAATACAAAATCTAAATCGAAAGTTTTTGGCAGCTGAAATAAAAAATGTATTGATTATTACTATTGTGTAAGATCAGATGGCAAGCTGGACTATATTTCTATACTTTTTTGTAAAGTCTATGAAAATAAAGTTATTATTATTATTACTATTATTATTATATAGACAATTTAATTTTAATTTTAATAATGTTTGTATGAAAGCCGCTCCACACAGTGGCTAGAATGACCAAGAATGGCCCGCCTTCTGCATGGTCTGGCAACCATTCGACTGATTTTTAGCGGGCTGATATTGTATTTAATTCTAAGAGCACAGTAGGCTTTATCCCACCGAGTACACCGATTTTTAGGACAACCATCCTGACTAAGTAGTCCATTTAAAGCCTTAGAGCTCATAACGTAGTTCATGATATTTGATCCTTTTTTCCACTTCGCTTGATGACATCATAGCATTGACTTGGACAATCGGGAATCGGTAGTTTCAGTAAATACGGCATTTATATACATATATACGGCAAGTGTCTCAGGTGATAATGTAGCACTTCACAATGACGGATTATGTCGATGGACGTACGCTTTTATCATGTATATGGCACATGTAGAAAGTAAATACATGAGCGATTCCTGCGCCTAAATGCCGGCTTTGCAATTTATATCCGGAAATTCCACCCATGCGGCTACGGCAGATCAAGGTGTAGATGACACCATTCTGATATACCATAATAAATCCTTCGGTCTCCGACTATAGAAGACGCTTGCTAGGATTTATAGACATGCTGCCGACACGAGAAACGAACAACCTAGGATGAATACTTCTATGAATATTCATAATCTTGCCGGTATTTCTGTCTAATTGGCGCAGCTCGTCGGTCGCAGATACCTTGTTCTTTCCGATAGTTCGGAAGATCAAATATTTCGGAGTAGGAGGAATTCCTTATTTGTTTCACATCATAAATGTGCCTTTATAGCACACCCAGGTATGTTAATGTCTCTCCGGCGTCCAGATGTCCTAAAATGGTTCCATCTGCGATCTGCACATCTTCAAGGAATTTCCCACATTGTCCCCTCTTGAAATGGACGACTGCACATTTGTCGAATCCAAATGCCATACCAATTGCCCAAGTGTAATCTTCCACCACCCTAAGATCATTTTTTAGGTCGCGCTCTCCGGAGGCTTAAAGTTTAAAGTCGTCTATGTAAAACAGATAGATAACCTTAGCGTCCAGTCCCTGTGTGGTCCACATTGAAATCCGTAGGTTTATCAACAATCCTGTTAATATGTGAGCGTCTGGTGAGTCCACGACGACTTCGATTGCGGTCGTGTCACTTTTTATAGCTGAATATTCAGTGCGCTGAAAAATGCAGGGCCTCGCCTATTGAATTTGGGATAAAATAATTTTAGTACAAGTAAACACACCTCTAGATCCTACAGTAAAAGAACATAAATAGGGTGAATACTCTTTTCTGTAATTGTATCTATAATTTACTGTATTTTTCAGAGACCTAATTTTTGGCATGATAATAGTCGATATGGTTGGTATTAAATTATTAATCGTTCTTTTCTTTTTTGGATTACATAGGAATACTTCCTTCTTTGTTGCATTAAATTTTATGTTGGCTTATTTTTTATTAAAACTAATTGACTTTATTTCTAGCATTTTGGATATAATATATTAATAACAAGTTTTCTTACCTGCATTATTTTGAAAAGCATAAAAGAAATATGATAAGACCTTACAAGAAAATCGAAAAAAAAAGTACCATTTCATTGCATCATTCAAAGTAGCGACATGTCTAGAAAAACATAAACTATTGTACAGGGTGTCCCAATAGTACGTCAAAGCCAAAAAATATCGGAATACTTTGGAAAAATAATTTTTTTATGAAAGTGGTATAGCAAATTTTAAAAATATTTTGAAATGTGTAAGGTGACTGTCTACATCGCACAGTGGTGCAATCCGGAGATTTATCTGCCAAAAACCTGTAACTTTGTTTTTCTTAGACCAATTTACATAAAATTTGGTATGCATGTCAGGAAAAAGTTAAAGTGTAATGTGATCGGATGTGCACAATAAACTGTGAAAAATTTCTTCGTTAGTTAAGTTACTGACCTGGAACACTTTTTAGAATGATGAAGTCTCATTTTTTTGTAATCTTTGTTTCTACGTTCTTCAGCATCTTCCCATAATTGTCCAAAGGATAAAATGGCATTGTATCTAAACTAATTAAGTTTTCTCCGTGTGTCAAAACTTTGTGAACTGAAGCTGGCATGTAGTACCAATAATTATATTTTCTTACATAAAGCTCAGCTGTAATACGTGTGTAGTTGTCAAACTTTGTTGCGTTAATGGTCTTACCGCAAGACATAGTTTGAAATATAATATAAAATCGTTTAATTAATTCTTCATCAACTCCTGTTATTAAACCCAAATCATTTCTAAAACGTTTTTGTACAAGTGTTTTGGTAGCATTTTTTTCCTTCTTATGTTCATCGGTCGTCGCGGACCATTTTGTAAATGACATATTGTAAAACATGTGAAGAACTAACTCCATAAATCGAATCCAAGCATGTTAAGTGGAGAGCCCAAATCTGAATGTTTCTTCTGTTTCTGGTTTTGTGTCACACGTTCAAGATCATTCATTTTTGTTGGTTTAGCTAAGCATACAGTACACGTAGCACTCGATGATGTATTTGTTAAGACTTGAACCACTTTACCGTCTATCATAGTATAAGATGTGTTTTATAGAATATCTTACTTCATTTTTGATTACGGAGGAAGGTGCCAATGTTAGTATTTTTGACTCAATTTCTGCAACAACACTTCTAGTTTTATCGGGAGTTTCTTTCGCAAATTCTAGGAGAACAGGCCGACAAAATCGTGTTGATGAAGGTGACGGATTTTGCCAAATGTTATTGCCATTGCTTTCATCAACAAGCTTAAATGGTACAAGCGAAGATATCAACAAATTCGAATCCTGATGTTCACTTTCGTCTGCTAAAATTTGTTTATATTCGTTTTGCCCTGAAGATCCATCAATTCCCCACTTACTGAATAAAATCAAACCCATCTCATCAGGTAGGTTAAGTGAATCAAGCATTAGTAGTCTATTGGCAGTGTGATTTAAAAGAGATTGCAATTTTACCTTTGCACTTATGTCGGTTATTATCACATCATTGGGATAACATTCTTTTTAGCTTCTAACATCTGCTTATACGTGGGAAACAGATTAAAACCTTTGCTTATAATACAACCGTAGATACTCATATTGGTGTTTCGTTAAATCTAAATCGATTAAGATTGTTAGAGTGTCTTCGTTATAATAGGGCACTGTAGATGAGCTTTATGAACTTTATCCAAGATTTCTGTTTCATAATCCTTACATGGTCCTCCTCTTTTCATTCCCGATGATATAGAAGGCCCCCCTCTTCATCGAACTGTACATGGAAATCTTCATCAGGCCATTCAGGGTATCTTTTCAAAAATGCATTCGTAGAGGTCTACGGATGCATTTCCTCAGAGCAGGAAGGTCTGCTCTGTTCCAACGTTGCTTAAAATTCGGCATTAATGTCTTCTGAAGTTTTACAATCACACATGTGTAATTTGCTTCAGAAAGAGTTGGAAAGTTTTCTTCGATATGCCGCTTCACTGTGGATATATGTTTTCCGCGATTTATTAGACGAAGGGTTAATTCGCGCTTATTAATATTTTTAGAGCTCATGTTTTCGCGAGAATGACGGTATTTTCAAAACTATCAATTTTAAAATATCTCAACACCATTTATAATTGTTCAACCGAAAAAAGGTGCAGATAATATAAACACATAACAGAAACGAGTGGGTATCTATCCCATGTGTGGCTGCTCTATTTGTGATTATTAGTGATTGCTTTCGTTAAAAACACATTACGTAGCGAATAACATCCTGATTGGTGGTGAAAAATATTTTTATTTACATCACTTTTGTATTAACAAAATATATTATTTACTAGACCGCATAGCCACAGAAATGATAGAAAGAATGTATAACTGCATTTGTGTCACTAAAAACATATTTGAATATGTATATACATTTTAAAATATAAATTATGAACAATTATGTTACTTGGTAGAAATCTGTTCTCCTACCTGTCTTGTTGGGAAATGTTCCATTTTCACATAGAAATGCATCGAAATGTGCATTTCTTATCTAATTAGACGTGCTATCATGTGATGTATTGCACTTGATAGAGGCAGATGGAGTACATAGTTAAAAGTCTTTTTAAAGTTGATATATTTTTTTATTTGAACATAGCTACGGAGAATAGCACTGTATAGAAGCATAGTAGTATTTTAAATGTGAAACATAGCATTTATAAAAACTAGAAGAATTGCCCTTTTGAATATATATATATATATATATATATATATATATATATATATATATATATATATATATATATATATATATATACTATATATATATATATATATATATATAATATATATATATATATATGTTATTAAATATGATTTGAAGGAAACAACTACTCAGCGGGCAAATACCCCGACCTGCATTGAATTACACCTTCAAATCATGATAGATCGATAACTAATATCATTTGTCAATTCCTAACCAGACATAGATCGATTTCGAACTTATTTGTTCTCTTCAGTATGCCATAGGTTATGGAACAGACAAATGATAGTGGCCAACCTGGCTAGTTATATACTAACTAAGATGAAGTGAATAGTGGTGAGAGGTATGAAACTTCTCATATGGTTCGAAGCTACTATCCGACCGATATCCTAGATGTCTCTGTGAGCGGATAGCGACTTGCATGTATATATATATATATATATATATATATATATATATATATATATATATATATATATATATATATACATAGGGTGTTCCACCTAAGAGGGGATTCTTCTGTAATTATGTAACTGTAAATTTTATAAAAAAAATGGTCTTAATAAAAGTGCCTGGAATCATATGGGCCATGTAAAGAAATTATTTTTAGCTTTACAGGGTGTTCTATTTCGCGTGGGCGCTACATAACTTTGTTATTTTAATGGAACATCCTGTATATTATTGCATTTTTTGAATTCCTTGGTTAATATTAGTAGAGTTTATTAAATGTACATGGTGTTTAAATCTTACCGTTTTCGAGATATTCAGTTGTTTTTGAAAAAATCACGATTTCAGCTCTCTAAATGAGGCTAGATAGCATCTAAACCGTAAGAGTTAGAAACGCAGGTTTCACAGTTCGTTTTGGCATAAATTACTCTATCTTGTCATCTGTGAGCAAAATGTGTACGTTATTCAGACTCGGAGATACTGAGATCTACATTTAATAATCTTACGAGATGAAAACCTTTTTTTTTTCAACTGGAATGACTCATATTAATTGTCATGGGTGAATTCAAAATTGAATGCCCTTTCGACCGATATAAGGTTATCCATACTTATCTCTAACAGTTTTCCAGAAAAATCAGGTTCTTTTCTAAAGTACGAAAAAGTAGCTATGTAACAGCGTCAAGAAGGCCTTGCAAACAATGTTTATTGCACTGTTTGACATACAAAGCAAATTAAATGTCACTCTAGTTTTTCTTAACGTTGACGTTGTAGTTATTTTGCTAAGTAGAGAGTAAAAGTTTATTACAATATTTTCAAAATGTCGCTGACGCAGGAAGAAATGATTGATATGGTTTTTGTCCTCGGTGAGTGCGAAAGAAATCCGTTATTGGCATCAAGAATTTATGCACAGCGCCATCCAGACAGAGCACATCCACGGCGTAAAGCCTTTCAACCAGTGCTTGATAGGTTTTTAAATATTGGTAATATTCGACATACAAAACGAAACCGCCATAAAACTGTAGTTACGGAGGAAAATGAATTTTGTGCTGGAAAACCCGTAAATAAGTGTGCGACAAATTAGTCACACAACGGGTATTAGTACAACGTCGATACATAGGATTTTAAAAAAGCATAATTATCATCCTTATCGCATCCAACTATACCAAGAGTTGCTGGAAGTAGACTTTCAAAGGGGACTGGAGTTTTGTCAGTGGGCACTTGAGATGGCAAATCAAGATGATGATTTTTTTAAACGGGTCATGTTCTCCGATGAGGCTACTTTTCATAAAAATGGTTTCGGTAATCATCATAATTGCCATTATTATGACACAGTAAATCCTCACCACCGGACACAGATGGCCTTTGAACGTGTGGGGAGCAATTTTAAACCCATATCATTGGACCATTCTTTTGACCAGCATCTAACTGAGCAGTTTATTTAAACTTTTTAACAAACACTAGAAGGATTTGTTAGGACATTTCCTTAGCTACACTTCGAAGAATGTGGATGCAACATGATGGTGCTCCACCTCAAACTGCCGCTGCGGTTCGTCAGTTTTTACACGAAACTTTTCCCAACAGAGGGATTGAGTGCGGGTGACCGTCGAGTTGGCCTTCAAGGTGTCCAGATATGACAAGTTGTGACTTCTTTATGGGGATTTATAAAAAGTAAATTTTACGTTACACCACCAACTACCGCGGAAGATATGTGGCAGCGCATTACGGTAGCATTTCAAGAAATTACGCCATACATGCTGACCAATGTTAAACAGCCTTTTAAAAATCGAATTCGCTTGTGTATTAATCAAAATGAGGACACTTCGAGCAGTTGGATGTAAATCAGCGGTCTAAGTATTCTTCCTCCTTGTTGTGTTCCGAGTTTCAGTTTGTTTCTTTTTGAGTTTTGTTTTAGTTGTTGTTAGTGGTTTTTTTTTTATTTGTCAAACCACTTTTTAAACATGCCAGTAAATATTGACACTGTCAGTCCCAAGCCTGATAAAATGTGAGGGAAAAGTTGTTTTACAAGGCTTCTTCTTGACACTGTTACATAGCTACTTTTTCGGACTTTAGAAAAGAACCTGATTTTTCTGGAAAACTGTAAGAGATAAGTATGGACAACCTTAGATATCAGTCGAAAGCATTCAATTTTGAATTCACCTTGTGACAATTAATATAGGTCATTCCATTTGAAAAAAAGTTTTTCAACCCGTAAAATTATTAAATGTAGATCTCAGTATTTGCGAGTCTGAATAACGTACACGCCTTGCTCATAGATGACAGAGAGTAATTTATGCCAAAACGAACTGTGAAACTGCACTTTGTAATTTTTGGTGGTTTAGATGCTATCTAGCCTCATTTAGAGAGCTGCAATCTGATTTTTTTTTAAAACAACCTGAATATCTCGAAAACGGTAAGATTTAAACACCATATAAATTTAATAAACTCCACTTAATATTAACCAATGAATTCAAAAAATGCACAATATACAGATGTTCCATTTAAAATAACAAAGTTATGTAGCGCCCACGCAAAATGGAACACCCTGTAAAGCTAAAAATATTTTCTTTACCCATATGATTCCAGACAACAGTCGGGCTAGTTTTGTGCGTTACCGAAAAGGCCAAGTGTGGGATCTTCTAGAACATAGAATAATAACAACTTTAAACGATGAAATATTTGGGCAAATGTGCTTCAACTTATTTACTTTTAGTGTCGGAATAATTTCCACTTTCAGAAAACATGTTCGGATAATGCCTTTTTAGCAGATCTTTATATGGAGCGGGACCACTGTATCGGAGCATCTTCGAGATCATTTTTTTTTAACGGAACACCCTATATATTTCTGAATTTTTGAATTCAACATAAAATTACATAACTTTCATAAAAAAATATTTGCCGGTCTTCCAATAAAACTGATATTTGACTTTGACGCACTAATGGGACACTCTGTATACATGTGTCCCCCTAGTGTGTATTTGTTCCATAACTCTGTAACTATTACAGATAGAAAAAAAAGTTAACACAAAAGTTCCTAAGTATTCATCATTGCATACTCTAAAAATAATTTTAATCATACAGGGTATTTCGTTTTGGCTGATTAATAGTCAACTTTGTTAAGTTAAATGAAATGCCCTGTATATTATTGTATATTTGGTTAGTGAACGTCAAGAACTTTCTAATGAACTACCAAAATGTGTCAGGGACATTGTCACCACTAGTGTTATCTGTCTGTTTTGCTTTCTGACGATTCGCGCATAAGTCTATTTCACTTTAATTCGTTGTAAATTCGGTCCGTAGCTAGCTTTGAGGACAAGTTGTGGATTGACCCAAGATTTTTTAGTTCTATAAATGAATAATGTAATGAATATGAATGTAGAGGCTCGATATTTGAATAGTATTGTGCATAGAATGAACTAGAAACTTTAATATATTTTTTTAAGAATATTAAAAATAGGTATATATATATATATATATATATATATATATATATATATATATATATATATATATATATATATATATATATATATATATATTATATTTTTAAACTTCAGAAAATAGCTCTATTTTTTTATTTGTATGTGGGAGGTCATTGACCAAATGACCCTATAGAAGAACCGCCAGTGGTACATACGTCAAAATTTCTATATAATTTCAATAATTCCAGAACTACTCAAAAAAAGTACATGTTATGGTAGTTCATTGGAAAACTCTTGACGTCCGCTAATGAAATATGCGATAATATATAGGGTGTTCTATTTAACTTAATAAAGTTGATTACTACCCAGCTGAAACAAAATACCCTGTATGACTAACATTATTTTTGGAATATGCAAGTATGCAATGATGATTGCTCAGGAATTTTTTGTGCTATTTTTTTTATCTATAATAGTTACAAAGTTATGGAACAAATACGCACTAGGGGGACACCTGTATAAAACCTACTCAATAATGTCCTTATGTTCCAGAATTAATCTCCTTATTCATCATATCATGTTTTTCATATCTGAATCTATATCCCAAAATTTGCAAACGGATTATTGGAAACCATATTAGTGCAAGAAGTAATGTATCACACGCTATAAGTATGAATCCTGCAATTGTCCGATTAAACAACTGGAAGAAGTAACTTAATTCGAAATACTTGTCAACGTCGTAAGGGAACCACTCGGGCATAATCAATTCTCTTTTTTAGGGCCGGTGCTATTATTTTCCATAACATTATTATTCCAGCTTTTAAAATCTGAATACATTAACATACCAAACTGACCCATAATAAATGAAGTACTCATTAACTGAACGTAAAATAGTTTAAAATTATAGTTACGACCTTTTATGTAAATATTTTTAACATTCTCATCATCACTACTCATTATTTTCTTTTCCTCATCAGATATTATCTTTATAAGCTTCCATACCAGCGGCGTTTGGGATAATATCATTTTCCAAAATATGAAGCTGTAGGATAGCGTATACTGCATAGTATCAGCTTGTTTCTCTGCACCCACATTTAAGATATATTGTAATCCAATATAAACTGTTAAAATAAAATGGTGTAACTACATTGTAGTGTTAAGTAATACATTTTATAGACAAATTCCACATATTTCAACACATTCAGTGGCCATATTCCCAAAATAATCATAACAATTTTTGTATATTTTATGAAACGTGAATTGTAATCCATGTCTAAAATACCACCAATTAGTTCTAACAAGTAACAGTTTTATTTGAAAACCGTTTTCTATATGATTTAAAAAAGAATTCTTGTTTCTCGTACATATAGCTGTAAATCTCAATTACATGTAATTTGTACTTTTTACCTTGATTGAAATTTTTATGTGATAATTATGTGGGATCGAGTTTTATTGGGAAATGATTAGCCCAATTTTTCTTCGCTCAAGCCTTAATTACTATCAGACGATGACGAATATGAATACTTATTTGGCTAATATTTCATATTTATACGTCACGTGAAGTTGCTGAAATATTAAATCGTACTTCGTACTGGAATAAAATTATTGTAAAGATGAGACACCCTCTTTCCAAGACGATGTTGTACACTTATTTTCTTTTTTATTTTACTTCATAATACTGATATAGAAATATCAAAGAACCACTGGCGATTCTTCTATACGGTCATTTGGTCAATGACCTCCCACATAGAAATAAAAAAATAGAGCTATTCATTTTCTGAAGTTTAAAAATATATAATTTATAGATTTTTAATATTCTTAAAAAATATAATTAAGTTTCTAGTTCATTCTATGCACAATACTATTCAAATATCTAGATCGCAGGATTTCGTATGCCCGAGCATCGAGCCTCTACATGCATATTCATTACATTATTCATTTATAGAATTTAAAAATCTTGGGTCAATCCACAGACCGAATTTACAACGAATTAAAGTGAAATAGACTTATGCGTGAATCGTCAGAAAGCAAAACAGACAGAAAACACTGTCGGGGACAATGTCCCTGACACATTTTACGGAAACGGTAACGCACGAAGTTCAGAGTAGAGCAGTCTTAATGCTGACTAGGTACGCGTTGGTCGGTAAATTCTGTCGCGTTGTATTTAATGTTTTTATTTGTGAACATTTTATTAGTAAATCTCTACTTGTCGTGAAATTAAGTAAAACAGTGTTTTTGGTGTTTACTATTAAATATGAGTGTTGTACAAAATACATTAAAACTGAAAGATGGACATAAGTTGGGTTATGAAGACCGAGTGAAATTCAAAGGTGGTGGCCGTCCAAAACAAGCAAATTTGCTTGTTCACGAAACCGGTCACACCGATAAAGGAATTTTATGAGAATTTTTCTGTTTGTCTTATCATGAATAGTTATTCATATGGGATTAACCTACCTACGTTAAATGTACTTTGTCCAACGCATTTTTGAATTTTTTGGAAAATGGTTAAAAATAGATGTTTTGTATCAAGGCACGATGATTATACAGTTTTTGTTGCATTTTTTGCGAAATTTACTTTCTGGATAAATTAATCCACAAACCTGTAACAGTTTTTTATTATCTGTGAAAATTACAAATAATGGACAAAACGCATATAGAAAGTCTGCTCCTCATTTGTGCAATACTTTCTCTGAAAGTGTCAAACTGTTAAAAATCTTGTGTACTCTCCCCTATGACTACCGTCGAAAGTGAACGTTGTTTTTCCACCTTAAAAAGAATAAAGACATTTTTAAGAAATACCATGGGTCAGGAAAGGTTATCTTCTTTTAGCTATGCTTACCATAGAAAGGGCATTAATAAAGAATATAAAAGACTTCAATGAAAAAGTAATTGACCACTTTGCATTTAAATTTAATTTTAAATCACTTTAAAAGGTAGGTAATACAGTAAACTTTTCTAATTGACTTCCCTATCTCTTGACCCACGAACCGCCACTGCAAAGAACGTTTTTATATTTCTTGAAACCATCACCAATTATCTTTTTTTAATAGCAATTCAATTATTTGTATACCATTTAATAGCATTTTTAACCATACAGTGTTCCTACATTCATTGCTCATTAAAATTGATAAAATTCTCAAGACATTATTGAAGATTTAAATTGCCAAGTGTAACGTTTCTTTAATTACGTTCATATTAGATTTGTCCTTTCTTCGAAATCCGGCTTCAGGTGTGTTGCATTAGTTTTTAAAGTAGCTGCTAGTTGAATGTATAGTTAGTTCAATAGATTTATAATAAACTATTTAAAGCGTACAGCTCTCTCCCTATTTTACAACAATTTCATAATCTGCAGGAACTTTGTAATGGAATAGAATAGAAATTAATTCATGTTTTTACACATTGCATTGTGTTCACATACGTCTGACATACAGAAAATAATATAAATACATAATGCATATCGATGATAATAAATAAAATAAAATGAAAAAAAATATTTCAGTGATTATGAATATCACAGTCATCTAAATATATCACGTATATTTACATACATCACAAACTTCATACACGCTAAGAATACAAACATTACATAAAAATTAAAACAGAAGAACAGGTTGGGCAAATTTCGATGTTTGTATAGGATAATTCGTTAACTGTAAGAGATACAAAATAAATATAGTTTAAAAAAAACCTAAAAAACACGCTTTTAAAGCACATCAAACTAAAAAGTGAAAATAATTATTAAGACGAAACAAAACAATAATGAACGAAAATACTAGTATTACTGTGAAAAAGCGCGGGGCGCTTGTGCCATATTTTTCGTATATCGAGTAACCCACGTTTCTTTTCACAATAATACTAGTATTTTTCGTTCATTATTGTTTTCAGTTTATATTAATAATTATTTTTCACTTTTTAGTTTGATGTGCTTTAAAAGCGTGTTTTTAGTTTTTTTAAACTATATTTATTTTTCACTTTTTAGTTTGATGTGCTATGAAAGCGTGTTTTTTAGTTTTTTTAAACTATATTTATATTGCTTATTGATGCTGATATTATAACATATTACGATCCAACAGTTACTTCTGAAAAAAATATATTTTTTCAGCCATAGACGAGATTTGAACTCACGCCCGAGGAGTCCGTCGTTTCGCGTTGACTAAGACTTGTGCCTTAACCCGCTCGGCCATCGAACGAACTGAGAATCATGGAATATACTTTTGCAATATTAAGCTCTTGCTCTTACGCAGAGGATACGTGAGGAAAGGACTGGCGACTTGGATCAGGATAATGATATAAACTTATCAAATTATTGTATTGTTACCGGTTCTTCGTAAGTGTACAAAGTTTCAATTAAATCTGTCCGTTTAAAGTGGGTCAAAATCGAGTCCAAAGAGTCGGTTACAAACAAAACAAACATACAAGTGAAGCTAAAATAAAAAGCGTGTTAAAAATGGAAGACACAGTCTGATCTCTGTTTCTGAGACAAATTTCACTGGCGAAAACACAAAATTTGCTATCGTCTTTTGTTTTCGAGTTATAAACAAAAGTTCGATTTTCGACTTTTTAGACATGTCAACATCTTGGTTGTTGGTAAAGTATGAAAAAACAACTTTTACATTCTTCAGGCACTGTTTTCGTATAATACAGTGGCATGGAGAAAATTTAAAAAAGGTAATTTCGAGTTATGGCAGGTAAAGTTGTATTCTTTAATTCAGTAGTTGGCCATTTGTTTAGTTAAAAAGGAAATTATTTTCTCTTTCGAACTATATATCATATGTGAGGTCGTTTTTGATGTGTAAGTATTTAATAGCGAAAATAATCTTTTAGTAAATTACTTTTTGCTTTTTTATTAACACGCTTTTATTAGCTTCACTTGTATGTTTGTTTGTAACCGACTCTTTGACTGATTTGACCCACTTTAAACGGACAGATTTAATTGAAACTTTGTACACTTACGAAGAACCGGTAAATAATACAATAATTTGATAAGTTTATATCATTATCCTGATCAGGATCGCCAGAATTAAATAATTTCTTTCCTCACGTATCCTCTGCGTGAGAGCAAGGGTTTATTACTGTTAGTACATTCCGTGATTCTCAGTTCGTTCGATGGCCGAGCGGGCTAAGGCACAAGTCTTAGTCGACGCGAAACGACGGACTCCTCTGGCATGAGTTCAAATCTGTTCTATGGCTGAAAAAAAATATATTTCTTTTTTTCAGAAGTAACTGTTGGATCGTAATATGTTATAATATCAGCATCGATAAGCAATATAAATATAATTTAAAAAACAAACTAAAAAACATGCTTTCATAGCACATCAAACTAAAAAGTGAAAAAATAAATATAGTTTAATACTAGTATTATTGTAAAAAAAAAGCGTGGGGCGCTTTGTGCCATATTTTTCGCATATCGAGTAACCCACGTTTTTTCACAATAATACTAGTATTTTTCGTTCATTATTGTTTTCAGTTTATATTAATAATTATTTTTCACTTTTTTTAGTTTGATGTGCTTTAAAAGCGTGTTTTTTAGTTTTTTTAACTATATTTATTGTATTAAAACTTTAAAAACAACAACGGATCACTTTTAATCACTCAGTAAGCGTTTTATAAGCATTAGTAAATTTCAGTACGTTGTTGTCAGTTCATTCAGACACCCGTTTTGAAATAATGGATTCCGTTGAAGAGTTTAGTGATACTTCTAGGTGTATTATACTGTAGATTAAAAAGAAAAAAGAATCGTAAAATGTGGACATACCCCATTATTACTGGAAAGAAAAAATAAAGGATACTTTTACACTTTGTACAATGAAATCAAACAAGTCGATGAGAAGTTTTCTAATTTCGTCAGAATGTCTATGACATCTTTTAATGAACTATTAAATTTCATGTATTAATTGTTCGATATTTACTTCCATATCTGTCACTAAAATAATTAAAAAATTTTAAAATCACGTCAAATGGCAACCATGCAGTATACGTACCGATCAAAACCGCCGGTGTCTGTGTTGCACAAGAGTTAGTACATTTATGAAGGGCCGCTTAAAGTCATAAAAACGCTTTCGGCACATGGTTGGGAACACCGGCCGCTCGTCGCGTAGGCGGTGACATCCGTCACCGACGTATCGTCTGTTTTAATACATTCATACGAGTGAAGCAAACGACGATTCGTCTGCAGAATCGGCGGCCGACTCGGCACAAAAAACGCCTCGTCTGTTTTCAGCCTTAGT